>CP092881.1:24738924-25222575 GCA_030710605.1 Cordylochernes scorpioides | reverse complement strand
TGAAAATAAATTTCGATTTTTATAAAAGAAACATTCGCGGTATAATTTCAATTTTCGTTTTACAATTATCAAACATGTAGGTACACTTTTAATCCCGATTCTTATAACAAAGATTCAATAAATGCGTTGAATTAGGTTACTATCTGGATGTATGGAAAGACTCTATTTGTAAAGATTATACCAAAGCCTAACAAAGTAAGCTATGAGACAAGCAAAACTATAGACTTATACTATTAACATTTGTAATATACAGGGTGATCCAAAAGTCCCGCACAACTTTAAAAATTAATAACTCCGCGAATATTTGCGCTAGAGAAATGCGGTAAACACCATTGTGTTCAGGATGCAATGGGATTTTTTATGGCAAATAATGAAAAATTCGAAATTGATTTTAGTTACAACTTTATTCGCTAGATGGCGTTCTACCAGAATCAGAGATTCAGCGGCCAAATTGTTTGATAAATTGAAAAATATAAATGAACGACACGTTTTTTTCCTTTTTGAATACCAGGAAAGAACCCTAATAATATCAAATGATAAATTAATAAAACACCATTTCGCCAAAAGTTAGAAGAATTGGTTGACGATTTTTAAATACAATCTGAGATATGTAAAATAGGTATATGCAAATTAAAACATGTAGCAAAAAATATTTATATTTTAGATGGAGTTTTGTGAAATAAATTGAATGTTTGAAATTAACTACTGATATCAATACACGATTTTTGAAATGTTAATATAGTTCCAAAAATTATGATGGCACTACTAATAGGATTTCGTGCTATAAGGAATGTATAGTTTCTTGACTAATTGTCGACACTTGACTATTTAACTGGATATTTGTCATGATCCAAAAATGAAATATAGAGGGGAGTGACAAAATATATTTTTCGTACTTCATTCCAAATATCCTATGGGTTTGTCAAATGTTATCATTGTTTATTATACTGTACATAATTTTGAAAATGTATCCCCTCAAAAAAAATCATTTTTAAATTGACCTTTTGCGTTGAAAAACGTGGTAGTAAAATCATTTTGTATTATTTTCTGCGCAAAACATCTAAAGTTGGGGTGGGGGGGGGGATACAGAGATTATTCCTAATGCTATTTCTTCTAATGAGCGAAAAGCGATAAACTAAACATAAGGGGTAAAATTGTGTATACCAGTGTTATTCGAGAAGTTATAACACTTTGGCCTGCACGACATAATATGAAATGTGGGCAAATGACAAACAAAAAAATACTGTTTACAGAAAAAAAAAGAGTCAAGATGTGAGGACAGCATTTATTATTCCCATAACCCAAAACAAAGAGCTGCAAAATATAACACATGAGGTAACTGCCTTCTCTCTTGTATTAGGTCACAATCCTTGCTCAATGTGGCGCCCTTCATTCTCAAACACCGCCTGCAGACGATAGATGACAGAATGGTCACAATTAAATAGTTGAAATTTATAAAACGTGCCATCTGATAGAAGCCTTCAACATGGCCAATGTGGTAGGCCGGCATCGATAAAAACGCGACTTAATGTACCCCCATAACCGAAATTTTAAGGCGTCAAGTCTGGTGATATTGGGGGCCACTGGTATATAAAGTGGCGACTTATCAACGAATTCCACCGAACGTATCCCTTAGCAATTGTTTGGCACCGCGGGAGATATGAGGAGGTCCACCATCTTGCAAGAATGTTATTTCGCTTAGTACTTGTCTGTCCTGCAATATGGGAATAACCTTTTCTCTCAAAAGTTGAACATAACGTTCACCAGTTACAAAAACGGTTTTAAAGGTTCTTCCATTGATTTTTTCAAAGAAAAATGGCCCAATAATAAAAGAAGAAGTGAACCCACACAAAACTGTAACTCTGTGCTGATGAAGTGGTATTTCAGTAAAATTCCTAGGGTTTTCTGTTGCCAAAATGAGGCAGTTTTGAATGTTATATTCTCCCTTTAGATAAAAGTGAGCATCATCTGTTCTTAGAACATTTGACAGCCAGTTTTCATCAATATCAATTTGCCCAAAAACCCATGCAGCGAATTCTTGACGCTTCTCAAAATCGCTGACTTTCAACTCGTGAAAACTTTGAATTTTGTTAGGATATTTTTATAGAAAAATTCTAAATGTGTGTTCTCTCCAAACTGTTCCATACGAAATCCCCGTTTGTCGAGAAACTTGTCTAGCACTTACTTCTCCATACGTGGATAACGTTGCATTCTGCAAAACCGTAACAGCCACTGACTCTTCCACTCCGAGGTTTTGCTTCCAGAGATCCAGTTTCCTCAAAACTTTTAATCAATCGCTTTAGAGAGTAGCAACTCATTGGTCCTTTACCGCTTCGAATATCTTTAAAGGAACGAAACGCTCGTAAAGCTTCAGTGGCTGATTCTGAATCACAATTTAAAAAATTCATCAAGAGTGCTTTATCCTGTAGTGACGGCATTTCAGGGGGAAGGGGAGAATTCCGACCACACCTCCTTGCGGTCTACCCTGGACCCTTGGAATATTTGACCAAATTCTGGTTCGTTTCCAAGATGACTAACGTTGCAACGGCACCCATTTGCAAATGAAGAGCAAAACTGATATCTGCAGTAATGCTACCGCGTCCGGGGTAACCGCCGCGTCAGGAGCTGCAGCTTGAGCTCATGATGAGAAATCTACTACGAGGACACAATTCAATCTACTACAACTCAATAAAAATGGTACCCAGACGAAAATAAAGAGCTGACTTGTCTTCTCTGTGACAACAATGTACATATTAATTGTCCTCAGGAGACAAAATTGAATCAGAATCTGAGATTCAATAACAAAGATTATACGAAACTACGAATGGACAGACCGGGAAAATTCGGAGGAGGACTTGCCGTTTTGATTAAAACTCTAGAAATCAAATATAAGGAAATCGCCTATAATCAGAGTAAGCCTAGAGAAAGCACGACAGAAGCTTAGGCAATAGAAATCTATCTTACAGATAAAACAATTCCAATCATAAATGTTTATCACCACGATAATACTAGCATCAATACAGGCCTGATAGAGACATTAAGTGAAGCGTCTTCGGTTATCGCAATCATACTTGGTGATTTTAACGCCGAAAGACCAACTTGGGGATCACCTGTCCAGGATAACAAAGGTCAGCAGGTTGAGAATATGCTAACCGACCTCGACCTTACGCCGTTAAATAACGAAAAGAACACCTATCTATCCACGTCCACAGACACAATATCCGCAATAGACATCACAGCGATAAATTACAACATCGCACCCACAACACAATGGAAAATTCTGAAAAGTGCAATCAGTGACCACAGACCAATTTTAACAACCCTAAAATTCAAAATTGAGAATTTTCAACAGAATAAAAGAACACTGGAAAAAAATTACAGAAAAGCTTGAAGAACTGTGCAACGAAGAATTAAATCACAGAACGATTGACGAAAACTTTGAAAAATTATCTTTAAACATATCCAAAGCTGCAAAAGTATCGATACCTAGAGGTAGACGTAAAACCTGTGAATACTTTACTGGAAGGACCACAATATCGAGGCGATGATTGCAGAGAGAGACAATAAAAATGAACTTCTTAAAACAAATAAAACAGAAAAAATCATAAAGGAACTCATTGAAATTAGTCACAAAATAGAACAAGAAATTTGGATATTCAAACAAGAAAAATGGGCAGAATTCTGCGAAGAAAATGAATCCAAAAAAGGAAAGCCATCACTGGAATATAATTAGTGTTATAAAACTCAAAACCAACACTAATCCTCCAATACTCTAACCGATATGAACAGCGAGAACGAACAAACAGATGGCTGACATAATTGCTGAATATCTTTCAAGCACTTCCAGACTCAGCTATACGAATGAAGGCAGGACTCTAAAAAATAATGTAAACAGGTTAGTTAAACAAGCAAGAAATTACCATCAACAAGATATTTACTCGAGAGACTTCACACTGAATGAGCTAAACTCATCAATAGGAAAGTTAAATACAAGATGTCACCTGGAGATGGTTTAATCTTTGGTCAAATGATTAAACACTTTGGAGACGAAGCTAAAAATCAACTCCTACGGATACTGAACATTTCATGGCAAACTGGTAAACTACCAAAGAATTGGACGATATCAATTTTTCTTACCAGCATACTTTGTAAAATAACAGAATGAATTATCCACTCTAGGCTCATAGTCTGGCTCACTAACAATAATAAAATAAACTTCTACCAAACTGCCTAAAGATCCAGACACTGTACAACTGATAAACTGTTCTACTCTGTCAATCAATAATAGATTTCTAGGAAAAACTGCCAAAGAAGACAACGGCCTTATTCCTGGATATGACCTCAGCTTTTGTTCGAGTGTAGAAATTATTTGAAAGGCTGCACAACATCGGAGTAAGAGGAAAACCCTTAATCTGGATTGCAGACTTAAGGGGAAGAAGGATAAAGGTTCGGGTCAATGGAACATTTTCCAAGGACCGAAGAACATGGGCTGGTGTACCTCAGGGATCTGTGCTCAGTCCTCTACTCTTCTCGCTATATATTAACTGTTGTGTATGTAAATAGATGAATATTATTTGTATTATTTAAAGCCTCATTATGTAAAAATATATGTATATATAAATTGGACATTTGTTGTTGGCCATGGTCAAGTTTGAGCTCTTGTACGTCTAATTACGACACAACAAAAGTGGCGACGAGGATGCGCGATCTACAGAGCCAGTAAAAAGCTGAAGAAAACGGCGTCTATGCAAGTATAACAACTACATCTTTTAAACAAATCTGACTCTCGGATTATGGAGAGGAAAAATAAGAAAATGGGTTAAGATTACATCTTTTAAACTATCTGAATCAAGAAAACAAAATAGTAGAAAAGATCAGCATGACAAGTTAAAGTTAATAATACCTTTTAGATGCTATAGCCCAGTGGAGGACACTTCTATCTTTTTGTACAAAAATTTGAGGCTTTCTTTTTGGCATCTGAAGAAGGAGATTAAAGTGCTGATTTTTACCTCGCTACCAGATTCTGAAGCTTTGAAGCAGGGAAACGACATTTTCTTCCTGGTCTAATGAAAGATTAACCCTATGATACTATCATTCAAAGAATTAAGCTGCATTTGGATCCAAAGAAGAAAGTGATACCACAGCGGTGCAGATTTTTAAAGAGAATTCAACAGGAAGGAGAATCAATTTCGGAATATCATAGAGAATTGAAACATTTGGCAATAAATTGTAATTTCGTCGATATGTTGGGAACCATGATGCGAGACCGTTTTGTGGCTGGAATCAAGTCGGAAATCCTGCAAAAGAAGCTACTACAAGAGGACGACGATGTCACCCTGGATAAAGGTTTTGCAGTGGAGATCTCGTTCGAATTGGCGGAGATAAATACAAGAGAATTACAAGATAAATTAGTGGCCAAGATATCCCCTGTGAATTGAAAAGATAAAAAGGGCGAGTACAATAATAGTACGGCGCAGTATAGGCCTTTCAGGCAAAGTGGCAAAGGCAAAATAGTGTGTTATAGATGTGGTGAAAGTCATTCACACGTGGCATCTGTTTTACCTCATAGAACAAAGACTTGTTTTAAAATGTAATAAACTGGGTCATTTAAGTAGGGTCTGCAAAGCTAGTAAAAGAATGTGGGGATGTAAATTTGTACAAGAGGACTCTATATATTCTGTACAGGGCGAAACTGATGCCACACTAAATTTAACAATAGATGATTATTCTTTGTGCTTTACAATAGATACAGGAAGTCCAGTTACGTTAATACCTAAAGATATTTATAAGAATTATTGGCAAGGTAAAATATTATTTCTAACAAATTTAAGATTAAAATCCTTTTGTGGAAAATCAATATAGATTATAGATCAAAGAAATGTTTTTGTAAAAGAAGCCAACCAATATTTACGATTAATAGTTGTAAATGAAAAAATCCAGGTAATTTTATAAGGAAGAGAATGGCTTAAACAGTTGAAACTTGATTATTCTATATTGTTTAGCATTAAAATTTTAAATAATGAATATAATAGAAATATATTTAAATATATAAAAATTTGATGGATAGGTATGCAGATTTGTTTAACAAAGATTTGGGCTGTCTAAAGGACGTTAGAATAAATTTTAATTTAAAAAGGGATGTGACTCCTTTGTTTTGTAAGGCCAGAAGTTTACCTTTCTCTCCAAAAAACAAAGTAGAGAATGAAATTGATCGTTTAGTTAATTCTTGCATTTTATAACCTATAGTTCATGCATATTGGACCGCTCCAATAGTACCGGCATCAAAAAAGGATGGTAGTGTAATGATATGTGGTGATTTTAGATGTACAGCTAATAAGGCAATAGGATTAGATAGGTATCCCATTCCATCGATCGATGAGATCTTTTCAAAATTATCTACAAGCACCGTACTTTCGACTCTAGACCTATCACAGGCTTACTTACAAGTAATGTTAGCGGAAGAAGCCAAAGCTGTTGTTATAAACACACCAAAGAGGTTGTTTTCTTATAAAAGACTACCATATGGCGAAGCGGTAGCACCAGATAAATTTCAGAGGATTATGGAAAGCCTATTTTCTGATTTGCCAGGTGTGGCCTGCTACATAGATGATATTTTGGTTGCAGGAAAAGACTTTGAAGATCATGAACAAAAGTTGGATCTAGTGTTTAGATGATTGCTAGAAAAAGGTTTAAAGTTAAACAGATATAAATGTCAATTTAAAAAGAAATCGGTGGAATTTTTAGGGTTTAAAATGGATAAATATGGACTGCATCCCTTAGAAAATAAAATTAAAGCAGCGATAGAGGCGCCTGAACCTAAAAAGTGTTTCGCAATTGAGATCTTTCATAGGACTCTTAATTTATTATTATAGATTCATAAAGAATATAGCAAACATTTTAGCGCTATTCTATCAACTTTTGGAAAAAAAATTGTAGATGGAATTGGACGAAAAATATCGAATGTTATTTTAAAAATGTAAATCATTATTAATGGACTAGCCGAGTGACCCGGGCAACGCCCAGGGTTTACCCAAAGGGCCTGCAGAGACTTTAAAAGTATAGATTGACCATGTTTTGATGTCCTGAACTATAGCCTATCATATAACAAACTGTAATTCGACACTATCAATAATTCGACACTTCCGATAATTCGACCGTTTTAAAAATCAAATTTACACAGTCGATTGTTGTTTAAATACAACCTTACCGGTAAAAAGGTATTACAGAGGCGATGACAGCCACTGAAAATGTACAAAATTTATGTATAGAGAAATGGGAGAATTTAGTGAATAAAGAAAAGTCCAAAATCTAAATAATTGATAATAGTGTATTAACAAACAACTAATACAAAAAAAATTCCTTTGAGGTAAGAAACTATAGACATTAGTAAAAAGTTTATGAAAACAAATCAGAAAAAAGAGGTTGTCAACTATATTGCAGAGGAGACTACTTATAAAAGGAATTAATCTAAAGGACTCATTAAAAATTAATTTCTATTTTTATTCATACATGGGTTCAACTTTATATGTATTTTGTCCAAAGTTCAAACACGTGAAAAAGCCGCATAGAGCTTGTCCATGCGTATGTAGTAAGAACCCAAATATTATGTATAGTCATAGCAAAAGCCAACTTTAGTGAAAACTGATGCCTCTTAAGAATGAAGGGAAGGCTGATATCTGAAGGAGCAAAATATATTTTTGGCACCAATACAGTGTGTCCAACATTGGTCCCGGTCAGTATTTGTGCTTCAACTCTACTTGTATGCCATCCAAAGTTCACACACGTGAAAAAGCCACATAGAGCTGTCCATGCATAAATGCAGGTTCTTGTAGCAAGAAACTCACTCTAGTAAAGGTTGGCCTTAAGCCTTATTTATAGTCATAGGAAAAGCCAACCCTATTGGAAACTCTTGCCTCTTCAGAATGAAGGGAATGTTGATATCTGAAGGAGCCAAAGATGTTTTGACACCAATACAGTGTGTCCAACATTGGCCCCTGTCAGTATTTGTACCTCAAGGACATGAGAGCACATGCACTGTATCACCATACATGTACCATTGTAAAGACCCTGCTTAAGATTAAAATTTCTCAGAAGCATAACAATAGCACCAACCTAGAGTATAACTGGTGTGGAGGCATTCTTCTGGGAGTAAGGCTATTGAAAAATTCAATAGGAAGTTATTTTGCTCCTCCACAATCTTACACTCCACACTGTTAACACTGAGGAAACACTGACTCGTGTTTGGTTTGAATTCATTTAAATGACCTCATTAAAACGACATTTATAGTTTTATATATAAAAATATAACCTCGATAATTCGACAAGTTTTGTTGTCCTTACCTACAGCCTATCATATAAAAAACTGTAATTAGACACTCTCGATAATTCGACCATGTTTTGTTGTCCTGACCTACAGCCTATCATATAAAAAAACTGTAATTCGACACTCTCGATAATTCGACCATGTTTTGTTGTCCTGACCTACAGCCTATCATATAAAAAACTGTAATTCAAGAGTTTAAAAATATATATTTTGAGTGAAAAAAAAAAGACACAAATCAGCAAATAAAATTGCAAACAATACTACTATATCACAGATAAGACTACATATAAAAGGAATGAATTCATTTAAATGACCTCATTAAAAACTACATTTTATATATACTTGGGTTCAACTTTACATGTATGCTATCCAAGTTCGCACACTTGCAAAAGTCACATAAAGTCGTCTGTGCGTAAACCCAGGCTCTTGTAGCAAAGGTTTGGCCTTGAGCCTCTTTATAGTCATAGCAAAAGCCAACCTTAGTGAAACATAAAGCCTCTCTAGAATGAAGCGAAAGTTGGTATCCGAAGCAGAGGAAAACTATAAAACTGAAAGCCAGGACAGGCATAAAAAGAAAATTCCAAGCATGTGAGGAAACAATTGATGAAAAAAAAAAAGGATTCCAAAAAAATACTGCAAAAAAGAAACCAGACACAAAAAGCAACAATTGAGTACACAAATACAGCATCAGCCTATTTATGAGAAGAAAAAAAAAAGACAGACACAAAAATGGAGCTAAATTCAAATGAAAAACTATAACAAATTAATAAAAGAAAATAAGACCTAATCCAAATAATTTAATAAAAAAAAAACGGCACACACTATTAAATTATTTGGATTAGGTCTTATTAATGAGAAAAAAAATATGCCAAAGAGAGATGAAAAGATGCCAAAAAAGATAACCAGATACAAAAATTGTGCTAAATTCAAATGAAAAACTATAACAAACACTTATAAAAGATAGAATAAAAGTAATAATTCAATCTACAATTCGAAAAATAATATAACCTGGTGAGTTCCCAGAAAAGGTTAACTTTGGTAGGCGGCGCTGTACGTTGACACCGCCGTACCTTCGAGCCGTTTTACACGAGTTCCCAGAAAAGGTTAACTTTGGTAGGCGGCGCTGTACGTTGACACCGCCGTACCTTCGAGCCGTTTTACACGAGTTAAAGCGAAGATTTTGGACGTAGTGATTTTTACATTTCGATCTTTTATATTAATATATATATACTTACTATTTCGAATTATTTTTCTAAAAACGAACATTATTTTTTTAATTATCTGAAACTAACCTAATTCAACTTATCTAAAACTAACCTTATTTAGCGATTAAACTAACATAATTTAACCTATTTGAATCTAACCTCATATACACTTTTACACTACCTTTTCATTTCAAAATTAAATTAAAATAGTTTATATTAAATAATAACATTTTTAAAAATCGACTTTCTGGTTCACACTTTTGTATCTAATCAATTATGTATTTCTTTATTTCGCTCTATAAAAGTACGCAATTCAAAACAAAGGAATTGATGATGATAAATGCAATAAATCTACGATTGTAAAATAGATTAAATTAAAAAATAAAAATAACTGTTAACATTAGGAAAATAAAAACAGGCCTATCATACGAAGAAAAAAATAACGAATATTTTGGTATATAGATCGTTATGTGTAGTTCAGAATCTTCGGAGGAGATAGCTCAGGACTTTACAATGGAAAACTCTGTTACGGTATTATCTATATAGACTATGGACTAGGCGTAATTCTGAGTCATATAAATGATAGAAAGGAAGAATGCCCTATAGCTTTTGCTTCTAGAACATTAACTGAAGCGGAAAAATGGTACTCTCAACTAGAAAAGGAAGCGTTGAGCATAACTTATGGCGATAAGAAATCAAGACAATACTTACTGGGACGAAAATTCGTATTAGTCACAGACAATCGACCCTTAATACATATATTTTCACCTCAGAAATCAATTCCCATATGTGCAGCATCCAGAATTAAAAGATGGTCCTTAAAATTAGCTGCATTTAATTATACTGAGGAGTTTCGAAAAAGTAGTGATAATTCCAATGTTGACGCATTGTCACGTCTTCCTTTAGAATCGAGTGTCAGGGAGTTTCTTGATGAAGACCAGGTACTTCTTCTCAGGAAGTGGAATGAGGTACCGTTCTCTTTTAGGGAGGTGGCATATGAGACGTCCCGAGATAAAATACTGTCTATAGTATTAAGGAATGTTAGAGAAGGCAACTGTGTGTGTGTGTGTGTGTGGAAATCCACAAGGGTACTGAGGGAAACCCCAGTAGCTCCTTATTATAAGATCAATGAGGAATTAAGTTTGGAGTTTGATTGTTTTCAATGGCGTGAAAGAGTGGTAATTCCCCAAAAATTAAGATATTTAATTTTAAATGACTTGCATGAAATACACATGGGAATTGTTAAAATGAAGATGATTGCCAGACGGTATTTTCTGGTCGCCAGGCATAGACAGTAACATTAAAGTGTTAACTAGAGAATGTAGAGTATGCCAAGAATCGGCAAGCCTGCCTCCGGCTACCATCTCGGAATGGACTTGGCCCGAAAAACCGTGGCATCGACTTCATCTTGATCTAGCGGGTCCGTTCATGGGAAGAATGTTTTTGGATCTCGAGGACGCATACTCAAAGTGGATAGAAATTTTTATCATCAAAGATATTACCAGAAAAACGATTATAAGTCATCTTAGAGAAATTCTCGCCAGAATTGGATTGCCCTAATATTTTGTTACAGATAACGGAAGACAGTTTGTCTCCGGTGAATTCGAGCAATTTACCAAAATGAATGGTATACGGCACACTAAGGCCAGTCCGTATAATCCTAGTACAAATGTTTTAGCTGAGAGATATGTAAGAGAGTTAAAAACCTTTTGAGAAAGAATAATGGGAAGGATGATTTAGAGACAAATCTACAAAGTTTCCTATTTGCTCATAGAGCATTCCCCCAAACTTTAATAAAGGAATTCCCCGGCGGAACTGCTAATGAAGAGAAGTTTAAGATCAAGATTCTCGAATTTAATACCAAGATGAGAAATCCGCGAGAGGTATTTCATGAGGCCGTAAGAAGGCAGGAGCAGTTTACTACAGGTTGCGAGGTTTATTTCCGCAACTATGCAACTGGACCTAAACGGTAAAAAGGTACCATTTTGGAATTATTGAGCTACTGTCACTACCTTATAAGTTGCGAGGGCGTCGTGTATAAGAGGCATATTAATCAATTGCGACTGTGAGAAAGAAACAAGTGGATACAAGAAATTTGATTCTTCCTCGAATATCAGGAGAGAAGCCTGTAGGTGGAAGTCAGAAATAAAGTGAAGAGGAGGTTCCAGAGGTTACATCAGGAAACAAGGAGGAGACTGCTTCTGTGCACGTACCCTCTTGCACTCTTATACCAGGGCCTGTTGCTGTGCACGTGCCCTCTTGCACTCCTAAACCGGAGGCTGCCGATGTGAAATTGCCCGTCCGCAGTCCTAGACCTAAGAGAGCCAGGAAACCCCTAGACCGACTGGAGTATTATTAAGGGGGGAGATGTGTTGTGTATGTAAATAGATGAAGATTATTTGCATTCTTTAAAGTCTCAATATGTAAGAATATATGTGTATATAAATTGGACATTTTTTGTTGGCCAAACGAAAAGAATCTGAGGGTCTTTATTGGACACGACAAAAACAACAACGGCATTCCAGAGTAAAATAAATCATCAGAGATAGATAAATATTTTTCAAATGAATTAAAATAAATATAATCGATACTGAGAGAGAGTTGAATTTAAAAAAATAGAAAATTATTATTTTCGAAATATAAATAGCTGAGAGGATTCCAGCAAACCGCATTTAAAATATCAATTTTTTTTGCTACATGTTTTAATTTGCATATACCTATTTTACATATCTCAGATTGTATTTGAAAATCGTTAACCATTTCTTCTAACTTTTGGCGAAATGGTGTTTAATTAATTTATCATTTGATATTATTAGGGTTCTTTCCTGGTATTCAAAAAGGAAAAATACGTGTCGTTCAGTTATATTTTTCAATTTATCAAACAATTTGGCCGCTGAATCGCTGATTCTGGTAGGGCGCCATCTAGCGAATAAAGTTGTAACTAAAATCAATTTCGAATTTTTCATTATTTGCCATAAAAAATCCCATTGCATCCTGAACACAATGGTGTTTACCGCATTGCTCTAGCGCAAATATTCGCGGAGTTATTAATTTTTAAAGTTGTGCGGGACTTTTGGATCACCCTGTATATTGTAGTTCTGTGATACTTTATAGAATTCGATAGAAAAATATTATATTAAAAAATAATAAATGTATATTCAATAATATACCAAAAAAGGCATCTCCTTCGTTAGAAATGCATTAAAGAAATTCCTTTTGGTTAATCAGTCTAGTACAAAACGTTAAGATGGTTATCAAGATTGTACCTCAAACCAGTTTTGGCAAATTCAGACAAAGGGCCCCTGTATACAAAAATAAAAATTGAAATGTCATCTTGATCGTTAAAAAAAACAAACCTTTCACTTCTGTCTTCTACTGAATTAGGTAGATTGATGATTAATTTCCAAATCCAAATATTTATATGGTTCTCAATTATTTTAAACACAAGGTTTAAGTATCATTAAATCGTTTATAAAGGATATAATATATTAAATAATGGTCAACTGTGTATGTAATGAAATATAGGCTTGTCAAATATTTGGTTTCTTTGTGGCAATCTTTCCGTTTGTGGTATCTTTCCGTCGCAACCTTTAAAAAAAGCTATATAGAACATATCATGAAAATTTAAAGAGGCTTTGACCCTAATCAGAAAATAGAAAAGTCAAAATTGTTAGGATGGTTTGAGTCTACAAAATAGCTATTGATAAAATGACCAACGTTTAATGATTATAAATAGAGAGAAGGTATTTACATTACAGAAATATGTGTCCTTGTCGCAGAAATCTATGTAAAATTTAATAAATTTGGTGAAAATATCAATTTTATATCTTCTTTTAAAAAAAAAATAATTTCTGAAATTTACAATTAGTTTCAAATTTAAATATTAATATATTGACGCAAATTTCGCTAACAGGGATATCGCGTTTAGTATAAAAGTAAAAATTAAAATTTCGCGTCTTTATATCAAATGTTTATTGTAATATTATTAATACAGTTGAACTTGGATAATTCGACGCCCAAAGGACCAAAGAAAATTTGAAATATCCAAAAATTCGAATTAAAAACGTTAATTCTATTTATAGGAAATTCAAGGGACCAAGATAAATATTTGATTTGAAGACGTTTTCGAATTGAAGACAATCGATTTATCCGAGTTCTACTGTATTTATAATCATTATAATATTTGTTATAATTCAATCATTTGTTTACTAATATAAAAATAACACTATATATTGTGTGAAGATGTTATGATAAATTAGCGCGCCATCTGTTATGAAAATTCGAAACTATTATAGACACGTGTATGATTCTTTTAAAAATTAAACAATTTATACTGCTATTACTGCAATAAAAATATAATAAGAGGGTTCACCACTGATGTGCCAGGCCCCATTAATCTTTCCATTGCAGTAAGGGCAGTAGAAATTGTTTAATTTTTAAAAGAATCATATGTGTCTATAATAGTTTCGAATCTTCATAACAGATGGCGCGCTAATGTATCGTAACATCTTAAATATATAGTGTTATTTTTATATCAGTGAATAAATTATTGAATGAACACAAGGTAATAAGACCAAATCCAAATAAATAAATAGTGTGTGAGAAGAAGTTTTACCTTTTATTGAAGACACACGAGATAACCAAAAGTGAACAAATTAGGCTCTGTCTTCTTCTTCTTCAAAAAAGAGGACCGGCGACAATTCCATTTCTTTAAGTGTTATCCATGAGTAACATTTCAATTGCCCGCCTATTTCACAAATATAGGTTCTAATGGCTTGATCAAAATGTAGCTTATAAATAGCTTATAACAACGCTGTTACCGAAACTTCACACACTATTTATTTATTTGGATTTGGTCTTATTACCTTGTGTTCATAATCTATAATCCAAATTGTGCATTATCAAATGATTGAATGATAACAAATATTGTAATGATTATAAATACAGTAGAAATTGGATAAATCGAATGTCTTTAATTCGCGTCTATAATAGTTTCGAATATTGAAGATGACAATGAATATCTTTGTACAACTCTATTAAACATACCCCATCTTAAGTAGATGTTATCATAAGAAGGAACAACAGATCTCCAGATAACATCGAGGTCCATTTCACTTAATTAATCCACTTGATATCTCAGGTTTAAGGAAAATTGCCAAGGTGGGCGGTTAAGTTCGACGACCCCTGAATTACTTGGGAATAATTCCAATTTCCCTTCTTTCACCGTTTCCCAAATCTCATAACGGAATTCGTTTATTTTTCAAATTGATTCAATTACTGAATATTTAACTTTTATTTATATTGTTTCCTAATATGACCTTTACCAACTGTCTCTCTTCATTTGATTGCTTTTTGTCCCCCTCTGGAAATTGAATGTTAAAAATGGATTCATGTTGGTTTTTTAAATGTAGTTTTAAATTGACGACTAATAGATGTCACTGAACTTTTCAATTGCTTTGTCAATAAACACGTGTACGTTATTTTTTCTGTTATGCCTTCTTTTCGAAACTTTCATCTCTTGAGTTTGAATATTCATGGTATAATAGATCTCCCTCTTTATAAAAAATAGTACAATTTCACTTGTATACTCTCTTTTTCATATTTTTCGGCGTTCTCACGTACTTCTGGCCTTAAATACCAGTTTCATGCTTTTCAAGAATGCCTTGAAGACCAATATTTTTAGGCCTTTGAGGTACATCTATTACCACGATCATATATACATATTAGTTAATAAAAAGGCATATTTTGGATTTAATAAAATATTTATTTGCCAATATTTCGGTTGGCTGAATGTCGAACCTTTATCAAGGCATTACATTTTTGTATACACAAATGATAAAGGATAAATTGATAAAGATTTGGCGTTCAGCCAACCGAAATATTGGCAAATAAATATTTTATTCAATCCAATATATGTCTTTTAATTATCTAATGAATTGAATATGGATTGCTCTATTTTCAAAATATATACATATATTGATTTAATAATAAAATTAACCATTTTAATAAAAATATCTATTTATATATAGCATCACTGTTGACGGATAATACAGAATGCTTTAGAATACAAATAAATATTATAGAATTGAAAGATATTTCTTACATATTGCATAATTGTTAATGAACGAGCACTTTCTGATAATGTAACTGAAATATGTTGACGTCCCACTGCCATCTATTGAAAACAATAAACAACTTTCTTATAGATCAGCAGCAGTCCAGGAAGTTAATACATTCTAAAAAAAACGCTAATTGTTATATTTACGATATAATAAATCAGTCAGACGAAGGACTAAAACTGAAACATTGAACTAGCTTTATCTAACATAACCATGAGAATCATTTCTTCATTTCATATACTTCAAAAGAGAGGTTACTCTGAATTAAATTGTAAATATTATGAAACATCGTCTATATAAATCAATAAAAAGATGTAAATATGTTATATATTAAGAAAAAGGCATCTCCTTATCGTGCAACTGAAAGTTGCTGATGGCTTGCGCCATCTATCAGAATAAATATAAACTGTTCTCGTTCATTTTTAATTATTCCAGAATGGCTAAATACCCATTCTTGATTAAACAAGAAAAGCTAACCACGGACCAGGTTATATATGAATTGAGTAGAAAGAATTACATTTTGTTTTAGTATATATATTATAAAACCTTTTAGACATATTTCTTAATGCATTTATAGCTTTTTATTTACCAACTTATACATATTTAGAATTAGCATGCTTTTGTAAGTTTTCACCACACTACGTTGATATCCTCTTATATACCAATACATGCATAACTAATACGCGCCTATATATTTATTTTCAAAAATCTATATATTATTTTGTAAAATAATATATTATGAAAATTTGAGAACTCTATTAAACTTAAAAAATTAAACATTTATTTCATATTATTGTTATTTGAATGACAGACTTAAATATTTTTCATTATGTTCGATATATTTAGTAGAATAAATTTTATTGGTATGATAAGATATATTTATTTCAAATAAAAAAAAATAAAATTAACATATAATAGCTCTCTCTCTCTCCCGTGCACTATATGAAGGCTTTTGAGGAGTTGCTGGGGGATCCGTCTACCAGCTGATGAAGATGTCCGGCCATGTTATGGTCGGACTGGCCAGCATTGAGAAGGCGGAGCGCCTGGTGGAGAATGGACTCACCATCAACAACACCTTCCTTAAGGAATTCCCAGGAAGGCGGAGAAGATTATCCTCGGGAACCTGCCGATAGCAGTGAGGGAGAAGAACATCATCGAGGGCCTGCGACCTTACTGCCGGGTTGTCTCCCTGGCCTATGAAGTGGTGTCCTGTAATGGCTACACCTGGACCACCAGCAACAGGGAGGCCTTCGTCCTCCTGAATGAAGGATGAAAACTCCACCAGCTCCCTGCCAAGCTGGTGATCATCTCCAAAGAAGAGTCTACACCCGCCTACATCACCTACGGCGTTAGGTGTAGTAGATGTCACCGTCAGGGACATCGGCGAGCCACCTGCCCCCAGGGCACCCGAAGTGGACCGGTGTTGACACCTCCAAACCATAAACAAATCCGCCCTCTCTACACTACCTGCGGAATTGTCTGCACCCTTCAAGCAGACCCCCTCAACATCCTCCAGCCCTGCCGCTGCGTCCGTGGCGAACTTTCTTGTCCATCCCTACGAGACTCCAGCCCCCGAGCTTCCTGCTCCGGCGTCGAGCACCAGCCAGTTGCCGTCACGACCAGAGCCCTTCCTGACCAATACTGAGTCATTAGCGGCTCCTTCAAAGGAGAACCAAACCATGACTGTACCCCAGTCTACTATCCCCGTGGCCCAAATCCTTTCTCCCTCTCGGATCCTTCAGGAGAGGGATGAGGTAGAGAATATGTTCATTGAGCTAAACGCTGACTCTATTCTGGACCCTCTCTATGAAGAGGTTGATGATGATGAAGTAGTGGCCGCGGTTCTATACCGATCTGACAGAGAAACACTTCCCGATGAACTCTCCTATGGAAATAGGAAAATTCTGTACGATTTCCTCGGCGATTCAATTGAGCACGTTGGAGACAATAACGGGCCTATCCGAACTCAGGGCGGCCTTGAACATTTGACATTATTCAGACATCCCTTCAGAGAAGGCTCATGTCTGATGTAAATATACATATATATATTTTTTCTGTAACTTTAAATTTGCCACTATATAATATTATATGAACGATTAATAAATAAGTTTCAATCTCAATCTCTCTCTATCAATCTTAATCACGTTTATATATTTTGTATTTAACCTTATATAACCTTAGGTTATAAACCTATGAACGATTAAATAAATTTATTTTAATCTCTCAATCTCTCTCTTTCTCTTTCATAAAGTCTTATATAAAGGAATGTTTGTTGTGTGTCATATTATAACATAGATACTCAACTCTTATTTATATTTTAGGCTTATCCTTATTAAAGTAGGTTTTAATCATCTCAAATTATAACTCGTATTTTATTTTATATATGTCAATGGTATAGAATTCTCATATATATATATATATATATATATATAAAAGAAAAAAAAAAAACCCTACAGAAAATAAAATTATCGTTTATGAAAAAGCTTTGCACTTTTAATAAATCTAATTATGAAGGATGGTAAACATCAACTCAGAAAATTCTGGGAAATAAACAAAAAAATGTAGAAGCGACCTTTT
The DNA here is from genome assembly GCA_030710605.1 of Cordylochernes scorpioides. Lineage (NCBI taxonomy): Eukaryota > Metazoa > Arthropoda > Arachnida > Pseudoscorpiones > Chernetidae > Cordylochernes > Cordylochernes scorpioides. The sequence continues at coordinate 25,204,351 of CP092881.1, read as the reverse complement.
CCTCCTCACAATAATAATTTTATTATTCTATTAACGAGTGAACAAGTAAAAAAATTGGTCTTTTGTAAACAATTATAGAAAATGGCTCCTTTCTTTTATTTAATTATTTTCTTTTTAACCTTTTTTTAATCAACTCTGAAATAATTCCTTATTTTTTAATATAGAGTAAAAAGAGATAAATTGATATAACAAATACTTAATTAGTAATGTGTGAGAGAATAAACATGAAATATGAGAGAGAGATTATGATTGAAACTACTTTCATTATATCGTTCTTATAAGTGTATATAAGGGGGGTAGAAAAAGTGAAATAAATAAAAATAGATATAAATAATATTAAATAAGAATATAAATAGGGAAAGTGGATAATACACCTGTATATAAAATCTTAATATATGAAAAGGAGATAATTATATATATATATCGTTTTGAAAATAGAGCAATCCATAAATAAATATATATTTATAAAGGCATATATTGGATCAAAAAATCATTTATTTTACCAATATTTCAGTTGGCTGAACGTCAACTTTTATCAAGGTGTTATAACATTTTAAAGTGTGTCAACATATATATATGTACCAAACGAGGCATCTCTCTCTATATATATGCAGTATAACTATGCACTAAGTTTATCAGACCCTAGTTAAAACTTTACTAGTGTTGATAAGGAATGAGAGACACAAGACCAGGTTTGGCAAATTCAGTCAAAAAGCCAACCTGTATACCATGTGGTTTTAAGATATGTCTCTCGTTATATATATATATATATATATATATGTCATAATATATGCTCTTCCAGGATTAATAAAACAAACCAACAGCCAACGAGAGAGAAATGGGCAGCTAAAGCGAGACACTTTAGACAACTAACTAACGACCATTTTTTGGCCACATTCCTGAGGGGGGCGTCACCACCTGGCGACTATCCTGGTTAGCCCCCCGGTTGTGTACACAGGGAAAACAGTCGTTCAGCTGATAACGTCTCACTCGCTCTCTCTCGGGTGGCTGCCTGGATGATTGCTCTAACAACTCGTCGTGTGATTATTTCTCTCCTCAACACATTTACCACTATATTGCCACATATATATATATATATATATATGAAAATTTAAGATATATGAGAACTAATTAGCAAGAATATTTCTATTTTTACAAAATAAAACAATCTCCTACTGTAACTCCTGCAATGTGAAATATTGGGAGGGCCTGGATCATCAGTAGTGAACCATCCCAGTGGTTTAGTTTTGTGCTAAAACCGCGCTGAAGATTTTCTTATCTCATATACCTATATATATTACGTGATAATTTTATTTATATAGTTCAATAGTTTATTATAGTTAAAGAGCCAACCTAAGTGACCTTCTATTGATTTTTATAATATGTGAGCGATGGAATTCATAAAATGAAACCTTATTTGAATCAACTCAGCCTTTAACAAAGAACCAGATCTAAGAAAGCCTCCATTCTTGTATTTCGTACAATTTTACATAAGATTTCTATAATTACTTTTAAATGTGGCAACTAAACATGCGTCAGACCTATGAAGATTATTGTTGGGTTCTGTTCTGTCTGGAGTATAGGATCTTCATCTATGATTCCTTCCTGTGGTTTATCTGCATAGGATCGGTGGTCTTTATAAAGCTGTTTGTGTGTGTGTGTGAAAATTAATTCGACGAATTGCAATGTACAATTCTATTAAATATTCGGGAGGCTTTCGAGGGTTAACTCTTTCTCACGCCTGAGGAAGATTTAATGTTCGGAAAAGTTTGCAGAATATATAATAATGAAATAAAAAAGGTTTTTAGGTTCTATTTTATTGCTGATATTTATTGTATACTTTTGATTCGTTGAAAGTGTTTTTAATTCATATATGTATAAATTCAAATATATATATAGATGGAAATTTTGCCGGGAGGAAATTGATCTAAAGAGACAAGAGTCGCCTCTCCCGTTGAAATAGACGTCTAAAACCAGACGCCCTCTATTGACCGTCGCCGCGAATAGCGGCTTTGTGGCTTTGTCACCGACCCGAAGCCGCTAGTTGCGGCGAAGGTCAATAGATGACGTCTGGTTTTAGACGTCTATTTTGACGGGAGAGGCGACTCTTGTCTCTTTAGATATATATATATATATCCTTATATCTATAAAAATGAAATGCGAAATCGATGTTTGTTATCGCATCACGCAAAATCTACTGACTCAATCATTATGGAATTTCGCATGTAGGTAGCTGAAGATTTCGTTTAACATATAGGCTATTCAAAAAACTACAAGGGTTAATGTACTTTTTTTAAAAATTATTTAACTGAAATGGATTAGTTCGCGCCTTTTGCCGCTTGGCGCCGCACTGGTCGCGACGAACTTGATTGTGATTGGCTAATAGCTTTACACTTAGTTTGTTATTATTACACGCTTCATTTTTCGAAAGGTAAGATTATATATATTTATATTTTTAAAAATCTTTAGAAATATTATTGTTTAGAAATATTTTTCTAATTTAATTGCTACTACGTTTTTTTAGATAAGGTATACTGTTTGATTCTCTTAGGAATATTCATTTTATATTATATATTCATATAATCATTTACGATTTAGACTATTGTTTAGAAATATTTTTCTAATTTCTAATTATGTTTTTTTTCTGTATAGCTTGCTACATATATTTTACTATATATGTTTGTTCCATGCAATATTTTATATTGTAAGCAGCTTCTATACATTTTTAATAACTGCTTTTTTTAGGGGTAGGCTCAATTTATTGGGCAGTTTTTTTTCAACCAAATTAGACTTTTTTTTAGGCCTTCTTCCATTGTCTTTTTTATTTTTTTGCTTTGCTGTCATTTGTTTAGGTAGTATTTATATTTATCTGCTTCCTAATATGTAGCTGCTCATATATATCTATATATGTTCTACTCATATTTATTGTGCATATTTTTTCAGCAATAGGCTCAATTTATTGGGCAGTTTTTTCAACCACATTAGACTTTTTTTTTAGGCCTTCTTCCATTGTCTTTTTTTTTTGCTGTCATTTGTTTAGGTAGTATTTATATTTATCTGCTTCATAATATGTAGCTGCTCATATATATCTATATAGGCTCAATTTATTAGGCAGTTTTTTTTCAACCAAATTAACTTTTTTTTTAGGCCTTCTTCCATTGTCTTTTTTTTTTTTTTGTTTTGCTGTCATTTGTTTTGGTAGTATTTATATTTATCTGCTTCCTAATATGTAGCTGCTCATTTATTTATTGTGCATATTTTTTCAGCACATTATACTTTTTTTTTTACGTCTTCTTCCATTTGATTTTTTTTAGTCAGTTGTTTTACGTTTTCACTGAGTTTTATGCATTTTTCCCCTCCTTCCAGATTATTTCTATGCATTTTTTTATTTTGGCCTTAGTCATGAGTCGAGCTTATTTTAATACACTATTTTTAATTTTTTTCTTCATTCTCAGCCCTTGATATTTTACATTTTTCAGTTATCCTTATTTTTATTTTTACTAATGCTTTGTGTTTGTAGGTATGCCAAGCCATAGGAGAAGCAATCTTTCTCAGCGTTCCAATAGCTCTAGGGTTCAGCATGCTTACAGACTGCGCGAAACCAGAGGACAGAATATTAGAAGATTGCGTGCACAGTCTGCGCGTCAAGCCGCTGTGCGGTCGTTAGAGACACCTGATCCCATCCATTCTCGCTTACAGGCTCATTCAGAAATATATTCTTTTACTCGGAGGAATACTAGAACAAATAATTTTTTCAGCAGCGTTTGGTCTTCTATGGAAAATGCAAGTTTTAATTATTCTGTTGCTGTTGGATACTTTAAGCACCCTTTAATTTCCCTTGGGATTATGGACACTACATGCAGGTTTTGTGGGGCCTTAAGATGGAAAGATGAGTCTTCTGGAATGTGCTGTTCAAACGGGAAAGTCTGTTTGCCATTAATTGACTTACCTCCCGAGCCACTTCGCAGCCTATTATCTGGAGAGAATTCTGATTCAGTCCATTTTTTGCGTAATATTCGCAAATATAATTCCTGCTTTCAAATGACATCATTTGGAGCTGAAAACCAAACCCACTCTGTTACTTTTCCAACCACATTTTCTATCCAAGGCCAGGTCTACCACAGAATAGGTTCACTTATGCCATCTGAGCACCAGCCAAGTAGATTTCTTCAGATCTATTTTATGGGCAATGATGATGATGATGATATTCAGACTGATCGAAGATGCCAGCAAATACAGGGAGTACGTCGTAATATTGTACAGGGTTTGCAGCGCATGTTGCACCAACACAATCTACTGGTTCAACAGTTTAAAACTGCACTTGAAAATCTCCCCAGTGATGCCTACAGAGTTGTTGTAAATGCTGATCGGACACTTCCTGGTCAACATCCTAGACGGTATAATGCTCCTACAGCTAATGAGGTTGCGGTTGTCTTAGCTGGTAATCAGTTTGGCTCACGTGACAATGTTTTACATCAGCGCGATAATTTGCTGCAACATGTTAGCGACACACATCGCTTTTATGATGCCCTTCAATATCCTTTAATTTTCTGGAAAGGCCAAGAAGGATATTCTTTTCATATTCCTCAGATCGACCCAAACACTAGACAGCCTTTGTCAAGTAAAGTGTCTTCTATGGATTTTTATGGCTATTTTATTATGGTTCGCTGAAATAGTCCTAATGTCATTGTTCAATTTGGCCAGCTCTTTCATCAATTCCTGGTCGATATGTATGCGAAGGTAGAAAGTGAACGTTTGCGCTATATTACGCTGCACCAGTGAAACTTGCGTGCAGAGAGTTATATTCATTTGCGCGATGCCCTGTCAACTGATGCAAATATTAACCCTAATAGCTTGGGTCAAAGGATCATTTTACCATCAAGTTTTGTCAATAGTCCCAGGTATTTGGCAGAATATACGCAGGATGCTTTTTGTTATGTTCGGAAATTTGGGCGTCCAGATCTTTTTATTACTTTTACAAGTAACCCCTCTTGGGAAGAGCTATCTGCAGCGTTGCTACCAGGACAAAAACAGCTGGATAGACATGATATCACAGCTCGGGTTTTTCGGCAAAAATTAGTTAAATTTATTGGGGCTCTAACAAAAGGCCAATTGTATGGAGCAACAGTTGCGTGGATGTATTCTGTTGAATGGCAGAAAAGGGGACTTCCTCATGCTCACATATTAGTTTGGCTAGCAAATAAGCTCCGTCCCACTCAGATAGACTCTGTTATATGTGCTGAGTTTCCAGATCCTATTCAAGACCCGCTATTGTATAACATTGTGGTTAAGAATATGATACATGGGCCTTGCGGTGAGTACAACCCTGTGTCCCCCTGTATGAAGAATAGTAGCTGTTCTAAAAAATATCCAAAACAGTTTTTGCTGGAAACCCAGACTAATGAGAATGGTTATCCTTTATATAGGAGACGCGCACCTGAAGCAGGTGGCTTTACTGCAAAGGTTAAAATACGTGGACGCGAAGAGGTCCCAATTGACAATCGTTGGGTGGTGCCTTATTCTCCATTGCTATCGAAGATGTTTTGTGCACATATCAATGTTGAGAACTGTAGTTCTGTTAAGGCAATAAAATATATTTGCAAATATGTCAATAAGGGCAGTGATCAAGCTATTATTAATTTACGCAGAGAAGGTAGAGGTCCTGACCCTCAAAATGAGGTGCGAATGTATCAGTGTGCCAGATACATAAGCAGCAATGAAGCTGTTTGGCGTCTTCTCAGCTTCCCTTTACACCAACGCCATCCAGCTGTTATCCATTTAGCTGTGCATCTTGAGAATGGAGAACGGATATATTTCAATCAAAACACTCTTGCCCATCGAATGCGTAATCCACCAAGGACAACCCTGACTGCATTTTTTTCATTATGCCAAACTGATTCCTTTGCTAGGACCCTGCTCTATCCAGATGTTCCCCAATACTACACTTGGAATTCTTCTGCCCACGAATGGAGAAGGCGCGTTCAAGGCAAGCTGGTCGAAGGACAGCCTGGAGTGAAGAGATCAGACACTATTGGACGGGTTTACGCTGTGCATGTCAGTAACTTTGAATGCTTTTGTTTACGTATGTTACTACATAACATCAAGGGACCAACTTCCTTCGCATATTTGAAGATTGTTAATGGCAGTCAATACGAAACATTTAGAGAAACATGCGCAGCTCTTGGATTATTGGAGAATGATAACCATTGGGTTGTCACAATGGATGAGGCCGTTCTTTGTCAGGCTCCTAAAAGAGTAAGGCAATTGTTTGCCATATTAATTTCTACGTGCACAATTTCGAACCCTCAGCAGTTATGGATTACCTATAGAGATGAGATGGCAAGTGATATTCTTCATCGGTATCAGCTTCTCGATTCCTCCATCAGGTATAATGATCTGATATATAATGAAACATTGTGTAACATTGAGGATCGTGTCGTATCTATATGTGGGAAGAAACTGCAGGAATTAGGCTTAGGAGCACCCAGGAGAAATGTGGTTACCAATTCTGACATTTTGAGAGAACTTGCGTATGATACGGCAGAACTTGAAGACAATGTTGCATCCATGCTGCCCAAACTCTTGCCAGAACAAATAAGAGTTTTTGATGCTGTCTTATCAAAAATTAATTTGTCACAACCCATAATTATATTTTTAGATGCGCCGGGGGGAACAGGTAAAACATTTCTTTTGAATCTTCTATTAGCAATGATTAGGAAGGAACAAAATATTGCCATTGCTGTTGCTTCCTCAGGGATAGCTGCAACATTGCTTGCGGGCGGAAGAACTGCACATTCAGTGCTGAAATTACCTCTGACCTTTGCAGAGGGCCAGACTGCTGTTTGCAATATACGAAAAAATAGTGATAAAGCTTCACTCTTACGTAGCTGTAAGTTGCTGGTTTGGGATGAGTGCACCATGGCCCATAAAATTGCCTTGGAAGCCCTTGATCGGACATTACAGGATATCCGTGATGATCCACAACCCATGGGTGGTTTAGTAGTGCTTTTGGCCGGTGATTTCCGACAGACTCTTCCAGTAGTCACTAGAGGTACACCTGCTGATGAGCTGAATGCCTGTTTAAAGTCTTCTTATCTTTGGAGCCATATTGTGAAAATGCACCTCACAGTCAACATGAGAGTTCAAATCCATAATGATACCACTGCTGCACAATTTGCAGACGAACTCTTAAAGATAGGAGAAGGTCAACTAGAAACTGATTCCGAGGGTAATATCCAGTTTTCAAATACTTTTTGCCAAGTGGTGGAATCTTCAGAAAGTCTGTATGAAAAGGTTTTCCCTAATATAGGTGTAAACTATTTATCTGAAGAATGGTTATGTGCCCGCACTATTTTAGCCCCCAAAAATAGCACTGTGCTAGAAATAAATAATACAATATTAAATTCAATCCCGGGTGAAAGCAAAATCTATAGATCAATTGATACAATAGTTGATCCTGATGAATCTGTGTCGCATCCCCCTGAATTTTTGAATTCACTAGAATTGTCTGGTACACCTTCACACAAAATTGTACTAAAAGTTGGTGTGCCAGTAATTTTAATACGAAACCTTGATCCACCCCGTCTCTGCAATGGCACTAGATTATGCATCACTCAAATGGGCACTAATGTTCTCCAGGCTCGGATTTTAACTGGCTCTTTTCGAGGGGAAGAGGTCCTTATTCCTAGAATACCTATTATTCCAAATGATCTGCCTTTTAAGTTTAGACGCTTGCAATTCCCAGTTATGGTTGCCTTTGCTATGACAATTAATAAATCTCAGGGTCAAACATTGCAAGTAGTTGGTGTGCATCTTGAGTCTCCCTGTTTCTCGCATGGGCAACTCTATGTAGCATGCTCCCGTGTTTCCAGCCCTAAAAATTTATTTGTCTTCAGTTCTACTTTTAGCAAGACACGCAATATTGTTTATCAGGGGGCTTTGATCTAGATTTTGACCATTTTTAAAGAGATTTCTTCGAATAATGATTTTGGGAAGCTTGACTTTTGTAAATACATAATTTGTTATCATTATTGTGCTCTACTGTTGTTTCATCAATAAAGCTTTTTTACTTTATTTTATTTTAATTTTTTCACATTTAATTCATTTACATAACTCTATTCTTGAAAATTGTTTTTTTTTTTATGGTATCAACATTTCTGGTTCAATTAAAGTTTTTGTTAGCCTGCAACACACCTTATCATAGCTCATTGCATTTATCAGGATAACTTTGCTGTTTTGATTTTTACACCATTAGTATTTTCATGCCTCTATAATATTATATTTGTTTGCAGAATTTTATAGACAATTTGGTTTGGGTTATGTGTACATTAAGAATTTGTAAAAATATAAAGGTCAAAGTTTTACAACAAAAAAAAAATTTGGAACACCATTTCTCTCCCATTAAATTTAATGATGCTTCATTTATGATTTTTAGAATTGCATTATTTTTATGCTTATTATTTTTAAAAATTTGTGTTAGCAAGACATGGAATATTGTTAAGTTAATGTAATATTAACAGAAACTTTACCAACCCGTGAAGCGTTAGCTCCAGTCTTTTACCGCTGGGGGCAGCACTGTTATAGCTAATAAATGCTTTCGATTGGTGCTTACTTTTACATGCTGTTTGTTTTTAGACTAAATTGATACACATCAAGTTAGCATTTTTTCATGCTTCAAAAGTTAAGATTATATTTTTAACGTTTCATAATACTTTTTCAAATTAAAGCCGGAAATAATATTGCTTTTTCCCATCCTGCAGGTCTACATTACACTGCAACATGCTATCATAACTCTGGATTTTGGCATTGATATTTATATAATGTGAAAGTACTGTTTGCTACCTTAAGCTCTGGAGAGATTATAATGTGTCTACAGATCCATCATGTGGAAATCACACCATAGTGAAAATGCATTTAGCTGGTAGCAATGTATCACATTTGTAGACATGTGGTGCGCTTACAGTAAAAGCAGTCGCTACCTACCCACCATGGTTATCATGGCCTGTACCACGCGTACTAGGGATGATTAAAAAAAAAAAAAGGAAGCAAGACCGAATACAAATAATTACATTATGTGTGGTTTCAGTTACATTTTGGCTATCTTCAGACAAAGGTACTGAATACATTCAGTAATTTTGTCTTTATATGGCAACAATGCTGTTACTGAAACATCACACATATATATATTTTTTTTATTTGGTCTTGCTTTTTTGGTATTTTTACAATTGCCCTTGACTATTAGAAAATTATGCAAATTTCCTTTTTATTTTATATACCATTTTAAAAATTATATTCTTTTGTTAAAATATCCAATTTCCCACACTTTTCTAAAACTGCAACAATAACTAATACAAAATTCTTCCAAGTCCAGGTATTTCAATATTGCAGAAATATATTACATTTATAAAAGTTGCTTAACTATTTAGATATGTAAATGCCGGATTAGGTGCCCTTTAAAATGTTTGCTCTGGCTGTTTCTTCTTGGACAGCCGAGAGTGAAGTGGACAAAGAGAAATTTTCAGGTTGTGCCGACCATTTTCCTTTATTCACACTAATCATTAGATTTTTTTTTTATTTTTAAGAATAAAAGCCCAGTTTGGTTACTTGCACTCACTGGAGGGGTTGGACCTTTTCAAGAATCAGGAGCCATTGGGGCAATTTTTTTTTTCAGAACAAAGTGTCTGAATCTGCATTCGATGACCCCGGGTCATGGTTTTTAAAAATTAACAGTTTAGACCACTCCTCCAAACAGCACTCTATTCATTAGATGTGTTTGTGAAATGGATCCATATTTCAGATTTTTTTACACGCATTTTCGATATTGCTGTTTGCAATTTATCTCCATTTTGCTGAAAGAAAATTCATTACATTGAGTTTACAAACAGTTGGGGCCTCCATTCATGAGTAAACCTCGCTCGAACACTACCCAGGCGAAGCCGGGTCCAGTCGGGTAAAACCCGGGCGTTGCCCGAGCCACTCGGCTAGTATATATATATATAACTCAATTGAAAAGGTAATATTGGATAAAAATATCATTTATTATACCAATAATAATTAAATATTTATTTATATATTGTTCTATTTTCAAAACATATAACTTTAAAAAGGTATTTTGAATGCTTTAGAAAGTTTTTGCTAAAGGATGTTTATATATTCAACCTTTAGCATGAAAAACTGTAAAATAATTTCCCGATAATGTCTTATTATATTTAATTTTTTATAAAATACTCCTGTGTATACTAAATTTATTTTCAAATAATAGATATTAGATGAATACATGAAACACATTTATTTTATTTTATTAAAAAGGTATATATTGGATCAAAATATCATTTATTTTACCAATATTTCAATTGGCTGAACGCCAACCTTTATCAAGGCGTTATAACATTTTAAAGTGTTTTAATGTTATAACACCTTGATAAAGGTTGGCGTTCAGCCAACTGAAATATTCGTAAAATAAATGATATTTTGTTCCAATATATGCCTTTTTAATTAAAGATTTATTTATGGATTGCTCTATTTTCAAAATAGGTAACACATGTTAAAAATTCCCATTCGAAAAGATTGTAAGTTTTAATTTCTAGTTCAATTTAGTATTTACTCAAAGCATATATATTAATTAGTATAACAACAACAACAACAAAAGCCTTTATTGAGGACCTCTCGTCCTATAAAGGATTCGCCAGTTTACAGAGTAATTGAAGAGAAGAGAACTAAGAATACAGAGAGAAACCTATAAGTAGTAGGTATAGTGTAGTATTTTCTACACTGTAACTATATACAACATCAGCAATAAATTTGTATAACACACTTAAATATATTAGAGGTATACTAAATACATGTATAAATTTTACTTAAAATCTTCTTCTTTCTATATTTATATCTAATTTATATAAAAAAGGAAATTTATCAGTACATATATTTGTTGAAGCAATTTATTGCATTGTGTATATTCAAAAGGTACGTTTTTATAAAAGGTTGAGAGATTTTATGCTTATTGGGAAAAAGTTTAATTACTTTACGCCATCTTGTATACTAAAATAACAATGGTTGAGACCTAATGGTATGCAATAATTAAATTCACGTGTCACTATTCTTAATACCTTTCAAATGTATTAAGTATAATTTACGAAATATCGGCGATTTCTCAAATGATCGCTTTTTTGTTGCTCTCTTCGCGTGTTTCAAATTATCATCAAGGTAAATGTCCGATTGGTTAATTATTTACGTAATATTTGCATATCTACTTAATTAATTATATTGATTTATTTTTGTGTAGGCGGAGAGATGATAGTTGTGAAGGTCGCTGATAGGAATTTAAGATATTTTATTGAAAAAATACTTTACTTTTTTTGAAGACCAAAATAAAGAGAGATAATAAAATATTGGCTGCTTGAAGAAAGCTTTGTTATTCGACAAACGTCCCAAAATTATTTTTATTGAAAACTTTTTATTTATTAAAGCCCAAAATAAGAAGAGATAAGAAAAAGCGGGAGCTAAAAGAAAGCTTTGTTATTCGACAAACGTCCCCAAAAATATTTTATTGAACATTTTTTACTTTTTTAAATCCCAAAATAGAGATAAGAAATAGCGGCAGATAAAAGAAAGCTTTGTTATTCGACAAAACGTCCCCAAAAATATTTTTATTGAAAATGTTTTATTGTTGCTCGACAAAGGTACCCAGTTTTTTCTCAACTTTCGATGGCTGAGGTGTGATGTAGACGCCACAATAAAAATGTGACTTTTCTTATTACATTTTCTTTTCTGAAAATATTCAAAAAATTGGTAAAACACAATCAAAATGTATATAAATTAAGCGTTTGATTGTCAATAAAGGTTAGTTTCAAGTCACACATATCATTAGTTCCAAAGATCATTTGTTGTTTTGGAAGTTGAATCAGAAAAAAAAAAACAGCTACATCAACCAATGGTTTATTCAACTTTCGACGTGTGTTTCAGTGAACTGTGGTCACACTCCTCAGGAGGTAAATAAATCATTGGTAAATGTGGCTATATATTTTCCTGAGCCTATCATTAGATTGTTTCAAATCTAGAATATGAGACAAAAACAAATAATCTCTTTTCTTCATTAAATAAATATACACTCATGGATAACACTTATAGGAATTTGTATCTTTTACCATGTATATCTGGATTCAGACAATAACTCTGAAAATATTTGATACATTGTTCCTTTATTGAAGACAAACGAGATAACCAAGTGTGAACAAAACTCCTCTCCGTTTCCATAAAAAAACAAAAAACAAAAAAAAAAAAAACAGACGGTTTGCGACATCAAATGCTTTTCGCTTGGTTTGTATTCATGCGTTTTTATATTCTAACAAATCACTAAATATAATTTTTTTGAAATCTCACAAAAAAAGCCTGAGAAAGATATAAACAAAATATTTATAAATAAAATGTCAACGTGGCTGATCATGACACATCGAGTATGAGCGTCAATTACGTGTCGAAATTTTAAAAATATTTGCATTATACAGTAGAACTTGGATAATTCGAACTTCTTTAATTCGAAAACCTCTTTAATTCGAATATTTATCTTGGTCCCTAGAATTTCCTATATAAATAATGATATATATAAAAAATAAATATTTTTTAATATGTATATAGTATATACATACAATTATTGCAAATAATCTAAATATACGGTAAAAATGTAAATTTACAGCAACTAATGTTATTCTTAATAAAGGAATTGATCGAAATTGTGAGATTTTTATTGTTTTAAGCCTTTTTATTCAAAACATCTTTAATTCGAATTTTTTTATGGTCCCTTGGGGTTCGAATTATCCAAGTTCGACTGTATTAATATTTTATTTTACCCTGATGAGAACAAAATATTTCACTGTAAAAACGTCAATGAATCAAATTTTTCTGGCCAAATATTAACTCTTAGGACACAGTTATCTATAAATGTAATATTTATTTATACTTAATTATTTATTTATTCCATATAATCTTTTAACGGTATGATAATTCAAAAGATTTAGACTTGCCTTTGTAAATTAATTTGATTATCGTTTTAGATGTTTATTTAACTCAAATTAAAATATTCTATCTAATATTATAAATGAATCTGATTTGTTTATTAAAATACCTTATAATATTATGAAATAGGATAATTGCATCTTCCCCCCAATGTCCATTATTATGACAGCGATTGAAACTCAATAAAGGTCGGTCATAGAACTCCACTGTATATTCAAAAATCTGATTTATAATATTGTATATATATCAATATGCGTTTAGAATGAATTAACCTCCTGGTCGGGAAAATGACTGCTGCTGATCTATGAGAAAGTTTCAAAATACAAAACTATTTTAGACGCACAAGATTCTTTTTAAAATAAAACACTTTCTACTGCCCTTACTGCAATGGAAAAATTAATGGGAGGGCCTGGCTCATCAGTGGTGAACCCTCCCAGCGGTTTCGCCAGTTTAATCTACCATACCGCTGTTATATATCATTTTTGGAACTTCCTTTTATAGTGATACTGATGCAAAACTCTTTGAATGGGTATTTTAGATGAAATATGGACATAAGCTCTTTTAGGACAGCAGAATTACATACAATTATAAATATATAATATGCTTCGAGCAATCGCTCTTCCGCAAATATCAATTTTTGTCTTTTATTTAAACAATTATATTGCATTAATAGTGCAGTAAGGGCAGTAGAAATTGTTTTATTTTAAAAAGAATCATTCGCGTCTAAAATAGTTTTGTATTTTGATAACAGATGGCGCGCTAGTGAATCGTAATATAAGAAAGTTGTTTATTGTTTCCAATAGACAGCATTGGGCATATTTCAGTTACATGATCCAAAAGTTCTCGTTCATTAACAATGATGCAATAAGTAAGAAATATCTTTTAAGTCCCTGTAAAAGGTCTGTAGAAAGGTTTCTCCAGAAGCGTTAAATATTGTATTACTATTTTTTTCATAATATATATTGTAGTGAATATATATAAATTTATAGAAAATTATTATTTTTATTATAATATCGGAAAATACTACATCACATTGAGGAAAGCAATAGAACAATAATAATATATAATGAAAATACGACGCGTATTTTCATTGTCGTTACAAAATGTCGTTATATTGTCGTATTTAGACAATACATTACTCTATAAGATTTATATCATTTATATTATTTAGTAAAAATGAGTATAATACTATATATAACTATTGATTTAAATGAAGACACCTTATATAGATTAAATACATATTTATATATATATAGGTATAGAACGACACCCGAAGGTATAGGTATATCCTTGAATTTTCCAGCATATGTGAAGGTGTCTAGTAAAGGAATAAATATTAAAATGAAGGTCATCACCTCCAGAAAGAAAAAAAAAGTGTAGTGAGCTCGTTCACCTTCTACTTTAATTTTAAACCTGGAGAAGCCCAATAATTGCTCAACACGTTTTATTTGTGTTCGCCTTATGGATTGTTGACAGAGGTCGTGGCACTCTCTGGAGACATACATTCCTTCCTTTATTTTTTATAACTCATATACTATCTCTGTATATATATATAATATATTTAGGGTTAGCTATATATGTTATATAAATACATTTCTATTCACATTATATACTTTATTTGATCTTAATATCTGTAATTATATTTAATTTATTCCGAAATATATATGTTTTATCAACAACATCTATAGCAGTTCAAACAAAACAATATTAAAGATTTGCAATATGTTTCTATATTTGAAAAAGATAACTTTCGGACATTGATCCTACTTCAACAGGTCTTTGGATAGTTAGAGCTGTTAAAAATTAATATCATTAAGATGACGTTTTTTGATAAAGAAGCATATTGTTGATATTACATTGCTTTATATGATTAGATATATATTCTATATCTATATTTCAATGATATTGAAGTTAAATGATTTTAAATGAAGGAATAACGCTCCATATAAAAATATAAAACTACAAGAGTGGATTAGTAAAAAAGGATAAAGATTTAATAAAAAAAAAAACAAAGAAGGAAACAAATGTTAATAGGTATACACATTTTAATTGAACTTTGTTGTTATATTAAAAGAATCTCAAGAAACCATCTGGCAACATTTATTTTTCTAATAAACGGGACGACCAAAACAAACAAACAATTAAGTATGAAATGCGAGCAGTAATACGTTTTCTTTATCATGAAGGAGTTAAACCATTTTAAATTTACTCCAGAATGAAATCTGTTTACGGTGATAAATGTTTATCTCAAAATCGAATTTTTGAATGGGTTAGAAAATTCAAAAGCGGCATAGAAAGTTTGGATAACGTATCACCACCTGGCGCCCCGGTCAAGGTTAGTGATGATGCAACCACCTGGGCCATTGACGAGATGATACAGAACGATCGTAATATTAGCATTAGTTATATCTGCATAACCTAACCTTAGTTATGGTAGTGTCCAAAAAATTCATTACAAAACATTTAAAGTACAGAAATATTTGCACAAAATGGGTGCCTCTGCTGGTCACAAAGGAAATGAAGAAAAAACGTATTAACGCTTGTAAAAAGATTTTGGAACGTTATGAAATTGAGGGTGAAGGTTTTATTGATAGAATAGTGACTGGAAATTAATCATGGATATCCCATCACATTCCTGTGACTCTAAAAGATTAAGTGCAGAATGGCATCACAAGAGTTCGCCAACACTAAAGAAACCAAGGATAACAGCTTCTGCTGAGAAAATACTCTTGACAATTCTTAGGACAGTAAAGGATGCATCTTAGAAGATTATCTTCCTAAAGGTCAAACATTTAATAGCATAGTTTATTTTGAGCTCCTTGAAAAAAGTTGAAGCCAAAAATTCGTTCCAAAAGGTCTGGTTCGCTGAGAAAAGGTGTTTGCCTACAGCATGATAAAGCTCGGCTCCACGTGACAAATCTCACCATTGAAACCATGAATAAAAAAAATTTAATGTTATAATCCATCTCCCTTACTCTCCTGATTTGCCCAGAGTGATTATCATTTATTTGTACACTTAAAAATATTTTTATGGGGCATGACTTTCAAGACTGATGATGAGGTTAAAAATGCGGTGCATGGATGGCTTGCCCAACAAACACAAGATTTTTTCTTAAAGGGAATTTACAAGCTACCTGACCTTTGGAAGAAGCGTATAGAAAAAGGAGGGGGTTATGTAGATTATTGAAAAAAAAATGTATTTTAGTTTGCACTTTTTAAAAACTTTTAACCGTTTTTTATTGATCCATTCATGTATTGAGAACAAATTTTGATTTTTAAATGAAACAAACTTCCTATTGCCCACAATGCGATGGAAAACATATAAGTGTAATATGCAAACAATACTAGAGACCTGGTTGTTTAAACTAGTAAAACCGCTGGGAGGGTTTGTGGGGGTCAAGAGACTTCCTTCCAGCTTGCTGGGATGACGGACCACGCCGTCAGCAAACATACAAGCAGGGGACATGAAATAGGAGATGACCACCGCTGCGCGGCGCGGCAGATCAGCAGAAGTCAATGAGAACCAGAATAGACATTCTAGGGTGTTGTCCTTTTTTGTCTGCCTCTAAAAATGTAGCTAATAAGTAATACCAATAAAACACTAACTTTGAGATACTTTCTGAGCCATCGCTGGACTAATAAATCGACACACCACAGGTTCACCAGTGATGAGCTAGACATTTCCAATATTTTTTCAATGTCATACATTTTTACTTGATAGTTTCATTCTTATATATATATATATGAAAGGTTTAAATATATTGGATTCTATCATTTTATAAAATTTTATTTATCTATTATTTATTTTTTCATCTATCATTCTATCAAAATTTATCATTTAATTTACTATTTCTAGGAAACAATGTTTAAATATCATATTTGTAATTCGACAACTTAAATTTTGTATGAAAATCCACACACACACTTCGAATTTATCATTAATATATCTTCAACAAATAAAATCCGTTATTAAAATTATTGTGAGTCAATGACATTTTTAATTAATTTCTCTTAATCGATATATATTTTCTATTGAACCTCTATTTTCAATCTGACAATATCTATTGTTCATTTTATCTAAATTTTCTCGTCTCTGAAAAGCAAACTTTCTAATATACCCTAATTTTCTTCGATGGAAATTTAATATCGAATCAAATTTTCTATTTGACGTCACATTTCTATCAATTCGAGGTCTTGTTAATCGTCACGATTCACTATTTTATGCTCTACTTGAATTTGTAATTATAATATTATGTATCAGAGTAATCATCTGAATAAATAATTGGCTCGTATTTCGAATCATATTTATGTGTTCAAAAATGCATGGAGAAAATTAATTGAACTCATATATTTAAATCTATATTTCATATAATTTTGTAGCGTCTGAACAGTTGAAACCTTGTTTTAAACAATTTCCAAAAGTTTGTTTTAATTAACTAGTAAAAGAATATTTCTCAGACGATCCAAGTACTCAGTTAAATTCCACCTACATAGAAACGTGTTCAGATTATCGTCTAAATCCAGCAAACAACTGGGACTCGCTCAAATATTAGCTAACTCATCAAGTGCCGAAATTCTCACATGCTTGTTCGGAAATTAATTTGCGTCCATAATTTTTGAAACATATTCTAAATTAATACATTGAGACCTCTCTTTACAATTATTTATATGACAAATATTATTCTTTAATTTAACAATTCAAATATTTGCGTATTAATCTTTAGAATTAGCAAAAATATATGTAAAAAGAATACAATATTTGAATATGATATGTACAATACAAAACTATTTATTAATCATTGTTATTATTTTAAAATAACTCTAGGGATCATACAAAGATTTAAGAAATATTTCTATATAATTACATAAACATATAAATAATTAGTTTTTGAAATTCACCAAAAGAATACCTTTTCCTTAAAAAATATCTTGAATTTTTAATTGTATTATTACAGAAGCACGAAGTCTATCAGACTATTGTGTTATATTATAATTATTTACATATATATATCTTTAATTTTTTACACGATGAATTAGTATTGATTTATAATTTTGTGTGCAAATAGCTCTAAATAACCTTGAAGCAATTCTTTTTTCAAATTCGACCAATTTTATAACTCCTCTTAATATGAAATCGAAGACACCCCTGTACCAAGAATGTCATATCTGACTCCATGTTGTATAGGTTGTTGGTTTTTGTCTGAATTTACCAAAGACTTGCACATTCCTTATCACCTAATTACGTTTTATATACTGAAGCGATAACATTTTTAAAGGGAGACATACCACCTTTGGTAAATTAATAACATTCTTAAGTAATACTGCCAAGAATATCTTTGCAGGTTTTTAATGAGGTAAATATATTTTTATTCCTTCAAATATGAAAAAAAAGCTGACTATCCTACAATTTATATTGTTACGTAGAAATAAAATCACATATCAGAATGGAGAGAGAATGTTCTAGAACGTTTAAGAATAATGTAGAAAAAGCGGAAGACAACTGATTGGCCAATATAAAGCGATTGTGCAAGGCTTGGTGCTGGCTGCTTTCTGATTGGCTGACCAACCATGACCATTCTGGAAAGATCTACTCCGGGATATATAGGGATGAGGAACTCATGCCGGAAGGTAGAAGAACGAAACTACGTGGTGTACTCCAAGCAAGCTGCTGTCTCAAGAGGTCGGACTGCTGCTCACCGCCGACGCCGGTGTACTTCCTGGAATATTCTAGAAAGTTCTACCAACTTCTGTTTCCTACTGTTTTCTTTGTTTTTGTTTTATGTTGCACTCTTCTGTAATTATTTTTATGATTAGACTTAAATAAAGTCCTAAAGATCCTTTGTACCCACGGAAGTGATTCTTTGTCAACCAATAACGCAACAATATATAAAAGCCATTTAAAATAATTTATCAGAAATATATCAAGTCAAAAATAATAAATATAAATGTTTAAATATTTATATTTGATCTGTTTACTTAAAAATTCTTTGTTTAATAAAACAAATCTGTAATGTTATTTCTCTTCCTCGAATGGGGAGTTCAACAAATAGTATTTGATTTGAATTGATATGGATGCCTTTAAAAATTAAAAACCTATTATTTATTTAAGAATGTATTTGAAAAGAGATGTTTATATTTACTTATGAAATAGAATATCTACAGAAAAAATACTTTCAATCGATAAAACCATGGTTGTAATACTATTTCTTTATTGGAAAACCATCTATAGAAATGTCTTTAAATGCTAAATTTTGACAGTTACTATATTGTAGAACGACATTTTAAAATTATCCCGCGTGTGTTTCTTTTGAACGAAAAATCGAAATTTATTTTAAGGAGAAATAACGATTATTTCTAACCTTAGGGATGAAGTATGAAAGGATGAATTGTGAAGAGTAATGATGAACGGAAAAATAAAAGTGTCCAGGGATGGGAACTTTTCGTTCAAAAGAAACACACATGCGGGATTATTTTCAAATGTCGTTCTACAATTATAAGCCGCATTATATTGTATTATAAGTTATAATATTATTGATAATATACTAGTACTGCTATTGGGCATGTTTAATCTACCTGAAATGATCCAACGTTACTTTGAATTCATTGCTTGGGGTGTCTCTCTTGGACCCTTAATCAAACCTGGTTCAATAAGATATCTAAATATAAATCAGCTCCTATAATTATAATTATATGTCTAGGAATATAAAATTCAGGATCAGCAAGTTTCAAATTATTTAAATAAGGCCAAACTGGGTTATGCGTATAAAAATTAGGTATTTTGTTCGATAAGTCTTTAACAATTGGAGCCTTAGTTTCAAACTGTTTTAATAAGCATACACTTGTATATACAGCACCTTTCTTTTGAATTACAACAACAACAACCACTGCTTTATTAGGACATTTCTGTCCTGTAAGGACTCGCCATACATCATTTTCATGAAGAAAGGGGAAAAAACATAAACAAAGGAGAGAAGGGAAAATAAAAAGGAAATCAAATTATTCAACATAACTATACAAATTAAATATGGAAGGAAATTGTTCTGTAATTTTAGTTCTAGATTACCTTGTTCTCTAACGCTTTATGAAAGTTAAACAATTCTATCGATATATATTATTTCTCGGACATTATTCTGATTAACTGAACTGATTTAAAAAAAATCTATTATTCCTCTCGATATTACATATATTGTAAGCCTCTAATATACATTGATGGTCTTTTTGAATATTATGATAAAACGGTTATACATATAAAATATTCCATTAACTAAGTATCAATATGCTTCTATTATTGAAAACTTATATTACAACAACAACAACAACAAAAAGCCTTTATTTAGGGCCACTCGCCCTATACAGGATTCGCCAGTTCACAAGGGATAGGGAGAACACTGTGAGGCCTTTTTCCGGGATATAGTCTTGTGGAATCCAAATATCGCCATCGCTATATACCTATTCTTTGATATTTCATTAATCAGTGCCGGAAATGAAGGACAAAGTTGCCCCGTTTTATCATTTAGTTTTCGTCTTTCCTCAGACAGAGCAGCACAGTCAAATAAGTAATGCAACATCTCCGTTGTTATTCCTGATCCACAGAAAGTGCATTTCAGGTCTTCACGCCTCAATAAAATCAAATGGTGTTCTCTGAAAAAAATTGAAAGGGTTCTAAATTGTGCAATTAATCTGATGATAGGAAAAGGGAGTTCAGTTAAGAAGTATTCTTCGGTGGTAAAGGTTGTATATATGTCTCTATAGTGGGAATATAACTTTGATTGGGTTATTCTTGTTAGGTCGTTTTGTATTGTTTGCTCTATCGCAGTTCTTAATATTCCAGGGATAGCATTCCTTAGTGAGTCAGGATCATTACAATAAGTAAGCCACGAGGATCCGTTATTATTAAGTAAATTGCTTAATTGTTTTATAAAACCGATGGGCGCACCTGTAGCACAGGATAATTGCCTCATTCTAGTTAAACAAATTCGAGGCAGTCTATTTGTATCCATACTCAGCACCCTCAGCCAATATTTCAAGGTCAATTTCAGAGCTGTTATTATTAATGAGACGCGGCCTGTTTCTGGTCTTATTATGTATCCTGGTGTATATCTAGGCAAATTAAAAAACCTACGAATAAATGTATCTTGTATATGGTCTAATAAATCTTTATACTCTGTTGCCCAAATTGGAGCAGCATACATCAAAACAGCCATCACAATTGAGTCAAAGAGTTTCATTGCAGAGTTTAGTGAATTAATTTTTGATTTCGCCAATATTGGGGTTGTAGCATTTATTGCCGCAAGTGCTTTTCCTTTGAAAAAGTTTGCGGCTTGAGTGGTTTTAGTTGTACTGACCAGAGGGTATCCCAAGTAATTATATCTTCTTGTTACCGTCAGAGGTTTACCATTCCAGTACCATCTATCTTCTCTTGAGGGTTTACCACCATTGCGAAATACCATAACCTTCGATTTGGACTCGTTCAGTGTCATTTCGTTCACACCAAGATATTCCTTCAATAAATTAATCTTTTTTTGGAGGTTTACCCTCGACTCCCCTATAATAGCAATATCATCTGCATACATCAGCAGGTGAACATCACCAAATTCCGGAAGGTATACACTCGTCAGATCTGAGTTGTCATACATTTTAATCAGGTCCGTCATAAATAATATAAAAAGTAATGGCGATAGTGGCTCTCCTTGTAAAACGCCCGAATGTATCTTAATATTTTCTGTAATTGAACCCCTCCATCTGACTGCCACAGTCGCCTGTTCGTAATAATTTCTAATTGCATGTATAAATTGATAGCTCACGCCCAGATTGGTTAATTTCTTCCAGAGTAATGAGTGAGGAACTGTGTCAAATGCTTTTCTCAAATCAACAAAAAATACATATAATTTTCCTCTCTTTTTCCTCAGTGAAAGTTGTATTAGAGAGGTCAACGTGAATATCAGGTCCACACACGATCGGCCCCTTCGGAAACCCGCCTGATTTTCTGGAATGACGTTTCTTCTTTCTACCCATTCATTCAGTCTTGATCTTAGTATTGTTGTAAAAAGTTTCGAAAAATTACTTATCAGTGCTATACCACGATAATTTGAAGGGTTGTCTTTGTCACCGCTTTTAAAGATTGGATGTATGATCGATTTAGTCCATATTGTAGGATAGTGTCCCATTATCAGAGCTCTATTGTAAAATTGTTCTAATAAACCCATGTATGAGTCTGGGAGTACTTTTATTATTTCATTGGGGATGTCATCAGGTCCACTTGCCTTGTTATTTTTCAAATCTCTGATTGCCCTGCCTATCTCTTCAGAAGTTATCTCTGGATCAAGTATTGGGTCGCTCGGCGAGATCCTCACTTCTATATTACAGATCTTCTCTTTTTCCTCAATACTCATTAATTCGCAATAAAATTCGTGCCATTCCTGTACAGTAATTTCTCCTTGAATTTTTGTTGCTCCTTTAAATAGTGCAATGGTCTTCCAAAAGGACTTTGAATCTTTAATATTTCTCAATATTTCTTGTTTTTCCTGAATATATTTCCTTCTTTTATCATCTAATAAACCGAGATATTTCTTTCTATGTAGAGCATAGCTTTCAAGGTCTTCCTTCCTGTTGGTTCTACGGAATTCCTTCAGACTTTCTTTTGTTAGCTTTTTCATATCGTAACAGTTTTTGTCAAACCATGGCTTAGATTTTCCGGTGGCACCCTTAGTTGAGTACATTATTCCAGATGTTGACATTGCCTCGGTAATTCTTTGAGTGAAAGTATTTACGGAGCTATCGAGATTTGATATTTTTACTACTTGCAATTCCTTTAATTCCTGTTTAAATGTCTTAATTCCCCCAGCTGTCCATCTGTATCTCGTAACACCATATTCTTCTCCCTTAGATTTGTTTTCATAGGTGTTTTGGACTGTTAACTTCAGGATAAGAGGAAGGTGATCTGAGTACATCTGGGTTTCTATCCTGAAGTCTGATATTTTTTCCAGTATTCCTTGGGAAACTATGCAGTAATCAATAGTTGATGAGCCTCTCTCCGAAACATATGTAAAGTCACCCTCTCTGTCTCCTATTGATCGTCCGTTGATTATTGTCATCGAATTGTCCTCGAGAAACTCAAGGAGTCCTTCAGCCAGTGGTGAAATCATCAGATCTCTTGCTTTTCTTTCGGGAACCAAAGAGAGCCGAAGATTTGTTGGATTATACAGTCCCCCGAGCCCTCCAGTTCTAATATTTAAATCCCCAATCAGAATTAGCTCTTTCCCGTCAGTTATCTGTTTTTCCATATATTTAGTTAATCTAACTAAGTTGTTCTGGTACAGTTCGTTTGGAGGGAGATATACAAATAACAAGCAGGTGGTGGGTTTGTCGGTTCCTATGTTTTGTGATAAAAAAATCGATATCCAGATGTTATCCTTTTCTGTACTGTGCAACCTGTAATTCCCCCCTTTTTTGACGCCCACAATTATTCCTCCTGATCCCCTTCCCCTTCCTGTGGTCTTAGTTGCCGGCTGTTCAAAAATTTGGAAATCCTTTAATGTTATATTTGTGAGGTTTGAACACCATGTTTCAAGTATAGCGAAAATCTCGTAATTTTTAATGTACTCGAGAAGTGGAAAAACAGAGAGCAACCTAAAAAGTCCATTTATATTCCAGCATATTATTGTGTATACCGTAACTTTTGGATTTTTAATGCTAATAGTCTTAAAACTTTTTTGTGAATCTTTATTTATATGTATTTTATTTTGTAATATCTGTAAAGTTTCTGAGTTGTCAACATCATTTCGGGGCTGCGTCAACTGCTATGATGTAGAGCCCTTTTCACCGACCACTCTACCATCCACGACTTCGTATTTTTGTCCATTTGCAAAAAGCTTATTGTCTCTTAATTTTGAATGTATTCCTATTTCGGATAGTTCTTTCTTCTTAGTAATCAGTAAGCGGCGTTGTTCTCGGGTCTTCAGAGTGTAATCTTTATTTACAAAAATTTTATCACCTCTGAGTTTGTAAGAATTCCTAAGTAGTGCAATTCTTGTGGTTTGTTTCGGAATTTCAACCAAAATTGGCGCGTTAGCTTTCTTTGAAAGCCGATGACAACGCATTATTTCCGATTCAATTTGTATTTGCATCTTTTCATTTATCGCCGTAACCAATTTGCATAAGGTTTCATCTGAGTTTTCGGCTTCGGGCCCTTTTATACCGTAAAATATAAGGTTGTTTTCCCTTGTTTTCCTGTCCAGCATGTCACCATGATCCTCTAGAGTTTTTATTCTTAAATCGTTTTTTGTGGCTAATTCCAAGCATGTTTTCTGGGAAGTTTCAATAACGGTCAATCTCTGATCCCATTCATCAAACTTTTGTTCAATGTTATGTAATCTAGATTCTAGTCTTGCTCCTAAAGTCCTTAGCTCTGTATGGATTTGTATAACAATAGATTTAAGATCATCTTCCATAACTTCCTTTGTCTCAGGAGTTCGTACAGTGGACAGAGTTGTTTGCTTTTTTGTAGGGGGCCCGGGGTTAAGTTCCACGCCACCAATGATTAGTAATATGGCAATCACTCTTATCAAGTAAGCAGCAGAATACTTTTGAGTTAACGTAAGGTGACAGGGTGGGTACATTTTGTAATTATAAGATAGTTTTTTAAATTCCTCGTACTTCTCAACGAGAAATTCAGGCTTTTTAATACTAACAATAAACAACAATGCAAGTACTATGCATGTAAATTTCATCTTTTATTTCTTGGTGTCTGATTTTAGAAAAAAGTAAGATTTAACAGTAATTGCTAAGATTATATTTGGGGTATAGTATTACTAAGTTAATTATATCTTTAAAATTAGGTTCATTAAATATTAAATAAGATTATTAAAAGTGTATTTACCGGGAGCGAACGCACGTGCTGCTTGCAGTTTGGCCTCCTGGCGGCGAATCCGAAAACTTATATTAATAATTTTGCCATAATTTCAAATGGTATTAGAGGAACTATATCAATTAAGAAGTTTCAGAAGATGAGTTTCTTTTAATTGTAAAAACGTTACAAGCTTTCGGGCAAAAGCCCTTCGACAGGCAAAATATAACTACACTATGAAAGATATCGATGGTTGTAGTGAATATATACACGTATTAATTTACATAAATATAAAAAGGCATGCAAATGAACAATTTAACTATTTGTAAAAATGAAAAGTACGAAATAAAATAAAAATCCTAGAGGGTAATTCAAGAAATGCAAAAACATTGAAGGAAAAAGATAATACCAATGAGGCAAATATATGACTGCAATGGATCTTCAACTATATAACTAAATATATCTAAGTAACTATTACGGGTGAATTTGTGCGGTTAAAGGTTATGCTCTGGACTGCCATCTATGAATTGGTATTTAATGATTAGTGAGAGACAAAAACCGATTTTTGAACCGGTATGACTGAGGTGGTGGAAAGGGGGATATTAATATACCAAAGGTAGAATCTGAAAAATCCAATTGGAGATGTAGTTTGTGTAGATTGCGGGAATGTCTATTTTTCTATTTATGCTGTGTAGCTTGGATGAAACTATGGATTCCAGAACCAATCTTTGGTGTAGGTTAGAGATATTTTTGTAGTGGATGGTTGGGTTAGCAGTTTCAAAGGAATGGCCAGAAGATGCAATGTGTTGAAAAATAAGGGAACGGGTATCTCGGTTGGTGATGTTGCGTGTGTGCTCGGACATTCTAATGGCGATGGTCCTACCGGTCTCCCCCACATAGGTGGCAGGACACTGTTGGCATGAGACCGAGTAGACTGCTCCAGTAGTTGTTAGAGGGTCAGTGCAGGAGTCGGTTTTTGTGATGGGATGCCTAAGGAGTGAGTGGAGGTTAGGTGTGTTAGTAAAAAAGGTACGGATGCCAAAGCGTTTGAGAAAACGGGAGAGGTTAACTGAGAGGGAGGAGAATGGGATCACACATGTGGATTTGTAAGTTGCAGGAGGGTTAAGAGGAACAGGTGAATAGGTGTGTTTTTTATAAAGGATAGAGGGAAACCTGAAATTGTAAGATGGGAGATGATGCGGTTCTTTTCGATAGTTTTGAAGATGGGGAGTGAGCAGTGGGTTAATAGGCGGCGGGTGAGGGCTTTAACTATGTTGATTTTGTGGGAAGTTGGACAGTGTGACCTATAATGGGTGTATCTGGGGGGTTGGTTTTTCTTGTAGTAGACTGTGGTATGGTAGGTATTTGGGGTGCGTATGACTAGGGCGTCCAGGAAAGGAATGATATGCTCATGTTCTCTCTCAAGAGTGAATGTTATGTTGGGATTGTAAATGTGGAGGTCGGTGAAAATGGTATCCTCGCTGTCGGTTTTGCATACGCAGAAAATATCGTCAACGTATCGTTGCCAGAAGAAGATGTTTGAGGGGTGCCGGTTACAGATCCACTGGTCTATGGTAGACATCGTTATTTCAGATAAAATGGATGAGAGGGGGCTGCCCATTGGGGTTCCCCTGATCTGTTTAAAGTGGGTATGAGAATAGGTGAAGGTGTTCATGCACAGGCAGATTTTGGTGAGTGAGATGATGTTATTAGCTATGGTGGCATCTGTGTGGATGGATGAAAGGAATTGGTGGAGGTTATCTATCATGAGGATGTGTGGAAGGCTGAGGAATAGGGAAGATACGTCGAACGAACACATGGATGAGTTTGGAGGGGGGAGCAGGTTTGTTATATCCTGTATGAAACTGGTGGAATTGGGTGTCGTGAAGGCTCTCCTGTTATTATTCCAAAGAGGGGTTAGAAGGTTCGTAAGGTGCTTGGCCAGGGGGTAGGCAGGGGATAGGTGGTATGCGATGACTGGACGGAGGGGGACGGATGGTTTGTGGATCTTGGGGAGGCCGTAAATATAGGCATTGGTTCCCAAGTTGGAGGTGAAGTTTTTGTGATCTTCTGTTGTGATGGAGGCCGAGCGTTTCATGCGGTTGAGGGAAACTCTAAAATTCTTGGTTGTTGCTTTGCTTTCTTCTGCGGAAATTTGGGTGAATGTGGTTGTATCATTCAGTATGTCTATCATTTTTGTATGGTATGCGGTTTGGTTGATAATAACTGTATCAGATCCCTTGTCTGATCGGGTGATGACAATGGATCGTTGGGATTTCAGTTTGCGTATGATCTTGTGTTCTAAACTTGACATGGAGAGTGGAGGTAGCGGTCGTTGGAGGGTGCGGGTTACTTGATTCCTGATGGTCCATTGGTCTTGGTGGGAGAGGGTTCTGATAGAGGCCTCTATTCCACTAATGAGTCGGGGTGTGTCTACTTTGGCTGGGATTCTGTATTTTAGCCCTTTGGATAATAGTCTGTTTTCAGCCGGTGTTAGGGTTATGTCTGACATGTTGATGACATTGGAGACCTCATGGTCGGTGTTACTACGTTGGAGAGGGAAAGAATATTTTCGGGACCAAAACTCCAGTTTTTGGTTATGTTTGCGGTTTGTATTCTGTTCCAGAGCCTTAACGTCTGTTGTGGTTTTTTCTATGAAAGAGGTGAGAACTGCACCAACCGAGATACCCGTTCCCTTATTTTTCAACACATTGCATCTTCTGGCCATTCCTTTGACACTGCTAACCCAACCATTCACTACAAAAATATCTCCAACCTACACCAAAGATTGGTTCTGGAATCCATAGTTTCATCCAAGCTACACAGCATAAATAGAAAAATAGACATTCCCGCAATCTACACAAACTACATCTCCAATTGAATTTTTCAGATTCTACCTTTGGTATATTAATATCCCCCTTTCCACCACCTCAGTCATACCGGTTCAAAAATCGGTTTTTGTCTCTCACTAATCATTAAATACCAATTCATAGATGGCAGTCCAGAGCATAACCTTTAACCGCACAAATTCACCCGTAATAGTTACTTAGATATATTTAGTTATATAGTTGAAGATCCATTGCAGTCATATATTTGCCTCATTGGTATTCTCTTTTTCCTTCAATGTTTTTGCATTTCTTGAATTACCCTCTAGGATTTTTATTTTATTTCGTACTTTTCATTTTTACAAATAGTTAAATTGTTCATTTGCATGCCTTTTTTATATTTATGTAAATTAATACGTGTATATATTCACTACAACCATCGATATCTTTCATAGTGTAGTTATATTTTGCCTGTCGAAGGGCTTTTTCCCGAAAGCTTGTAACGTTTTTACAAATAAAAGAAACTCATCTTCTGAAACTTCTTAATTGATATACCTTACTGGAAGAGTCTTTAACCTTTAATTAGAGAAACTGCATAGGTTCTAAAAGTGTAAGTTTATATAATATCTCGATAAATATTTTGATAATGTGCTAAATATTTCTTCTATGCATCTATTGAATACCTCTTTGTTATACAGAAATATGGATTAGTCTTGAGTCTGATTTAGGATATTCTTTTTTCTACTAGTAAGCTATCCGTAAGTCCTATGTATAGGTAATCTTATCTATTAAATGGAATCAAGTAATGTACTATCTGGTAAAGCACATATAATCTAATGATCTGATATGGGAAATTCTGCTTTTTTTTTGTGCCCGGGCCGGAAGCCACACACCCGGGCGGTATAGAGACTCCACCAGGACGTCGGCTCCAGTCCCCCTCGTTAGACCTAGCGACCTCCCAACGCCTCTAGGAGGTCACATTCCCCTCCACGCTCCAGGAGGAGGGCGATGCTCTGTGCACCGAAATTCTACTTATCATATCAATATCCTCCCGGTAAAATATCCATTTATGTTTTAGCCATAGATTTGGCATAGTCACTTTGTCACCTAAACACCTCTTTGGAAGATTGTGAAGATTCCATTAGATCTCTTGTTGTTGTTGTTGTCGTGTCCAATGAAGAGCCTCAGATGTCTCTACGCATCTCTATCACAGCAGCAGCAATGTCCACTATCTTGGGTGTGTAAAACTTCTGCTCTGGAGATCTCTTATCGATCTCATGGAATAAAGTCTACCTATGATCTCCAGGTGGACGCTTCTCAGCTTGTCAAAGCTGGTGTTGTGGCTTCTTCTCCGACCTGAGGTGGTTAGTTTGCGGCGACGTTCAATAGATGGAGCAAGTTTTGACGTGAGAGGTAATATATATTTTTATAAAAGAAAATATTCAGAAGCTTTTATCCCTTTAATTTAAAGAAAACTATAATGCTCTTCCGAATTTCATATTTATTACCTAATGTACCATCAAATAATCCAAATTGTAGCAGCCCAAAATATTTTGAGGAAAGGTGTGAATAAAGTAGTTCAATATTATTTAAATGGTTTATGAATAATAAACATATCTATAACTAATACCAGTCCTGAACTTATATTATAAAGTCTGTGTGAAAACAATGACCGTTTCATATTTTGAAATCTAGTTGATATGAATAAACAAGCAGAAACTAAACACTTTTATTATTCGGAATTTAATTTAACCATTGACCAACTGACTTATATTCTTCTTTCCTTTATCTTTTTACGCCACAGAAAATAATATCCGAATATATAAATGATTGATTATTTGAAACATTTTAATAAATAATGACAGATAAATTATTAATGATCTTGAATTTTTCAGATAATTTATTGTAATATTTGAAGGAGGGGTGTTCAAGATAGATAATTGTTAACATTGTGTGGAAAATATTTGCTTCTTTTAGGTCATTAACAATCGTTAAAAAATAAAGTTTCAACTCTCAGCAGTTTCCGAGTAGAAAGCGTCAGACAATAATCTCGTGTTCCCATATATAGATATTGAAAATAAAGAAGGCATATCATGACCACGAGCACATGTGCTTTTTAAATAGCAGAGCGCCATCTAGTGGAGCAAAAATAAACTAACGTTTATTTAACTTGCTCCGTGATATTCCAATAGTTTTTATTCTTAATCATTTAATTTATAAAATTGTTTGAACAGAATTTATGGCTAGACTGTGTATATATTGAATATGTTTTAATATTATGATTAAACGCGGTTATATATATATATATATATATATGAACGATTATATTCAAGAAGTATCAATATGCTTATATTATTAAAAATGATATTAATAATTTTCCGATGGTTTAAAAGTGTATTAAAGAAACTGCATTGGATCTAAAAGTGTAATGCGCTAAATTTTATTTTTCAAGCATATTAAATAACTCTTTGTTATACAGAAATATCACGGAGCAAGTTAAATAAACGTTAGTTTATTTTTTCTCCACTAGATGGCGCTCTGCTATCTAAGATATATATGTATCAAAAGATTCACATCTCTCTTTAAATATCAATAGAACAAATAATCATGTTTATCATCCCGGTATGAAACTTAAAGATAGTAATTAATATAGGGCATTGTTATATGCATATTTGAAAGGAGAGGTGCCACTTTTTGCACATGAATATTTATCCTTCGCAAATTTATGTGATATATCAATTTTCAATATATTAAATATTATATATATGTTATATTAAAATATTATTTTATTTAAAATTGTATTTCATAATTTCAAATATTCTGTTTATATCTACCACCAGATGTCAGGACTTCCCCTATAAAAACTCGTTGTTGTTGTTTTTCCCGATGGCCTTCATTTTGGTTAGCAGCCCCGTAAATATAGATATTTCCTCCTCTTCCTTTCCCGATGGCCGGCTCAAAACCTTTATACATTATGTAAATAAGCTTTTAATTTTTTTATTCTTACGCCTTAAGCCTGGCAGTACTTTTCTCAAATTATGTTTTATATATCCCATAAGCTCAATTAAAGCTATTTCTAATCTTCATTATTTTTATTATTGTAGTTTCAAGATTGTAACCACGACTGCATTACCATTGCATAATAAAAATAATCAAAAATCAAGCAGAAAATATCTTTTTTTTTTTTAAATAATATATATATAAATATAAAATATCGAAATATATACATGCACACTATTCAAATATCAACATTGAAATATTTTAAAAATATATATGTGTTAATGATATGAATCCTAGATTGACCTATTTTAGAACGCTTAAAAATGCAAACTATACTTAATGAATCTTCTGCATCAGTTAGATTTGCATAGGTGCCGCCATACGTCTGCTCCTATTTATAGTCCCGGCGTGACGTCACGTCACCATAGCAACCTCCCGGGTTACCTTTAAACTTTGGCGCGCCGGCCGGTGGTCATCTTCGTCTGATTGAGTTTGTAAACATTCTTCTGCCATTTATGGCAGTCCCTTGCCGCCTTCTACAAGCGCCATTTTTACTTTTCTTTATTTGAAGATGCGTTTTAAAAATTATATTTTAGATGATTTTGCATTGTGAATTCTTTGTATATAATTAAACCTTTTTTTGAATTTAAATTATATATATCAATATTTTAAATATTTTTTTTTTGAAATATAAAGCCTCTTTTTAGAGGCTATCTATCAGAAAAACTACGAAAACATTATATGCATTTTTTGGTGCAAAAATGGAAATAGTATGCGTTGTTGTTGAATTAATTTGTATATAAGTTAGTGAAATATTATAAAATATGAATAGGTAAGCTATATCTATAAAGATATAAAACAATACATAATATATAAAGATAAATTTATGAGAAAAAGGAAAGAACAATATTCGAAAACCGAATTTGTCTGAAAAAGAGAACGGGCATATTTACCTGTGATGATATGTATGTATTAAGTGCGCCCTAGATCATATTTAGACCATGATTATAATACCTTATATATTAGAAAATTAATATATTTCTCTACTAATAGTCAAGAACATATGAAAATATACTGGAATGTCTTAGGAATGAAGTTTAAGGAATGATATTCGGAAAATTCAGTGTAGGAAGAAAGAAATTTTTAATAATCAATTTATAATATAACCATCAACTTGACGACTCTATATTTGAAAATTAAAAATATATTCTAAACGCTCTTTTATCATTTATATATATAATTATAAGGGCTATATATATGTCTTTATATTATATATATTAAAAGAAAAATTAGCAAAAAAATATATGTTTCTAGTTATAAGCCCCTGGGGGCGCTAAGTTGATTATGATATTTCAAATGTTTGCTAACAGGTGCAAATTGCTATATTCTGAAGAGCAATGCTAGATGCATTATATCTTTATTTTAGATATATATTCTTACAATCCAAGAAGCAAATGTTTCTAGTTCCTACAAAACACCGATATAATGTTTTCAATATATAATTTCAGAGGGAAAACAGGTAAGGAACAATAGAAATCGGTGGACGATGGAGGGGTTAAAACCCTCAAATCCCGACAGCCATGAACCGGGATTGAATCCGGAATTTATTTATTAATTTATTTCAACACCTTAAAAGCGTAATCCCGACAACATTGTTTATTTTCTGTTGTCTAGCGGTGAAGAAGAGTGGGCATTCCAGCAGTACACCAGTCTTCAAACGCTCCAATATTTGATAAAAATCCCTTAAAATTTCCATAGTTCGTTGTAAACCGAGTATTATAAAAATTCGAACGGAAAAATGTTGGAATTCCAAACGGGGAAAAAGATTTGGAATGTTTCATTTGTTTTTAGAAATAATTAATCTATTTTTGAACTTAAAAATGAACTAATTATACTCGGAGAATGTGATCTAAAGATGAGCCAAATCATATTTAATTATTTTAGATTCAATATAATCTGTCAGAAGGGGATGTTCGCAAGACTATGGACACAGTTGGAAGATATAGTCTTGCACGCTCAAACTACCCAAGGAAGAATTTGATAGTGAGTAGAGTTTAGTTTTTCTTTGCATCGAGTATTTATAAATTTTTAGCATATTTCCGAATCCGGCATTAGTAACTTTGTTTCAATATGTGAATATATTCTTCACGCATATTATACATTGTTATAAATATTATAAACTATGTTGGGTTTTTTAAAGCGGCACCTTGTAAAGTTATTTTGGATTTTGGAACATTCAGGAAATTTAGTCTAACACAATAATAAACGGTCTAGAGATTAAAATGGCAAAACTGCTTTGAAGAGTCTCAATAATGACGAGCTGTGCCCTTCCTATTTTCTATTTTAATCATTGCAGTATAAGGGCTACAGAAATAGGCATAAGTAGTTCTTAAAATATATTATTTTCAACAATGGTTTAATTCAGTAAAAGATACAACAAAAGTTCAAATAAAATTATTGACTTTGTATAGAAGTATACATATACATCAATATAAAGTTGCAGGAAGATGAAATTTATGTGCCAAAAGATACCTCTTTCTTATATGCATTATAACAATGCATTATGCTTATAATATCATTGTGAAAACAATTAAAGTTGTGGATCTTTCTTTATGACTGACGTTTTGTTTTTCACTATAGTTGCGAAAAGAATGCATATATAAAAAGAAATGTCTATTTTGACACACACAAACACCCATCCATATATATATTGTCACGTAGATTATTAAGAAAGACAAACTTCAGGATGACACAGAAATTCATTTAAGGCAAGCACAATCAAAATTTATAAAACACAAGATAAAAAATGCGGGAAGTTTGCTTAATAGAAGAATATATATATAGAAATATTGATAATCTTAACATTAAATAATAAATATATTTTGCCACAATATTGAAGGTTTTTTACTCAATGTCTCTCAGCTTACTATGATTTAAACTTATTAAACTATTAGCTAGCTTGTGGGAGGCGAGAGACTTCCTTCCAGCCTGCTGGAATGACAGACCACGCCGTCGGCAAACATACAAGCGGGGCCATGAAATAGGAGATGACCACCGCTGTGTAGCGCAGCAGATCGGCGGAAGTCAATGAGAACCCAATTCTAGGGTGTTGTCCTTTTGTCTTACTTTATCGACTTCTTATAAAAATGTAGCTAAGAAGTAATACCAATAAAACACTAACTTTGTAATACTTTTCTGGGCCATCGCTGGAGTTAATAAATCGACACATCACAAGCTCTTATTTTATTTAGACCAAACTTATAAAAACAAAATGCTGTTATATATAGGAAAATATATAAATAATGAAAATATATATTATTAACAGACGATGATTTTGTAATATATTATGCAAATTTCAGGTAATAAATTATTAATTTTGATATTTTGTTACTCAATCTATTTCTATTATTGTCTTCCTATTACTTGATGTGTGTTAATAAGTTGATTGATATGATAAAAATAATTAATAGACTTTTATTTTACTTCATTTTTCAATGAGACAATATATTGTAGCTAAGCATTTATTATTTTATTAACAGAGTATCATTTTTTATGTCTATATTTTGGTACTCTGTAAACTTCCCTCATTGCTTATCTTTTGTTTATCATTCATAGTTTGTACTTGCATTAAATAAATTGCTGTGCCATCCTGAAGTTTGTCTTTCCTTATTTTCCATGTGGAAATATTTTAGAGAGAAAATGGATCATATTTTGATTAGGATATACACATCTGGATATACTAAAGCATTATTATATAAATTCTACAAGGCCGCAGTCAATGTCCGTTGGAGAATAATGGATTCGCCGAATGTCGTGGTTTGCTTGGAGGAAGAAGGCGAAGATTGAACGCGGCTGATTCCACACTAGCCCTCTCAATGATATCCTAACCTTGACATATCCTAAACATTGGTACTTTAATTTAAATATTTAATCATGTATGGCTCCTTTTGCTCTGTATGTTTATTTTTTGTATATATGGTTATATATATATATATATATATTTTTTTTCTTTCTTCTCTCTTTTCTTTTTCCTTATTACTTCTTGTATTCTAGTTTTTACTTTTGAAATATCTTCCTTTGCTAAATCCTGTAGAGGGAAATCATGTATAGGGCTGGATGCCCCAATAAAAAGGCTTGTGTGTGTGTGTATATACTAAAGCATTATGTTGGCCATATATATGATGCATGATGAATATTTCAAAAGTGAAATATTAGGAAAGTACCACGGTTAGGTAACCTTAGTGATGGAGTGCTAATATACAAGTGTATATATATTATATAATATTAAAAACTCAAATATTTCTTTATTTAAAAAAAAATATATTTTATTTTTATTCATCGATATTTATACTTTTGGTTATCATCATTTTTAGAATGACTTTCAGTTTTGTTGTAAATATGCGTAATTAACATATCTATCTATTTGAATCACTAATATAGGATTAACTTTATATATTCTATATAATGTAAAAATAACTAATGTGTAACATTTACTTAAGTAATTGAAAATAAAATATGCTTGATGGTAAATAATTATTTTTTTATTATCACGAATGCACCTTCAACCCTTTATCTTATCGATCCTTTGTCTTATAAACCCTTTCTCTAACAACAAACAAATTATTCATAAGATATATATTATAAATAAAGGACAATTCACTGAGGGAATAGTTTCTTTTATATATATCGCCAATACAAGTTTTCTGGCTTAACAGCCCTTCGACAGTTATAACTACACTACTACGGTTTTTGTAGTGTAGTTCTGTCGAAGGGTTGTTACAGCTGAAAACCTGTATTGCCATTATATAAAAATAAACTCTTACCTCAGTGAATTGTTTTTTATTTATAATTTTACCGAAGGTAATTATCAACAAAGTATCAACAAAGGTATTATCAACAAATCAAGAATGAATATTCTGAAAAACGAAGCAAATAATACTTTCTTAAGCTTTTTTTCCCAAGAAATCCCCTTTTTCGTCCAAATTTTTCTAATACTCAATTTGTTACAAACCACGGAAATTTCAAAAGTTTTTAAATAGATTAAAGGTAGTGGAGGATTCAAGTTGCTTTTGTGGTATTGAGGAACAAACCTCAAGACATCTACTGATCGAGTGCACAGCATTTCAAGATTATAGAATGAAAAATGACCTAGTTGTTTATGAACCTAACGATTTGATTTCCGATAAAAAATCATATTTAAAGTTCAATTCATTTTGTAATTTATTCTAAACTTTCTACAAAGTATGGATCTATAATGTTTTCATGCGTTGAATAATGTAAATAACTTATGTAAATAAACTTTTCTCCTTGTTTGGCGCAAGTATCCCTTGCGGAATAATAGCGCTTTGGAAATAAAATAATTGTAATTGTAATAATCAACAAATATATGTTAATCTACATTGAATAAATTTAATCGATTGGAATACATGAACATTCTTGTTTATACGAGGGTGAGTAGAAAAGTAAGGTCTCCTATTTTTTTTCATAGAAAAACACATTTAATCACAACTTTTTATACATCATAGGAAAGGTTGGACACTTTGCTATTTTTCTACATAGTCGCCTTGATGCTCAATCACTTTTTTCATCCTGTCAACCAACTTTGTAATTCCGATGTTGTACCACTCTCCCGCCGCCTCTTTGAGCCACTTGTCGACCCACCTGGCGGACACCTTTCTGTAGCCGAGAGTCTCAGACACAATCTTGTGCACGGAGAAGTGGCTGCAATCTTCATTCAGGCCATCCTCGATCTCTTCAAGGGTTATCCGCCGGTTTGCGCGCACCATTTCGTCGATTCGAGCCACGGTTGATTCCGGCAAACTCGGCCGCCCAGACCGCTGTTCATCGTGGACGTTTATCCGCCCCTCGTTAAACTCCCGGCACCATTTCCGCAAATTTTTGATGTCCATGCACTTCTCACCATACACTTCCACTAACTGACGGTGAATTTCGACCGGAGAATTATTTTTCGCATTTAAAAAGCTGCTCAACAAGTGACTCAAAGAGGCGGCGGTAGAGTGGTACAACACCGGAATTACAAAGTTGGTTGATAGGATGAAAAAAGTGATTGAGAATCAAGGCGACTATGTAGAAAAATAGCAAAGTGTCCAACCTTTCCAATGATGTATAAAAAGTTGTGATTAAATGTGTTTTTCTATGAAAAAAAAAAAATAGGAGACCTTACTTTTCTACTCACCCTCGTATACCCAGTAAAAAAAAAAGACATATCCTGACCAGTAGCACAAGTGCTTTTCAGAAGGAAGAGCGCAATCTGGTGGAACAGAAATCAAATAAACATTGATTTAGCCTGTTCCCTGATATTTGGCCAACCCAATTACTTGATAAATCAAGAAAAGTTTAGTTGATTTCTGTTCCACCAGATGGCACTCTGCCTACTGAAAAGCACATGTGCTCCTAGTCAGGATATGCCTTTTTTATTTTTAATATCAACACCTGACCTTTTTATTATTTTTTTCTATTGTTTTTTTTTTCATACACAGTAAAGTTAAGTAAATGATACAAAAGCTCAATGAGACGAATTATGAATCAAGTAAAAATTAACAGCCAATATCAAACCAACGTCAAATGTTTCTAAATTTGAGAATTGGTATAAAAATGAATGAATACAGTAGAACTTGGATAATTGGAACGTATTTCATTCGAAAACGTCTTTAATTTGAATATTTATCTTGGTTCCTAGAATTTCCGTTTTTAATTAGAATTTTCTTTTGGTCCCTTGGACTTCGAATTATCCAAGTTCGATTGAATTATGAAGGTAAACTTTATTGAAAATCTATAAGGCAACACTAATTATTAGATAATACATTATAATGCGACTTATAATTGTAGAATGACATTTGAAAATTATCCCGCATGTGTTTCTTTTGAACAAAAAATCGAAATTTATTTTAAGGAGAAATAGCGATTATTTCTAACCTTAGGGATGAAGTATGAAAGGTTGAATTGTGAAGAGTAATGATGAACGGAAAAATAAAAGTATCCATGGATGGGAATCGAACCCACAGTGTTCCGTTTACCGAGCAGATGCCGTCACAATTCATCCTTTCATACTTGATCACTAAGGTTAGAAATAATCGCTATTTCTCCTTAAAATAAATTCAGATTTCTCGTTCAAAAGAAACACATACGGGAGAATTTTCAAAGGTCGTTCTACAAATTATTAGATTCACACAAATTAACGAAATTTGAAATGGAAAATAAAACATAGATTATATTGGAATTTGATTTTTCAGATAATAGTCGATAAGTTGATATTGCAGATGCTTGTTTTATAGCAAGGAAAATTTCCAGCAATTACCTTTGTTAAAATATATATAAAAAGCCCACTATGATTGAATATAATTTATATAATAATATTTATATAGTGTTAAATAAATTAATTTATCATGCAAATATGACTCCTTTATACTCCTCATTATAAACTACAATGTAAAATATTTTATTTTGAATATTCGAACGTTAAAACAATTAAGATTATATAAAAGGGCGTACCTGGATCTGTAAAGAAAAAAAAACATTTTTTTTCTCAAAATATTTGATAAAGAGGGAGCAATCTCTCGATATATTTTGAGAAAAAAATTGTTTTTTTTTTTAAAGATTCAGGTACGCCCTTTTATATAATCTTGATTGACGGATCCCCTTTTGGCTCAAATTAAAACAATAAAGAAGAATTTGTAATAATGAATGAAAAACACTATATAGTCCAATGGGGCAAAAAAAAAAAAATATTACGAATTAATCAAAAGATTATATTTTTACAATTAAAAAATAAACAAATAATATTATAAACAATAATAAAGTGTTGAGAAAAACAAAATTTCGCAACAACATTTTCAAATATTAATTTTAAAGAAGAATATTTTGATACTTTATATTAATTACAATTTATTTAAAATAAGAATAAAAATAGTAGCAATGCGTTTCTTTATTAAATTTCATATTCTCATTTTCTGCTTTATAGTAAATTTCTCTTTTAATGTAATTAACTTAAGGCTGGAATTTCGTAATATATAATTATTTTGGAGTGACAAAATTTTGTAATTGGTCATAATAATATAAATAACAATGAGATAATAAAGGATAAATATATGTTTAGAATTCATGTAAATCAAAATATTTGGCGGCAATGTGGCAATAAAATCGATATGAAAAACAAAAAGATTCTTTTTACTATGCAATGATAATTCGCAATTAAAACTGATAAAACTACTCCCCACTATCAAACTATGTATATATTATTTAAATAATAATTTCTGCTATTGAATTTGAAATTGTTGGGATAAGGTTTTGTATAAGTGGGTTGCTTGATCATATTATGATACTGTTTTGTAGTCGTGGGAATAATAAAAATAGTTTTGATATATTAGAATTAGCTTTAATTGAGCTTATGAAAAAAAAACATAAATTGAGAAAAGTATTACCTGATTTAAGGCCTAATAATAAAGAAAAATGAAAAACTTATTTACATAATTTACAAAAGGTTTGAACCGGCAAACGAGAAACAACAACAATAGGTTATATAAAGGGAAGTCGCAACATCAGGTGGTATTCTTAACAGAATACTTTAATCTATGAAATATAATTTTAAATAAAATAATATTTTTATATAATATATATGGTATAAGTCAAAGATGATCCATCAATTAAGATTGTATAAAAGGGCGTACTTGGATCATCTGTAAAGGAAAAATAAAAAAGAAACATTTTTTTTCTTTACAGATCCAGGTACACCCTTTTATATAATATACAACAACAACAAAAACCTTTATTAATACACTATTGTCTTACAAGGGGATTCCCCTAAAAGGCTATATATGTACATGAGTAAGGAGGAAAAGCAATTTAGAGGGGCGGGAGAGCAATCAGCCGTTGTCTGTGGAGTTGAGCACTTCTTCTCTCATTTTATCAGACGCCTTGAAAAATTTAAAATATTTATAAACAAATGTTTTATCCAGCAGGAGGGCAGTGAAGATTTTATATACATGTTGTTCATTGTAGTGAGTTGGCCCCGAAATTTCGCGAATATCCAGTCTCTTTTCATGTAGGAATGGGCAATGGAATAGATAGTGGACCAAATTGTCTTGGATGCCAACATTGCAGAAGTAGCAATTTGAAGGGTCGCTGTTCCAAATTCTCGTGACCCTTTTATATAATATATAGTATAACAAAATCATCTACTCTTATTGGATATATAAATAATAGAAAAATCAAAAATATGAATTAACCCAACTTTCGAATGATAAAAACAAAACTTAAAAAGCACAAACCTCACGTAAAATCAAATAATTCTGAAGGGTATAACGGATTAAATAACGGTCAGCATAAATGGGGGAGAACTTTTCAAAGCTTCTTTCACTTCAGAATTTTGAAATTTTCTGTCCAAATTTGTTACTCTTGATTGGAATCACAAAGTTGAAGATATCGTTGATAGAAAGTATAATATTTCTATCTTCTAGATATAAAGAAGACATTGACATTGTGGCGTTTTGAAATGAAACATGTATTTAGAATTAATACTTGTGTGTGTAATTATTATTTGATTTTTTCCTAAATAGTTAATATTATTTTCATATATATGAATATACAATATATTATATATTGTTACTACCTCTCTCTCTTGGTGTGAATAGTTCAAAAGGAAAAAATGCGCATTTTGTTTGAATATAAAACAAAATACAACGATAATATTTACAAATATAAATACATTTTATCAAATTTGAAAGTGAATAAATAAATAGGCAATGACTTTTGAATCGTAAATAAATTTATAAATTTAATATATAAAATTTAATATATTAAATATAAAAATAAAATATATTGAATTACTATATTATCCCCAAAATGCATCTTATAAAAATTAAAAAAGAAAAAAGATAATTCCAATATGAATAAAAGATCCAACCTTTAAATGAATTTGTGTTCCCAAATATTTCTAATATAGAATTATAAAAAATATACTTTTGTGTTATTAATTTTGTTACCCAAAATACAGATTATTAAATCCAAAATGTCTATTGAATGAAATTGACTATGAGCTATTGTGTTATATTATGTATGTATGATAATATGTTTGTATCTACAACACAGATGCTTTTTATTTTCTAAAATGAGAAAATCATACAATGATTATATAGATGAAAAACTTGAACACTTCTTCGAGCTCATAATATAATATTTTTCATTAGACATTTTTATGCAAAAATCGGTATATTACAATAAAATTAATGACCCTAAACGTCTATTCTTTCTAATTTTATTAGTAATGTTTGAAATCAAATTCATTTGTGAGGGTTGCATTTTCTAATATTGCCACGTGGAAAATAAGGAAAGACAAATTTCGGGATGACACAGAAATTTTTTAAGGCAAGAACCAACTATGAAGGATAAACAAAAGATAGGCAACGAGGGAAATTAACCGAGTAGCAAAATATAAACATAAAAAATGTGACTCTGTTAATAAAATAATAAATATTTTGTTACATAATCAAAATAGAATAATTATTTTATATTCGTAATATATTTACCTATAATGTTGCATTTTGACGGGGAAAGAATTGTTTGATTTGATCATATATATATCGACACATTTTTAGATTGAATTATTCTTAAATTCTCTGCCGCATGTGTGCGACTGGTGAATGTTCTAATGTGATTCAATAAATTGTTTTCTAAATTTAAATTCGGAATGTTGTGCATATCAGAGTTGCCGAAATTGAGTACATGATCACGAATATCTATTTGTACAGCGAATTTGGAAAGTAAATATTGAACATATTTGAATTATTCATAGAAACACACATGCCATATCCTAATTTCATACAATTCTCTATATGTTCGTCTGAGTAGATACCTCAGTTGCAATTAGACATAGTATTTGTTGCGAATAAGATATTACTGTTTATTATCGAAGTTTTGTATATATTGGAATTTGATATTTACGTATTTTAAAGAGAAGAGAAAATATAAATGAGAGATTTTTTTCCTCAGACCAAATCACATTTTCTTTTTGTATTCTATATTGGTCTTTTGGGATACATTTAGGTTCTAGGTAAGAGTTTCCATTAAGTTATATTGTTTCATTAATTGTTTTTCCTTCTTTCTCACGTGGAGTCGGCTGTTTGCACACATTGAACCCGAATATTATCAATATAATAATAATCAAAATTCTGATATAAATACACCTATTAGAGAATCAGAGGTGTCCAAAATGTCTCTTATATGCAATTAAAATAAATTTGAAAAAGAAACGTATCTATCTATACAAGTACTCAGTTAGATACACTTGTTATAAACACATTACTAGTCATAAACCTTTTACATTATTGTTTCAATGACTCGATCATTCTTTGGGAAAGAGTTATTCAGGACAGAAGAGGGTTCTGGGAGCTTTAAACCAAGTCGAGGCCTGGGTAACATTGTGTACATTTCGCCTTAATCTTCCAGACATAGGAATTCATTACGTTGTAGATGGTAAAAAAAACCTAAAAAGATGATTATAATTAATAGAACCAATATGAAAGACATGGAAAACACCCCACCAGTATTTGAAGGTCATATCTAAACGCGTTTGTTTATCTAGCTCGCTTTTTCAAATTGCTTCGTACTTCGATATACTTCGACAATACACTAAAAAGTCTCTAATATAGGATTTACTAAGAATCAAACTGTTAGAAAATTATCAGAATGATTTCTTTTTCTTTTTAAATATTGCACTTATTACTCGATAAAGATATAAGCCTACAATGTGTCGATTCTTACACTGAATTAGGAATAATGTGCTTACGCCCAGAGCTGATACATCTTGTAGAAAGGAGCGTTTTACATCCGTCTTAGCTGTGGTGTACATATTGATTGCCTGAATAGAAGAACCTCTTTTCTTGTTTGAGGTTTCGATAGCTATGGTTACTCTATCTGATTGCTTGGAGTGAATGGGAGCTGTTTTGGGATTCATCTGCTTGGTTGAATCTCTCTGGCCTCCATTTCCTTTTTAAGACACCCTATATAACTTGATTTTGGTATCTATTGAAAATTATAAGTAACATTTAATAATAATTTACTATTTACTATATTTTAAAGTAATTTATTAATTTCTTTGTTACAGTGTTGAAAGCTATTATTTTGAGCCTTGACCTTTTCTAATTCAAATCACTAAAAAGTCAGGTAGAAAAATAAAATTGCAAAACGCTTGAATGCCAAGGATAAAAATTGGGGACTCGGTGGCAATATAAATATGTTGACAATAAAGTGTGGATTCTAGGTTGCTGTGTGTAACAGACGTTCCAGATGGATAGTCGCATGGTGTTCCAGCTCTACTAACGGCGTTGTTGCAGGATCTAGCTAGTGTTAGACAGTAGGTATTGATAGCGGTTCAGGCTTTAGTGTTCACACCTTGTGGGAAATACAGAAAGGGCCGTGGTCATCTACCATTCCACGTTGTGAAGGAGGATCCATTGTTTAAATCCTATGTTGCATAACGTGGCTGGTATTCAACTTCTCCTCCATCTGGGTTCTCTCTACAGACTCAAGAATAGGTGCTGATTGCAAGCTGCTGACTCTTGCGCAAAACTCCAATGGGGGGCCTCGTGTGTTACGTAAGTCTGCTTTGGCAGGGTCAGCAAAGTTGTCTACGGTCTTTAGTCTGCTCCATTCTACTTTGTTGTCAATAGTGAACTCAACAAGTTCATCGAGTTGTCAGTGTTAGTATAGTAAGCCTCTAACACGTGCGTATATATCTAGATATTACGTGGATTCCTCACCGTGTCTAATTAAAAGTTAAATAAATTTGTTTCTTCAAGTTTTTTCCTTAGATCACTGAGTCCCTTCTTTATAACTTTATCTTCAAGCGGTATATTCTAATTATATGTCGGATTTAAATATATAAATAATTCTTCCCACATGAGTGTGTCTCATGTGTGTCTCAGGTATAAATTAGTATCAACATACTTTGTTTTCTATACAATTATTGATAATCAAGATGAATATAATATATTTTATATATAAAATATAATAATATTTAGAATATAAATTTTTATTTTTTTTAATTTAGAGTTTTTAGGCTCACACTCTTCAACGCGAAAATGGTGTTTAACCAATCAGTTCATATATAATTTAGGCATTTCTCGCAACTTGAAAATATAATTTAAAATATATATTTTTGTAGTTTCTTGAAACTAACGTGATATAACAGAGAAAACCTTTATTCAAAGCTCTGTAACTTTCATGGTGTGTTTAAATTATACCCATGGTGGTAAGGTATCTCTGACTCTATGTTAAATGGGCGGACACTAAACTGCATTGACTCTCGCCCAGCTTACAAACTAATGGGACCAGGTTATGACGGTTTTGACCACCAGCGGAGGTGGAAACTTCTGTAACCTATACTTGAGCTTCCCCTGTGTAACTTAATAGTGGTGTGGCACAATAATTTAA
Organism: Cordylochernes scorpioides; assembly: GCA_030710605.1. Classification (NCBI taxonomy): domain Eukaryota; kingdom Metazoa; phylum Arthropoda; class Arachnida; order Pseudoscorpiones; family Chernetidae; genus Cordylochernes; species Cordylochernes scorpioides. Next base: position 25,160,221 of record CP092881.1, on the reverse strand, counting down.
AATCTATAGATCACAACAAAATGATATTCAATCTAATTGATATGGGGTAAAAATGTCTGAAACTAAAGCAAATTGGTTATTGAGGCATATCGTGCAATTACTAATTATGTACCTCAGGTATAAATCAATATCAACCTACTTTGTTTTCTATAGAATTATTGAAAATCAAGATGAATATAATAAATATTATATATAAAATATAATTATAAGTACTGGAATCCCATTCAATACAGTTAGAAAACAAATACGAGAATCATGGGACGAGTGTCTTTTGTAGGAAGCTTTATTTTAAATCGCTCAAGCTTTCGGGCTGACCGGCCCTTCTACAGGAGACAAGTGAACAATGGCACATCAGGTACTATATAATGATCGGACTATTTACATATTCAAAAATTAAAATTTTAAAAACTTTTTATAGGGATTTTGCATAACTAAGCAAAGTCGGGAGGAATAATTAACATAATAGTAAATTATGGACAGTAGAAATTGACATGTATGATAATAGATACTGGATATAGTTGAGCCTGTAATATCTTATACTGTCTATGAGAGAGGAGGGGGGGGGGAATCTACACAGATGGAGGAAACAGGGCTATGGGAACAGAGATTGGTAGGATTCAGGAAGGTCGATATGTCTATTGATGGCGTGGAAGCCCTGGGAAACGAGAGCTTCCAAGGTGAGGCGCTGCTGCTTGTTGTGTATGCGGCTATAGTGCACAGATGGATTGGCCAGGTCGAAAGAGTGGTTGGTGGTTCGGATATGCTGGTATATGGCTGATTTCTCATCTTGTCTGGAGATGTTTTTTCTGTGTTCCTCGAGTCTTGTCCCTACGCTCCTGCCCGTCTCACCAACGTAGACAACATCGCAGTCAGCGCAGGGAATGGAGTAGACACAGCCAGACAAGAGAGATGGGTTAAATGGGCTATTGCTTTTAGTACCCGGGTTCCTAATGAGAGAACTGATGTTAGGGGAGTTGGAGTACAGGGTCCTGACTCCAAACTTGCTTAGGGCTCGGGCTATGGAGGAGCTAGTGGGGGAATATGGGGGGACACATATGGATTTATACACGGGGTTGGGAGCAGTGTGGTTGGGGTTGTGGAAATGGCGTAATATAAAAGACTTCGGGTATTGGAATTTTATGAGATTAGCTATGACTCTATTGGTTTCCATGGTTTTGAAATCAGAGGTGGAACAGTGGGTGTGAACTCGTTTAGACAGGGTTTTGACTGTGTTGATTTTGTGACTAAGGGGACAGAAGGAGTTGAAGTGAATATAATTTGGTCTGAACGAGTTCTTGTAATGTACTGTGGAGTGGTATCTGGTTGGGGTCCGGATGATTAGGAAATCTAAGAAAGGGAGGGCGTTGTAGGTTTCGGTTTCATGGGTGAAGGAAAGGTCAGGATGGTAACTAATGAGTTTAGAGAGGATATTTTCAACCTGGCTTTTTGTGCATATGCAGAACACATCATCTATGTATCTACGCCAAAGGCGGATATCGGATGGAAAATCTGATGTGATCTGCATATCTATAGACCGCAAAACAATCTCAGCAGCAGCTGAGGAAAGAGGGTTCCCCATTGGGGACCCTTTTATCTGTAGAAAAAACTGGGAGTTGAAGGAGCAGATTGAGGATTGTAAACAGAGATGGGTGAGTTCTATAATTTTGGATGAGGTATGGCTATCAACATGGGAATTAACTAGGAAGGATCTGAGGGAGTCTATAATTAAACCATGGGGCAGGCTGGGGTATAAGGAAACTACATCAAAAGAAACCATGACAAGGCTCGGACAAGGAGGGGTACCATGCACATCATTAATGAAAGTACTGGTGGAGGAGATGGAAGTAAGGGAAGGAGTACCTTTTAGGAGGGACGAGAGGAACGACGAAATGAACTTGGCAACTGGAGCCATGGGGGATAGGAAGTGGGCCACGATTGGTCTTAACGGAATTCCGGGCTTGTGGAGTTTGGGTAGGCCATATATATAGGATTCAGTGTTGGTATCGGGGAGAAAGGACTTGTGCTCTTCTGGTGTAATGGTCTGGTTTCTTTTCAGACGGTTAAGTTCTTTTCGGACGGAGGAGTATATGGTGGACCTCGCCGACATCTCCACTTTCAAACCCATCTCTACCCAAAACAGGTCCACCATATACTCCTCCGTCCGAAAAGAACTTAACCGTCTGAAAAGAAACCAGAATCCTGAATCCTACCAATCTCTGTTCCCATAGCCCTGTTTCCTCCATCTGTGTAGATTCCCCCCCCTCCTCTCTCATAGACAGTATAAGATATTACAGGCTCAACTATATCCAGTATCTATTATCATACATGTCAATTTCTACTGTCCATAATTTACTATTATGTTAATTATTCCTCCCGACTTTGCTTAGTTATGCAAAATCCCTATAAAAAGTTTTTAAAATTTTAATTTTTGAATATGTAAATAGTCCGATCATTATATAGTACCTGATGTGCCATTGTTCACTTGTCTCCTGTAGAAGGGCCGGTCAGCCCGAAAGCTTGAGCGATTTAAAATAAAGCTTCCTACAAAAGACACTCGTCCCATGATTCTCGTATAAAATATAATCCTCTGTTACAATATAAAATTTTTGTTATTTTTAATTTCGAGTTTTTAGGCTCTTACTCTTCAACGTGCAAATGGTGTTTCACCAATCAGTTCCTTTCCTAAATCACATCTTAGATGAATACTTGAATTTTATATCTCTTTTCATAACATGATATATCGGGAAATTTTCAAGTTTGACAGCTTGCGATTAAAGTTAATAAAGAACAATATTGTGAAAAGATTTTCTCATTAACATATAATGTTCTAAAAATAAAAAAGGCATATCCTGACCAGGAGCACATGTGCTTTTCAGAAGGCAGAGCGCCATCTGGTGGAACAGAGATCAACTATTCATTGATTTAGCCTGTTTCCTGATATTTGGCCATCCCAAGCCACCCACGAACGCGTTTAGCGCTGTTGGCGCTCGACAGCGTTGAGTAGGCTGTACAACTCAGACTCCACGATGACGAGCGCCAACAGCGCGAAACGCGTTCGTTGGATGGCCTTTCTTGATTTATCAAGAAATTGGGTTGGCCAAATTCAGGGAACAGGCTAAATCAATGAATAGTTGATTTCTGTTCCACCAGATGGCGCTCTGCCTTCTGAAAAGAGCACATGTGCTCCTGGTCAGGATATGCCATTTTTATTTTTAATATATCAACACCTGACCCACTTATTTTTTTCTATTTTTATTTCATATAATATTCTATGCTATGTAGAAGGGTACAGCAGTATCTCGGTTTGAAAGGATAAACCGTTTCAGAGACATGCTCATAATCCAAAACGCTCGTAGTGTGATAAGTGAAATTTCCTATTTAATTACATTTTAATTACAAATATTTAATTGTTCAGTTTTAGCTTTAAAATAGACACTATATTAACAAATCAAAATATCATTTTCAAGTTATTTATTAAAATTATTCTATCTTCTAACACTTACCTTTTATTCTTTTTTTTTTTCATATTTATATGTTCTGAAAGTAGAGAAAACCATAAATAGATCTTTAATTAAAAAAGCATATATTGAATCAAAATATAATTTATTTGCCAATTACAGTTGGCTGAACGCCAACTTTTTCAAGGTATATAGAGATAATACATTGAAAAAAGTTGGCGTTCAGCCAACTGAAATATTAATAAATAAATTATATTTAATCCAACATATGCCTTTTATTTCAAATATATTTATATGTTATGATGCATTAGCACGCCATCTGTTATGAAAATTCGAAACTATTATAGACGTGTATAATTCTTTTGAAAAATTATATATTTATATTTGTATATAATTCTACTGTTCTCAAAGGTTATGTCCATAGTTCTTCTAAAATACCCATTCCAAGAGTCTAGCAACAATATCACTATAAAAGGAAAACCGATAAATGCAATATAACAGCGGTATGGTAGATTAAACTGGTGAAACCGCTAGGAGAGTTCACCACTGATGAGCCAGGCCCTCTCATTAATTTTTTACATTGCAGTAAGGGCAGTAGAAAATGTTTAATTTTTTATAGAATCATACGCGTCTATAATAGTTTCGAATACTTATATGTATATTATTTATTATATATATATATTATAATAAAGACATTTCCTGTTGTATTTCGATTGTTATTTATATAGAATTGTTATCTGTAGCTTGATTTTGGTACGCAGTCGTGGAAAAGATTATAATAAAATTAGTTATCAAAATAATGATTAGAAATAGCTTTAATTTACCTTATGGGATATAGAAAATAAACATAATTTGATAAAAGCACTGCCTGGCTTAAGGCGAGTTAGAACAAGGAAAACAAAATATTATTTACATAATGTACAAAGATTTGAGCCGGCCATCGGGAAACAACAACAATGAGTTTTTATAGGGAAATAGTGACCTCTGGCGGCCGATTTAACAGAGTATTTGGATCTATGAAATATAATTTTAAATAAAATAATATTTCAATATAACATGTATATATTATAAATAAATAAAGATTTTCTGCTGATATTTGATTTTCTTGAGGATATTATGATATGGTAATGCAGTCGTGGTTAAATTATTGAAAGTATAATAAAAATAGTGAAGATTAGAAATAGCTTTAATTGAACTTATGGAATATAGAAAACATAATTTGAGATAGGTAAGCCTGACTTAAGCCGTAGGAATAAAAAATGAAAATATTATTTACATAATTTACAAAAGGCTTGAGCCGGCCATCGAGAAACAACAACAATCGATTTTATATAGGGGAATTCCCGACATCTGGTGGTAGATATGAACAGAATATTTGAATCTATGAAAATTTTGGGAAATATTGGGGTCTAAGCACCCAGAAAAGACTAACTTTATATAAATCCATTTTCAGACCAATACCTACATATGGAGCCTAAATATTTTTCAAATATTTAAATAAAAAATGTTTATAAAAATTAAATTCAACCCAATATCAAATACTAACATGGTGTATACAAGCCTATAAATCCACATCATATAGCTGTGTTTATAGTTTGACCAACATTCCTCTGATCTCAGACTTTATCGAATCCAGAATCATGATATCTGATCTGAGAAACTTATCCACTTATGATCAACAAATTTATGACCCATTTATTCCAGGAATTATAGATACCTTTCTCAAATCAAGAATGAATGTTCTGAAAAACAAGCAAATAATACTTTCTTAAGCTTTTTTTTTTTCCAAGAAATCCCTAAATACTTTCATCCAAATTTTTATAATACTTAATTTGTTACAAACCACGGAAATTTCAAAAGTTTTTAAAATATAATAAAGGCAGTGGAGGATTCAAGTTGCTTTTGTGGTATTGAGGAACAAACCTCAAGACATCTTACTGATCGATTGCCCAGAATTTCAAAATTATAGAATGAAGAATGAACTAGTTGTTTGTGAACTTAAATATTTGACTTCCGATAAAAAATCATATTTAAAGTTCAAATCATTTTGTGAATATATTCTAAACTTTCTAAAAAAATCTGGATCTCTAATGTTTTCATGCGTTGAATAATGTAAATAACTTTTGTAAATAAACCTTTCTCCTTGTTTGGCGCAAGTATCCCTTGCGGGATATAGCGCTTTGGAAATAAAATAAATGTAATAAAATTGTAATAAAAATATAATTTTAAATATTATAATATTTTAATATACCATATATATGTATATATGCAAATATTGTGTGTATATGTAAATAGGGGGTGTATATGTAAATACGGGGTGTGTATATGCAAATAATTGAAAGCCTTTAGCAGATAGATCGATCCCCTAGGTCAGCTATTTCAGGGCGAGTGTTGTGCTGAATGGAAATCTCAACAATTGAGGTTAATTCAGAGCGGCTGTTTGTCTCTCTCTCCGTTTTAAACCTGATCTAAACGCTTGAAAGTGGAACAACCGTCCATTTAGATCTTTCCTGTATTGACGTGCTGTTTTTAGATCATCCCTGACGTAATCGGAATACTTGAAATCACTTTGAGCGAATGATACTATTGAGTTTATTATTTTATATCATGTTTTAACAACAATATTATATATGTAAATACGGACAAATATTTCAAACACACAAAGTTTATAAAAATTCGAAACTATTATAAACACGTATGATTCTTTTAAAAATTAAACAAAATCTACTGCCCTTACTGCAATGGAAAAATTAATGGGAAGGCCTAGCTCATCAGTGGTGAGCCCTCCCAGCGGTTTCGCCAGTTTAATCTACCATATCGCTGCTATATTAAATTTTTCAATCTTCCTTTTATAGTGATACTAAAGCTAGACTCTTGGAATGGGTATTTTAGATGAATTATGGACATAAGCTTTGAGATAGAGGTTGCCTGGCCAGCATTCATATTCAAATGAGAACAATTTTCAACGCTTTGCCAAATGCTTTATTTTTATTTATTTCTCATGACGAAGACAAAAGAAATTTGTCGAAACGTTGAGAAAATAAAAAGAAAATAACTTGCCGAAGTATCGATCTTTCACAGAAATAAGCTTTGAAGACAGCAGAATTACATACAATTATAAATATATATTTATGTTTGAGTTAATGTATATAATTATATACTTTTATATTTAATTTGCAAAATTCTCTCTTTTTATTCTTTTTAAGTGTTTATTTATTTCTCGATATATATATATATATATACAAGAAGACCCTGTTTGTTCTTCGAACAAAATGATACAAAAAAACGATATTTTTCGAATAAGTTTTCCTTCTTTTATGTAGATTTTTCACTGAGGGTTACTCCTCTATGCCACGCTGGGCTAGTACTTGTATAATACGATAATATAAATGAGTTTTAAAAATAGTAAAAAAAAAATGCATCAGCCGGGAATCGAACCCCCGCGTGGCAGGCGAGCATTCTACCACTAAACCACCGATGCTTATAAGAAATGGCCATATTTGGGTATTTATTCCATTTACAAAAGCAAACGATGACAGAATTGATTGTTGATGACTCTGATACTTGTATAATAAGATGCAGATAAGTAACGATATATTTTAGAAAATGTATATAAGTATGTATATAAGTAGAACTAGGATTCAAAATAATCATTCCCCCGAGGAGAAGGACAGCATGTCACTGAAATATCAGGAGTTAAATAAACCATTGGTTGATGTGACTGTGTTTTTTCTGAATCAACTTCGAACCGACAAATGATTTTCAGAAGAATATTTATTTTGATGCTATAAATATAAAAGCCAATTGATATTTTTATATTGATTAAATAAATATGAATATATTTTTCTAGATAATACTGTAAAAATGTATAAGAATACAACTGTTTTATATGCAACTGTATTATTCGAGGATATGTTTGAACCTCCCAATATGAAGATATAGAAGAAATATTAACTTCATGATAATACTACAGTTTTAGCATACTAGCCAATTAACTATGGTAGTTAATACGCGTCTATAATAGTTTCGAATATGTATATGTAAATAATATCACACACACATATATATATGTGTAAATATGTAAATACGGGGTGTGTATATGCAAATAATTGAAAGCCTATAGCAGATAGATCGATCAGCTAGTAATCGCTGTCTAAATTTTTATGATCCTTTTTACTACCTTTATTTTTAAATCTAGATATTATATCAATGTATTTATTATTTTACTAGCCGAGTGACCCGGGCAACGCCCCGGGTTTACTCGAAGGGCCCGCAGGTGAGAAACTATAGGCATTGGTTCCTATGCCTAAAAAATTATTTAAAATGAAAAAAGAAGAAAAATACTAACAAATCAGAAAATAAAAGTGCAAACAACACATCTACACTACTTCAAGAACATGAGAGCACATGCACTGTGTAACCATACGTGTACCATTCGTAAAGACCCTGCTTAGGATTAAAATATATCTGAAGCATAACAATACAACCAACTCATGTTTGCTAAGCAATTTCAGGAAAGAAACTATAGGCATTAGTTGAAGAGTTTAAATAAATATATTTAGAGTGAAAAAATTACACAAATCAGCAAATAAAATTGCAAAAAATGCTACTATATCGCAGATAAGACAACATATAAAAGGAATGAAAATATTTAAAGGACCTCATTAAAACTACATTTCTAGTTTTATATATACAATATAACCTCGATAATTCGACCATGTTTTGCTGTCTTGACCTACAGCCTATCATATAACAAAGTGTAATTCAACACTATTGATAATTCGACCATTTTAAATTTCAACAATTGTTTGTTGCTCAAATATAACTTCACTGCTAAAAAGGTATTACAGAGAAAATGGCTGACATTGTAAATGTACAAAATGTATGTATAGAGCAGGGGAATAATAAATAAAGACCAAAATCAAATTAATTGATAATAAATAGATTATTGCCAAAAAAAATAAAAAATATATTTTTTTCTCCTTTCTTATCTTCACTCAATCATATTAGAGTGTCAAGCTTGTAAAGCTTGAAATTAACAACCATCACGATTGGGTGAAGTAGAATGCGTCTGCCTTTGTCATCAAGACTGGGAGCACTACTCAGTGGCAGGCCACTGACTTAGCTCCAAAAGAATGTATCCCTGGATTAGGAGCCCTTACAAGGTACTATCAGCCGGGCCAGCTGAGCCCAGGTTATTTTAGTGAGCTTGTTACTGCTCCCCCTCCTCCTTTTTCATCCTGGCTTGGGACCGGCAAAGGCGGAGTTTTTTTTCTTTCAGGTGAGAAACTTTAGGCATTGGTGAAAAGTGTAAATATATATTCTGGAAATGAAAAAAAAAAAGGATAAAATAAATCAGAATATAAATTTACAAACTATATTTCAGAGGAGACGATTTATAATAGGAATTCATTTGAATGACCTCATTAAAAACTACATTTTATATATACTTGGGTTCAACTTTACATGTATGCTATCCAAAGTTCGCACACTTGAAAAAGTCACATAAAGTCGTCTGTGCGTAAACACAGGCTCTTGTAGCAAAGGTTTGGCCTTGAGCCCTCTTTATAGTCATATATTTCAGACATTATACAGTGTGTTCAACTTTGGGTACTGTCAGTATATGTGCTTCAAGGACATGAGAGCACATGCGCTAGAACACCATACCTGTTCCATCGCAAAGATCCTATAGGCATTGGTGAAAGTGTAAATAAATATTTTGGAAATGAAAAAAAAATTGCAGATATGACAACATATTAAAGGAATAAATTCATTTTAAAGACCTCATTAAAAACATAAAGTCGTCTGTGCGTAAACACAGGCTCTTGTAGCAAAGGTTTGGCCTTGAGCCCTCTTTATAGTCATATATTTCAGACATTATACAGTGTGTTCAAATTTGGGTACTGTCAGTATATGTGCTTCAAGGACATGAGAGCACATGCGCTAGAACACCATACCTGTTCCATCGCAAAGATCCTATAGGCATTGGTGAAAGTGTAAATAAATATTTTGGAAATGGAAAAAAAATTGCAGATATGACAACATATTAAAGGAATAAATTCATTTAAAAGACCTCATTAAAAACAACAATTCTATATTTTTATATTAATAAAATATACAATATAATCTAATTAATTCAACACACGATAATTCGACCATTTTTGGATGTCTCGACCTACGGCCTATCATATGACAAACTAATTCGACACTTTCGATAATTCAACTATTTTGGAAAATCAAATTTCAACAGTTGATATTTATCTAAAACCCCTATTATTAACAACATATTAGACTTCAGAGTGCAAAAATGTAGAAAAGTGTATGTATATAATTGTATGCATATATTTGTATGTAAATAATTGTATGCAAATAATTGTATGTACTTGCGCTTGCTGGTGAGGTTGGACTTTTGCAAGAATCGGAAGCCATTGGAGCATTTTTTTTTTAATTTTACAGAAAAAAGTGCCCAATGCGGGAATCGAACCCGGGTCGTAGCGGTCGAAAACCAACGGCTTAGACCATCCTTCCACCAACCCCCAGTAAAATAAGTAAGTAAAAAGAAGACCAAAAATAAGTGATAATAATTTATTGAATAACAAATAAAATAAAAAATCTTTCAGGTGAAACATTATAGGCATTGGTAAAAAAGTAAACAAGAGAAATAGCAATTGGGGTTTTGTGTCTGCGGCGAGTCATATTAGCACGCCTAGCTGTTAGGGGAGTGAGTCTTCCACGGCCTTTTCGAGGCATGACAGAAGACGCTGAAAAAAAAAGGTAAAATAAGAACCAAGCAGAGGAAAACTATAAAACTGAAAGCCAGGACAGGCATAAAAAGAAAATTCCAAGCATGTGAGGAAACAATTGATGAAAAAAAAAAGGATTCCAAAAAAATACTGCAAAAAAGAAACCAGACACAAAAAGCAACAATTGGGTACACAAATACAGCATCAGCCTATTTATGAGAAGAAAAAAAAACGACAGACACAAAAATGGAGCTAAATTTAAATGAAAAACTATAACAGATCAAGTAATCAAATCAGGCATTATGAAAGATACTGTAAAAAAGAAAATCAGACACAAAAATCAGACAAAAGAATAAATGAGATTTTATTCTTTAGTTCATTTATTAAATAAGACACAAAAATGGAGCTAAATTCAAATGAAAAACTATAACAAATTAATAAATAAAAAAAGACCTAATCCAAATGTCACCATCATCAGAAAAAAGAAAAAATGAGATTTTATTCTTTAGTTCATTTATTCTTTTGTCTGATGCTGTTGCTGAAACGTCACACACTATTAAATTATTTGGATTAGGTCATATTAATGAGAAAAAAAAAGATGCCAAAGAGAGATGAAAAGACGCCAAAAAAGATAACCAGATACAAAAATTGTGCTAAATTCAAATGAAAAACTATAACAAACACTTATAAAAGATAATTATTATAGAATAAAAGTAATAATTCAATCTACAATGCGAAAAATAATATAACCTCAGCCTATTTATGAGAAAAAAAACCGTTGCCAAAGACATTAGGAAAGATACTGCAAATAGAAAACATACACAAAAATTGAGCTCTATTTAAATGAAAACCTATAACAAAGTACTTACAAATTATAATCATAATCAAATGAATCAAAAATATATATTATAAATAGCGAACCCGGCCACGCGTTGCTGTGGCTAAATTGTAATATGTTAAATTAACATTATACTAAACTATTCAGTACAGTAAAGTTAATATTCACTTATAAAGATAAAAATGTTTTAGCCGATCTAAAGCCCTACGGGATTGAGAATGGAACGTTACGTTAAAATTTGAAAGTGATTTTTTATATATATCGATAATATAGCCCTTCATTGTAATCATTGATTATAATCACTGCATTAATAAATGTCAGTGAACTCGTTTATATGTATTGTTTTTTGTTTTCGAGATATTCTAATAGAACGTTCTAACATTTTCTGTTAAATATTAATATATGCACAAACACAGAATGTAATCACTATGTCTTAATTTCGCTATAATTATTGTTATAAATATTATTCTAAAATAATTCGCCAGAAATCGTCCTGATAGTATACTAAACAACTTCCCAAAGTTTCATGGCAAACATCTAAAATAAAATAATACTTTTAATACCTTGCTACAATATTAAAAAGAGGGGGGCTTAGGTGTTTAAAATGTAAAATGTGCTCTAAATAGTATTACATAGAGCCTTCATAACAAACATATTTAAAATAAACCAATCAAAATATAATAATGCTGTAAAAACAGACCTTTCTACAATAATATAAAAGAAACGAAAATAAAAAAAGACACCCACGCTGAGCCTCGAACCTAGGTTTGTTACAAATATTATTAAAAATTGTGTATGTTAATTTTTATTTTAAAAAGCCTACATTTTAAATAAAATAATATTTTTAATAATTTGCTACAATAATATAAAAGAAATGAAAAAAAAAACACCCACGCTGAGCCTCGAACCTAGGTTGCGGGGGTACGAAGCTGTGTACCTAACCTATTAGCTAAGCTTGACGTTACAAATAAGATCATGCGAAGCTATTTAAGGCCATATTTCTGCCGCGAGGGGGCGCTGATTGCGAGTGAATCTACGTTTTATCGTAAATAAAAATGCAACGAAAGGTTATTTCTAAAGAGTAATTAGCCAGAAACCATCCCGGTAGTATACTAAACATCTTCCCAAAGTTTCATCACGATTGGTTGTAGTAATAAGACAAAAGAACGCATTTCAAAACAAACGAATTGATGATGATAAATGCAAAAAATCTACGATTGTAAAATAGATTAAATTAAAAAATAAAAATAACTGTTAACATTAGGAAAATAAAAACAGGCCTATCATACGAAGAAAAAAATAACGAAAATTTTGGTATATAGATCGTTATGTGTAGTTCAGAATCTTCGGAGGAGATAGCTCAGGACTTTACAATGGAAAACTCTGTTACGGTATTATCTATATAGATTAACAAAGCATAAATTTTATGTTTATATTTTGCTACTCTGTAAATCTCCTTCATTGCTTATCTTTTGTTTATCATTCATAATTTGTTTTTGCCATAAATAAATTGCTGTCTCATCCTAAAGTTTGTCTTTCCTAATTTTCCACGTGGCAATATTAAATATATGTAATAAACCTTATCTCTCAGTATATGGAGGTAAAATATCGAGTTAAATATTTGAGCTTCGTGTAATATCACCATTAAGGTTGTCTTCTATTCTTAAATGTCGCAATTATTTGAATTCGTTAAGACACGACTGAGGTGTTCCAAATGTAAACATTTAAAATATTTCATCGAAGAAATCTTAAAAGAAAGAATCGTAAAACTATTTATTGACATCTGATCAATCGATAAATATAATAAAATTGTACTAAATTCGAAAAATCACGTGAGAACGCCCTTGCAAACCTCAGAACAATTTTTAACGCCTTGCCAAATGCTTTATTTTTATTTACTTCTCCTGACGAAGACAAAAGATTTTTGTCGAAACGTTGAGAAAATAAAATACTCCAACTGGCCGAAGTGTCTATTTTTTATATGAATAATAAAATTTGTCTCACACAAAATTATAACAATATAAAATTTCAAATAGTGATATATTCATTAAATATGTTCAAATCAACTCTTCCATTGTTGAAGAGTTCGGTGGAATAGATATAAATTGAATGACGCCTAAACTAATCTAGTTCTCATATGGATACACGGGTAAAACTAAACTAAATCGTTATTATCTATGTAGACACAAATGGTATCTGGAATAGACAATGTGAAAACATGAGTATAAAAAAAACCTAACAATAACAGATAATATAAACATATACGAAAAAAACTACAAAGACTAATATCTATTAGACACATGAGATAATCCTCTTGGAACAGTTCTCTTCCATTCAGATAAATAAAAGAGCTGCCTTATATAAATAGCTTCTATTCGTGTGTGTAAATACATAAGAATGGCTTCCAGGAAAAGATTCTTTTTTTTTTTTGCATAGCAACAAGAGATATGCTACTTGAGGCATCGTCTACTATGTAAAATGTAAGAGACTGTTTTTTGATGGACCAATAATCGTGAATAAAATATTGAATATTAACAAAAACACAGTATCTTGAAGAGAAGATATTAGTTAAATACCTGAAACAGCCATTCCTATTGAGAATACAGTGAGAACGGTGATCTATAACCGGTAATTCCAAACATAAAGAAAAGTTATAGAAGACTTGTAAGAGAGTATCATCCTATAAATAAATTATAAGCTTATGTCCATAGTTTTCTTGAAAACCATTTCTGAGATTCTACTTTTCAGTGCTGTGTATAAGGGCAGAACTGTCCAATACAGTATTAAAGCTCTAAGAAGCGGTCTGGTGGATTGAATTGGCGAAACTCCTGGGAGGAGTCACCACTGATGAACCAAGCCCTCCCAATATATCATATCATCGCAGTAAGGGACAATAGAAGTTTGTATTATGTATAAAATAAACATTCGTGCTTAAATTTTTTCATTTTATATAGAGTAAACTATTTACTATATATTTCTATTCGTTTAAAGAAAATCTAGAGCAATCTCTCCCAATGTATATGCTCAATAAAAATAATTCAGAACAGATCCCTCGATGTAAATAAAAGTTAATCACCATCTAGATTAGTCCATCCCGATGTATTTACATGACAAAAGTAAACAATAATACAATATAACGCGGCTTATAATTGTAGAACGACATTTGAAAATTATCCCGCATGTGTTTCTTATGAATTATATTTTATATTATAAATTACTTTATATAATATTTACAAACGGAAAAATATGTCGAGGGTAGCCTAATGTACATGGCATCTGCCCGGTAAGCGGAATACAGTGGGTTCGATTCCCATCCCTGGCCATTTTATTTTTCCGTTAATAATTACTCTTCACAATTCACCCTTTCATACTTCATCCCTAAGGTTAGAAATAATCGTTATTTCTCCTTAAAACAGTCTCCTTCGATGTAGACACAAGAGAAAGACCAACTAGAATAGGATTTTTGTTGACTTTGCTTAGATTTTTAAAGAGATTGATTCCAAGAATATTAATTAAACATTATATTTATTGATTTACAAGAGAGAGAACAAAATATAAAGAGAAACTTATAACATAGTACACAAATAAGAAAAAGGCATCTCCTTATCGTGCAACTGAAAGTTGCTGATGGCTTGCGCCATCTATCGGAATAAATATCAACTATTCTCGTTGATTTTTAAATATTCCAGAATTGGCTAAATACCCATTCTTGATTAATCAAGAAAAGCTAACCACGGACGCGTTTCGGGCTGTTGGCCCTCATCATTTGGCTAATTCTGGAATATTTAAAAATCAACGAGAATAGTTGATATTTATTCCGATAGATGGCGCAAGCCATCAGCAACTTTCAGTTGCACGATAAGGAGATGCATTTTTCTTAATTTATGCACCTTATCCCAGTACAATGTCACATTTGTACTATTTTTTCACATAGTAAACAAAGGAACTTTTTTTTATTACGGTTAGCGCCTATTTAATTGTGATCTTACACACATACTCTGTGGGAATAATTAATTAAATTAACTTAAAATATATATACAACACCTTTAGATTAAAATAAAAGAGAAAGGACAACTAGAACAGTCTCCTGAATGGAGATACAAAAGAAAGGTCCCTTATAACAATCCCTAGATAAATAATTATAGTTTTTATTTTCTAGTTTGCCTTTTTTATATTATCAATATATATATATATATATATTACATTGATAAAAATGTTATAGAGAAATGAAATTTCTAAGGTTTTCAAGTATATTGGAATTCATGATTGGGATTGCTGTCGTGGTAAAACAAAATATTTAGATCAATATTATATATAAAAATTATTTCTGCTGATTTTGGAATTGTTGAGATAAAGTTTTGCTTTTGCATAAGTGGGTCTTTTGATCATTTTGAAGCTGTTTTGCAGTCGTGGAAATAATAAAATAGTTTAGATAATTATTGCTTATATTTAGCTTATGAAAAAAAAAAACAAATTGAGAAAGTAATGCCTGACTTAAGGCGTAAGAATAAAAAAATGAAAGGCTTATTTACATAACTTGAAAAAATATTTGAGCCAGCCATCGGGAAACAACAACAATAGGCTATATAAAGAGAAGTCGCGACATCTGGTGGTATACTTAACAGAATATTTGAATCTATGGAATATATAATTTTAAATGAAATATAATATATTTATATAACATATATATACAATTTTCGAGATTTATAGGCCACCCTGTAGAAATCAGAGAAATACCACATTGAACAATCCCTCCTGATGTAGATACAAGAAAAATACCATCTGGAACAACACCCTTAGTAGACATCAGCCGAGCCAATCAACGGAGGCGTCTGCTAATAACAGGTTCACTCTAAATCCCCAAATGCCGCCGAGATAATTGAAAAATTTACCACCTCCTTTACTTAGAGGACGTCACAACCTTTCTCTCGTATCACCTGGAGGTTAATGGATGCTAGGAGTGCAATGTCCTGATGAATATATAAACCCTGCTAAACTATTCTCTCGATTATTTTTTTTTCTTTCACAGAGATTGAAAGCTTTATTCTTAATTAAGAAAAAAAGCATCTCCTTATCATACAAATGAAAGTTTCTGATGGTTTGCGCCATCTATTGGAATAAATATAAATTATTCATTGATTCTTAATTATTTCAGAATTGGCAAAATACCCATTCTTGATTAATCAAGAAAATCTAATCACCTACGCGTTTCGCGCGCAAGCCATCAGCAACATTTAGTTGCACGATAAGAAGATGCCTTTTTCTTAATTTATGAATCTTATTTCAGTACAATATTACACTTGTGTTATTTTTCACATTTAATCTTAATATTTATTTTCTTTTAATGCAAAAAGTGATATCGGATGTAGTAATATTTGTCTGATTGTAATGTCACAGTTCTATAATATTTCATTGAAACTAGAGGATTGTATTTATTTAAAAGTAATACATAAAATACGATATATCTCCGGTAGAAATAGTGTGTGTCAATTTATTTTACCATTCTAAAATATTTATGCTTAAATGTATGAGAGAACTAAACTGGTTTTTAACATGTTCCTTTCGTCAATATATTCCTAAAATTTCGAAGATCTTGTCAAAATTTAAATAGATAGAGAAAAATGCCAATATCACATGGGAAGAATCTTTGAAACTTTTTTGTTTATCATATTTTGATTAGCTTTTAGTAATTTATCCAAATATATAAATAAATTTTGAATATATTTTTGCATACAAATCCCCTCTAAGATTATTGACCAAGCTAGCAAATGTACCCGACATCGCTAAGTTTACTCGAGTGAAAGTTTTCCTAACAAACATTTGTTAAAACAATATTTTCGTGGCAAACATCCACTCTATACTGAATCAACTCCTGTCAAGATAAATTTAAGTTTGTTAGTTTTCTCCACCAAAACTAATGAATACACCATTGGAAACTCCAGAATGTATATATTCGAATATACACTGGCCCGCAAAATTAAAGGAACAACATATTTTTTCATTTATCTCAAATTTTATTGAACGTTTATCAATGATATTCTATACATAAATTTATTATTCCATTATTGATTAAAATACACGAAATCAAAGATATCTAACACGCATTTTATGCAAATTAGCCTGTACAGCAATGATATTCTTGCAGACAGTGCATAACTATCTTGGATATTGTTGTTAATATGGGGTGTGATCGCCTTTAACTGATAGACAGGCTCTACATCGGCGACCGATACTAAGAATTAGGGAGTTTATCAGCTCCTGTGGAATCAACGCCCACTCTTGTGTTAAGGCTGTTTCTAGCTCATGAGTGTTTCTAGGAGGGGGTTGGAGGGATGAGATCTGCCGCCCTAGATTGTCTCATACATTCTCAATGGGATTTAGGTCTGGAGATCGAGCTGGCCAATTCACCCGAGCAATTGCATGGCTTTAGAGAAAAGTGTCGACCACACTAGCCCTATGTGGACGGGCATTATCATCCATTAGAAGAAGATTTTCTCCTATTTCAACTGATACAATTAGCAGAAGGCTTCACATGAAGGGCCTCTATGCTCGACGACCCGTGATTTGTATGCCATCGACACCACCCCAAAAGAGAGAAAGGAAACTTTGGTGCAGACAATATGTTGCCTGGAATCCAGATGAATGGAGATGTGTAATGTTCACTGATGAGTACAGATTCTCTCTAAACAGCGAATTTCGTCGTGTATTTGTCTGGAGAGAGGTAGGAATTGGAAACAATCCCCGGAATATGGCTGAAATGGATCTCTACAGAAGCCAAGGTTTTATGGTCTGGGCTGGAATCTTCTTGGGCGGTCTCACAGCACTCCAAATTTTCAAAATAAAGAAACCAGACTGGAAAGAGGTATCGGGGCGAGATATTGGCAGCATATGTGATTCCTCAAGCATTGGAAATAGGATAAAACTTTCTTCTAATGGATGATAATGCCCGTCCACATAGGGCTGGTGTGGTCGACACTTTTCTCCAAAACCATACAATTTCTCAGATGAATTGACCAGCTCGATTTCCAGACCAAAATCCCATTGAGCATTTATGTGACAATCTAGGACGGCGGATCTCATCCCTCTAACCTCCTCCTAGAAGCACTCATGAGCTAGAAACAGCCTTAACACAAGAGTGGGCGTTGATTCCACAGGAGCTGATAAACTCCATAATTCTTAGTATTGTCACCGTTGTAGAGCCTGTCTATTAATTAAAGGCGATCACAGCTCATATTAACAACAATATCCAAGATATGTATGCACTGACTGCAAGAAGATCATTGCTTGACCGGCTAATTTGCATAAAATATGAGTTAGATTTATTTGATTTCGGGTATTTTAGCCAATAATGGAATAATGAATTTATATATGAAATTTCATTGAGAAACTTTCAATAAAATTTAATATAAATGAAAAAATATGTTGTTCCTTTAATATTGCGGGCCAGTGTATATGAACATATAGGCTATTAAAAGACTAAAATTAGACATCAAGAAATCTATTTTTAATATTTTGGATATATAATATTATCAACATTCGAAACTATTTTAAAGGCGTAAGATTCATTTTGAAATTAAACAATTTATACTGCCCTTACTGCAATGGAAAAATTAATGGGGGCTGGCTCATCAGTGGTGAACCCTCCCAGCGGTTTCGCCAGTTTAATCTACCACTGTTCACCACTGATTAGCCAGACCCTCCCATTAATATTTCCATTGCAGTAAGGGCAGTATAAATTGTTTAATTTCAAAAAGAAACCCAGGCCTTTAAAATAGTTTCGAATGTTGATAACAGATGGCGGGCTAGTACATAATATAACATAATAATTATTTTTACTTACCCTCTCTCTCTCTGAATGGCCCGGCTATGCTCGGAAATTACTCTAGCGAATGTTTGACAGGCGAAATTTGCTTCAACACAAATGTTTTTTATTACATTTATATAATAATCGCTCAAATTAGTAGTCATGTGGACTTATGTAGAATTAGTATTTATTTACTATTGTACTATTGCATTTATGTGTTTTCTTCTCATATATATGATAATTCATAATAAAACTTATAATAAAGAAACGTATGGGAATAGTTTTGCAGACATTGGTGAGCCAGGGATCCCAATATTTATCCATTGCACTATTACAGAAGAAAATAAATTATGTTAAAATTGAAAGCACTGATAAAATTCTTTTAATCTTTAGTTGTTTAAGTGTAACATACTAGAAACCTTTCGAGGAATAAGTACTGATACACCTAAAGAAGTACCTAATATAAAAATATTTTCTATTTGATCTAATGATATTCTGTACAAATTTCGTAAATAGAAATTTTCCCAAAAATTCAAGATATTTTACATGTATCAATATTCGAACAAGCTAAAACAATCTGTGTCAATGGTAGTTATTACGCTGAGGTGTTAATATATTGGAAACAATAAAAGAAAACACTTTTAATTTCAAAAGCCAATAGAGAATAGAGCGTGTGACGTAATTAGCCGGTATTACCAGGTGAAAGGCGTGGGTGCGAGAAACTGGGTCGAGAGAGACAGGTACCCATGGGTCGATCACCCCCGGAGTTTCGCCCACGTCTTGACCCGGGATACCTCTATCACCATGGCGTCCTGCCTCCGTATGTTCCAGTTCACTGGGAACGCTGCCTTAATCTCTATGTGCCCCAGTTTAACTCACTGATTCCGTAGTCACTTCCTGCTTCTTACCCTCGCAAAGTTATTTCACCTTTGAAATATCATGATTTTTAAAACTGCTTCCCAAGTTTCTGTGTGATAAAATAAATTCCTTTCATTCCTTTCCCTATCTTGTTGTGCTAGAGTTCTTTCCATTTCTCTTCCCCAACTTCGTTGTGCTACAGCTCCTTCCACTGCTTCACCGGTCTCTATGGGCCCCTGTTATTTCCACTGCTCCATTGGTCTCTATGGGCTCCAGTTCTTTCTACTACTCTATGTCTCTATGTTCTTTAGATCCTTCCACTGCTCCACGGTCTCTATGGGCTCTAGTTATTTCCCCTGCTCCACGGTCTCTATGGCCTCCAGTTCTTTCCACTGCTCCACCAGTCTCTATATGCTTCAGTTCTTTCCTTTGCTACATCGAACTAAACGTGCTTTAGTTTCTTTCACTCCTCTACCAGTAACTAGGTGCTCCAGTTATTTCCACTACTCCCCCAGTCTCTATGGGCTCCAGTTTTTTCCACTGCTCCACCGGTCTCTGAAGTACATCGGGCGAGACTAGTTTAAATCACCTTTCTCTTATATCCATCTGAGGAAGAGTTTTTATAGATGATTTCCTTTGTGAATATACTAATAGAGTTTGATTGTAGCAGGATTTTTTAACCTTATACATAATTCTTTTTGGACGAAGAAATAAATTAGTTTCAATCTAAATCTATATATATTTTCTCTGAATCTTCCACTCTTTCTGCAACAAAAACGTTGCTCTAGTTACTATCAGTCTCTTAACAACAATTTCTCTAATTTCCCGACATACTGCAACTTTATAGCTTTCTAAAAATGATTGCTTTTCTTTTTTTAACTATTTCGGAGGAGTATAACATAAATGACTGTTCTCTTGTATATGCATGAAGATAAACCTTTATTGATGACCTTTCATTTGTATGTTCCTCGGTAGGGATTGTTTCAGACAGCTTTATATAATCATGTATATGATCATATATATAGAAGCGATGAAATAACGTAGGGCTACAAATATTCAAATGAAATATGTATTTTTATTTTTAGAATATATTTATTTATTCAAAAAGAATAAGTAAAGATACTGATAAAATAATTTTTAAAATGTCTGTAATAAAGGAAGAGTAGTGATCTCTTTAATTAGTATAAATTAAATTCAAATTTACAACAAAAATTTTAAATAACTTTGAAGATTAAAAATAATTTTGTAATTGTGCAATTCTGGCCTTAACTACCCGTTTCACGATTTTTCAGAATGCCTGAATGACCAGTTTTTTAGTCGTTGAGGTACAGCTTGCACCAGGCTGATGGTCAACAGCCCTAAACGCGTCGGTGGTTAGCTTTTCTTGATTAATCAAGAATGGGTATTTGGCCGATTCTGGAATAATTAAAAATCAACGAGAATAGTTTATATTTATTCCGATAGAGAGCGTAAGCAATCAGCAACTTTCAGTTGCACGATAAGGAGATGCCTTTTTTCATAATTTGTAATCATTGTTTTAGAAATCAATTATCCTTTGAGAGAATCAATATTCATAGCTTTACTCTAATATAAATACCTGAATATATTTCTTGTAAAAGCCATAACAATTATAAAAAATGTTAAAAACCCTTCAACTATAATAATTTAATTTCATTCAAAACGTTCAATCGTTGTTAGTATTTTAAAAAATATTAAAGATAACTGGAAACTAGAAATTTGTAAAGAGACATAATTTCCATTTATAAGGAGAATCTCTCAAAAATCAATTTTACATTCTCTTGCGTTGAATAAGGATTAAGGCGAGTGATCCCTTTAGGTTAAAAAATAATTAGAAAATATCAATAGAAAATAAGAATTGACGTTTTTCAATGTACGATTATCATAAATTAATCAATTTGAAATCTTTGAGTATTAGACTTTTAATTATATATGGAAATAATATAGCATTATAAATAACATTAAAATGATGAAACCTATATAAGTTATATATACAGTAGATTCTGAACAATTCTTGAAGTCCTATTTACTATTAACATATTTTATTAGGCGAGATATCGTTCTATCTATATTTGAGAAATGTAAGGATTAAAGCACAAATATTTCTTTTTAAATATAAAACAAATTTCTACAATATTTACTGCATTGTAAAGAAAGTAGAATTTTTCAAATTACAAAACTATTTTAGACGCGCAATATTCCTTTTAAAATAAAACAATTTCTACTGCCCTTACTGCAATGGAAAAATTAAAGGGAGGGCCTGGCTCATCAGTGGTGAACCCTCCCAGCGGTTTCGCCAGTTTAATCTACCATACCGCTGTTATATTGTATTTTTGGAACTTCCTTCTATAGTGATATTGATGCTTGACTCTTCGAATGGGTATATTTAGATGAACTATGGACATAAGCTTTGAGGACAGCAGAATTACATACAATTATAAATATATAATATGCTTCGAGCAATCGCTCTTCCGCAAATAACAATTTGTGTCTTTTAGTTTCTAAAATAGTTTTGTAATTTGATAACAGATGGCGCGCTAGTGCATCGAAATATAACAGTAGAAGTTTGTTTTATATTTAAAAAGAAACCTTCATCTTTAATGTTGTGTTGTTTAGAGGAAGGGGGGCTTCCATTTATTATTGATAGATTTTGTTCAGAAAATAATTTTGCCTAACAATATTTCAAGAAATAAATTATATTAGAAAGAGGTAAAAACGCGTATTCAAAGATACCTCAGGAAATACAACGGAATGACCTAAAACATTCAAATGGTGTTTATTTAATTACTTAAATACATTTCATAAATTATGCTATCAATTAAGTTGATTGGAAATTATTTTAAATTATACAAATTGAATTACTCTTAGAGGGAATTAATATTAATATATAAATTCATTTAGCATTTTAAAAAATATATAAATGGTAGAGGGGAGGCTTGTGTGCAATTGATATTATATTATATGTTATTATATTTCCAATATGATTCAAATGTTTTTTTTTTTTTTTGAAATTCTTTTGAGATATATTTTTAGAATAATACAGAATTCTAATAAATATAAATAAAAATTTCTAT
This sequence comes from Cordylochernes scorpioides, assembly GCA_030710605.1. NCBI lineage: Eukaryota > Metazoa > Arthropoda > Arachnida > Pseudoscorpiones > Chernetidae > Cordylochernes > Cordylochernes scorpioides. The sequence goes on along the minus strand of CP092881.1, from coordinate 25,137,428 downwards.
CATTTTAAAATTGTATTCATAAATAGGAATTTTCTTATTATAATATTAATGAATTCTATTTATTTAATCCTTTACGGGAATTATTATAACATATATACATTAATTGTTTATTCACTATTTTAGTCTTACATTTAATTTAGCAGGCTGAGATGTGTTAGGTGCTCTTTTACTCTGATTGAATATGGTCTATTTTTATATATTGTATTTCGCATTGTAGAATAATGAATATTCATTTTAAAGTTAGAATTTATAAATTTAATTGTCATCTATCGTTAATATTTTATACAAATAAATTTACTGGCAATGCATTTCTTTTAAATATCATCAAATATTATCAGTAAGGTCTATAGAGATAATTTTTGATGATATTTAAAGGAAACGCATTGCCAGTAAATTTATTTGTGTAAAATATTAAATAGAGAATTCCTGCAAATTATTTATTCAATAGTCATATACGTTTTTATAACTAAATATACCTTATCAAATCTTTTAAAATAATATATGATTCATAATATATCATTCTTACTTTGAATGCATAATTATTTAAAATATCTCTCGATTTGATCAATGGTTTAATGATATATTACTTTGGCTAAATACCTACATCAATATAGTCCTTTAACTTATGTCCTATGTAATAGCAGAATATACAATATGATTTCATGCATATAATATTGGGTTGCTTTTGCTTGGAGAAACAGAGAAACGAACTCTTAGGCGACTTATCCTTGTCTCAATCCTATAGTCAACAAATATATAACTGGATGAATACAATTATGTTTGATCAAGATCTTCTCTTTGGTTTATATAAATTCTACAAGGCCGCAGTCACTGTTCCGAAGAGATTAATAGAATCGTCGAATGTCGTGGTCCATTTGGATGAGGAAAACGAAGACTGAAACGCTGCTTATTCCACACTCGCCTTTTCAATGATACGATAGCCTATGCACGGTGGATTCTGTGGTCACTGAGCATGCGTCGGACCTGGAGGCTGTTGGGATCTGCGCTACCTGGAGTATAGGAGATCCATCTATGCTTCTTTCTTGTGGTGAATCTGTATAAAACTGGTGGGCTTAATAAAGCTGTATTTATGTGTGAGTGGATATAGCTACCTTTTAAAAATAATTATTTCCTTACTGAAGACACCAAAACGCGAATGTTTCTTTTCAAAAACAAATCAAACATCCACTGCCCTTACTGCTATGAAATTATTATTTATTGGAAGGGCTTGGCTCATCAGTGGTGAATCCTCACAGCGGTTTCGCTAATTTAATCTTCCAAACAGCTTCTTTTTAGAGCTCTAATACTGTATTAGATCATTCTACTTCTATTTTGCTCGATTCAAATATTAAAATGTATTTCTACTGTCCTAAAAGCTTATGTCTATAGTTTGCTCAAATACCATTTCTAAGATTCCACCCTTCAGTGTTGCATATAAAAGCAGAATGATCCAATACAGTATTAGAGCTCTAAAGAAGCGGTCTGGTAAATTAAATTGGCGAAACCTCTGGGAGGGTTCACCACTGATGAGCCAAGCCCTCCCAATAAATAATATTTTAATCGCAGTAAGGGCAGTAGGAAGTGATTTGTTTGTAAAAAGAAACATTCGCGTTTTGGTGTTTTCATTTGTATTATAAGTATATATATTTATAAAGATAAGTATAAAAGTTTGAATATTTATAATTTACAGCGATAGATGGCGCTATCGTTTATGATGATATTTGATAGTTAACTTAAATATAATGAATCACCAATTAAATACAAATAGAACCATATCAATTATATTGATTATCCTAATTATTTATAATTAAATACATTAATATATGTTTATTTATATGAATAATTAAATTCTTTTTTTATAAAGTTAATTATTAGCGTTGTAAATAGGAAATAATGCAATTCTAATGTTATATATAGGTCAAACAATCTAGAACCATTAAATGACATAAAACTAATGATTTAGCTAACCCAGCTGAAGCTATTCACCTGTTAAAATTACTGTGCAATAAATTCCACTTGGCTTGCTCTTGTAATTCCTAACTTTCTGCTACTTTGGCAATTACAATTTTATGCCATACTTGTACCTCAACCAGAATTAAAGCAATATCTTTTTAAAAAGAAAACAATTATTATTCCATAATTTAGAAAATAAGATTTTACCCTTTGCTTCTCTGATGAAATTGTGATTATGGTAAAAGACTCTATAGATCACATTTTAAGGCATTTGGAAATGTTCTTTTTGTTAATGGTAATTCTCGATCTGAATGAAAAATAAGTAAGGTTTTTAATTAATAAATGATTTGTTTAATTAAGATATATTCTTATTTATAATTAATTATTAATGATATTGAATTGTTATGATTTATTAATGTTCAAAATTATTGAATATTCGGTCAAATAATAATATTCAAATTGGAAAATAGTAAAAAACAAGGTATAATCCTATCTACATTTGTTACTTCTGATTGAAGCAAGAGGTAACCATATTGTGGCCGGTGGCTTTCTCTTAGTTTGAGTTATGTGAAAAAAACCTTCGATTAATATTATTTTTCATGAGAAGGCGGACACAACTGTTATCACATATAAAATTTAAGAGAATATGATGAAAAGAGAAAATAGGGTGATGATACATTTCCTATATACACTCTGGATATTTAAGTTACCTGAATAATCAGGATTAGTTGAGTTCTCTTGATTTCCTATTCAATGTTGAATTGAACTATGAAATCAATAGTGTGTGTTGTTGTTGTGCGTGTTATTTTGAACAGCAGAGTACATTTCATTCTTAGATAATCTAAGTATAGAAAATAAGCATATTTTATTTGAAATATATTGTCAAGGAGCTCCTACCAGATGGGAAACCTGTCAATCATCCCTGGACCCCGGGGGGGACCACAGGTGTGAGGGGTTCTCGGAAGCTGATCTGAAAATAAGGAAAACGGGACGGTGGCTGACGCCGCTCATTAGGATTATATTTAACTTGGGGTAAGTTGTGCTTTCTCTCTCTCCCTATAATAAATTAATTATTCCCAAATTTGTCCTTGCTTTATTTATCTCCGCGACAATATTATATAGATGCCAGTTAAACAAAATAAGATTAGATATATTTCAAGTTATAACTAATAATCTTGAAATATATTGAAATATATCCATGTATCACATAAACCTTGAATTAACGGAATTGAACTTGCCCTACAGAAATTAATTTAATTAATTGATTTTTCTTCTAACTTCTTTGTGTTTTGGAATTTTATTGCGAGCTATCGACTTGCGATTTATGGACTCTCTTTACCTCAGTGACTCCGTTTAGATTAGCCGTGTTAAGCTAATTCTAACAGAATATTCTCTTTAAATAATTTCTCACTGCTTCTGATATTCAAACTATCACATCAGTGGACGAATTTACTACAATTTGATTCATAGCGTTAATCCCAGCAGCGCGAGTACGATCACTAACTAGAAATTATAAAGACATATAGGAAATTAATTTACAGAAGTCAAAAACAACTACTCGAATTTACACAAACGTATTTCCATTTATATATCGAACCTTTTGCCTACACCATAATTGAATAAATATTTACCTTAAGATAGAGGCGCCTGGCATATTCATATTTCATGAAAATAAAGATATTTCGGCCAGTAAATCTCTTTATTACCTCGACGTTTCGACAAAAATCTATTGTCCTCGTCAGGAGCAAAAAAAAAAAAAAAAGATAAATAAAAATATTTACTGGCCGAAGTATCTTTATTTTCAAGAAAATTTTACTTATCATATAATAGTGTAGTGATGTAAGTGTGGTACATATTCCAGCCTGCTGTCACTGTCACCCTTTGACCAGAGATGGCATTCTGAGACATTTAACGATGGTAAAACGCGACACGAGTTACAAATAGATGCATCTTCATAAACCTTCTGGTAAATTAATCAATCTCCCTCCAGGATTAAACATTATCATATTATAAAAAGAATAATGTAATTTAATTTGTGTAGTCGATGTCTAAAAACATATTTAAATTCTCAATGCTTCGTTCGATTTCAGTTGTACTTGGATAATTAAGCTGTAAAAGAACAGACAGAATGTGTCATCAAGCTGTCGTCAATGAAGGCATCCAACTGACAAAGAACATGTGCCAAAGAGTGTCATTGCCTCAACAAATCTCGAAACGATCAACCACTGATTAACACGTGCCATTGCAGGGTCCAATTAATTAAATCGAGAGGCAATGGACCCAATCAACTCTTAATTATAACAATTCCATTTCTAATTATTCAATGTAGTGTGGAAAGGATTGTACAAGGGTCTTGAAGACAATTTATAGAATTTTATCTTTTATTGTCGAGGAATCTCAATGTTGTGTGTCCTATCTTTGTTACATATTAATTGACTACTTTTAGAGGTTCAAACACTTGTTTAATTAGCAATAAATTAACATGGAGTTCTTCAGAAACTTCTGAGAAGACATTGAGAACCTTTCGTATAATTTACAAGGTCAATGGTCCTTTTCAAACATATTTATATTGTTAAAAGTTAGCTGGAAATGGTTAGTTACTAATGAGGCAAGGTTTTCTTACTCTGAGTTTATTTCTGCCTCTAATTAATTATATATAAAATACCAAGAAAAATGGAATCCTTAAGGAATGAGATTATTTTCTATTCCTATAAAATAAATTTATTTCGTCCTTATAGGATGAAGGGTGCAAGAAAGCAAAGAACATTGCTCGATGCAAATATTTATATGCAAATCTATTGTCCTAAAAGCTTATGTCCATATTTTTCTTGAATACCACTTCTAAGATTACACCATTCAGTGCAGCATATTTAAGCAGAATCGTCCAATACAATATTATATATAAAATGAAAGGATTTAAAAGCACGAATGTTTCTTTTATACAAAATACAAACTTCTACTGTCCTTACTGCGAGGAAAAAATATAATGGGAGAGCTTGGCTCATCAGTCGTGAACCCTCCCAGCGGTTTCGCCAATTTAATCCACCAGACCGCTTCTAAGAGCTCTAATACTGTAATGGACGATTCTGCTTATATACGCAGCACTGAAGGATGGAATCTCAGAAATGGTTTTCAATAAAATTATGGACATAAGCTTATAGGACAGTAAAATTACATTCAAATATTATAGCTCAACAACAATATTATAGCTTTAAAAAGCGATTTGGTAGTTTAAATTGTCGAAACCACTGGAAGACTTCACCATTAATGAGCCAAGCTCTCTATATATTTTTTTCATCGCAGTAAGGACAGTAGAAGTTCGATTTATGTGTGTAAGAGAAACATTCATGCAATAACGCTCTATATATATTATTTAAAATATTTTTTTAGATAGAGAATATATTATTTGTGCCTAAGATTTGACCAAGAATTAATGAGCATTTTCTTGAGGTTGGTATATATACGTATTTAAATTGCAGTCGTGGAAAAATAATAAAACATATTATAATCACAATTTGATTCAATTGTCCTAATAAAGTATAGAATACATAATTTTGAGAAAGTAGTATCTTACTTAAGGCGTGAAGAATGAAGAAAACAAAATACTTATTTAGCAGCAACACATAAAATTCCGAGGATAAGTTTCTTTTATTTTAAAATAATAATATTTTGAGCTTTCGGGCGTAAACAGTCCTTCTTCAGGAATATTTGAAAACAAATTTTATGAAAACAATTTCAAGTAGAAATTTCTACTTGAAATTGTTTTCAAAAAATTTGTTTTCAAATATTCCTGAAGAAGGGCTGTTTACGCCCGAAAGCTCAAAATATTATTATTTTAAAATAAAAGAAACTTATCCTCGGAATTTTATGTGCTGCTGCTAATTATACACCAGAGGATTACACCTTATAAAATACTTATTTACATATCTACAGAAAGATTTGAGCCAGCCAACGGGTAACAACAATGGATTTATATAGGGAAAGCGGCGACCTCTGGTGGTCGTCTTAACAGAGTAGTTTTTTAGAAATTATAATTTTAAAATAAAATAACACTTATATATATATTCGCCTTTAGGTATTTGAAAAATAAATTTGTTATTTTGTTATTTTTCAATCCATTTCATCATGAGGTTGAATCCTCTAAAATCTGGTAGTAAAAGGTGTTAGATCTGCTCACCTAGACTACCCATTGTTATGTTTGATTGTTATAACAATACTTTTCGGTGTATTACAAACGATATCCTTTATTCCTACTTCATCATGGGAAATGTATATCCACAAATGATATAGTCGGTACGTTTCTATAGCATTTTGTCATATAACAAAGCACTCTATTCTCAATGCCCATTAGCTAAAACTATGCCTCATATCTATACATAAAAACAGGGTTTTTCAGAAAACTAATAATGATAGGTTTATATAAAAAAGCGCGTACCTGGGTCTGTAAAGAAAAAAATTTTTTTTTTTCTCAAAATATTTCGAGAGATTGTTCCCTCTTTATCAATTTATTGCACAGTAAACTCATATTATGATGCATTAGTTTCGAATTTTCACAGTAAACTTAATTTACAAATTCCTATAGATCACATGAAAACAACTTTGTTATTGGTCAAAAATAAATAAATGTTTTTTTTTTATTGTGATCTACAAGAATTTGTAAGTTAAGTTTACTGTGTAATAAATTGATAAAGAGAGAAATCTCTCTAAATATTTTGCGAAAAAATTGTTTCTTTTCTTTACAGATCCAGGTACGCCATTTTTTAAATAAACTTATTCGATGGATCGCCTTTTGACTCAATTAATATTCATAAGTTTATATTTTTATGTATAAACTAAATTTAAAATTCGAAACTATGTTAAAGGCGTAAGATTCTTTTTTAAATTAAACAATTTCTACTGCCCTTACTGCAATGGAAAAATTATTGGGAGGACCTGGCTCATCAGTGGTGAACCCTCCCAGCGGTTTCGCCAGTTTAATCTACCAGAGGTACCCTCCCCAGGAAACAAGGCCACAGCAGTCGGCGATTCCCACATCAGTTAGAGAAGCGAAACTGGCGAAACCGCTGGGAGGGTTCACCACTGATGAGCCAGGCCCTCCCAATAATTTTTCCATTGCAGTAAGGGCAGTAAAAATTGTTTAATTTAAAAAAAAAATCTTACGCCTTTAAAATAGTTTCGAATTTTGATAAAAGATGGCGCGCTAGTGCATCATAAACTAGATTGATATCAGAATTTTGAAAAGGTTCTTGTGTATTTAGATTGAAATATATTAAAGAGATATTAACATCTGAAATTGAGGGGAGAAGTCCGACTACACCAGTCCCTTCTGCACTCTTGGAATGTTTGACCAAATTCTGGTCCAAGATGACTAACGTGGCAACGGTACCCATTTTGCAATGAAGAACAAAACCGTTGGACAGGAAATCAACAACACCTCAAATAATGTATATTATAAAATCTCAATATTATAATTTTAATCTAATTATTGAAAAATAGATGTAACAATTAGTTCAAATATAATACAGTTAAACCTGTCTATAGCGTTCCCTCTAAATAGCGCCTTCCTCTCTATAGCGCCTGATTTTAAATACGTAGTACGATGCGATTTACATTAAAAGTAACCTGTCTATAGCATTCCCTCTCTATAGCACCCTATTTTGAGTGAGTCCCAAGAGGGGGCGCTATAGACAGGTTTAACTGTAGTTGCAAAAATAAGGAACATGTGTGTTTGTAAATATGAAAGGTTATAGAACCATTAAATCGGACAGCCTCTATAAATTGAGACAAAAACAAGTGTTCCTCTTAGTTATAAATGATGATAAGGTTTTTTAAAAACAAATATTTACGATGTAAAATTTATTGCCTCCTACACAAGGATTAAATAAATGCATTTCCTTATAGAAATAATTTGCGTGATGAATATTCTATAATGTCAAATTTACGATTGTTTTATCTTTGTTGTTTCTTTTAAATTTATGAGTTACATCTTATTAAGATTCATTTTCAGAAAAGAAATAATTATCTATAGTTGTTTCCAAATGAAAAAAAGTTGAAATACAGTTTAGAAATGTGAAAATAATAAATGAAATAATTGGAATAATTATAAATCAACGATTAATTGATATTTATTCCGATATATCAATTGAAAAAGCCCTGTACGATTTATAAATGAATAAAATAAAGCATCAAGGGCTGCGTATCTTTATTAGAATAAATATATACGAGCTTTCGAGCACATACGCCCTTCTACAGGAATTAATAAAATAATAATCCAACTAGTTTGAAATAAGATTTATATATAATTTAACGTGCATATCCACGTTACACGTGCAAGTTGAAATGCACGTGTAACGTGGATATGCACGTTAAATTATATATAAATCTTATTTCAAACTAGTTGGATTATTATTTTATTAATTCCTGTAGAAGGGCGTATGTGCTCGAAAGCTCGTATATATTTATTCTAATAAAGATACGCAGCCCTTGATGCTTTATTTTATTCATTTATATTCCGATAGATATCGCAAGTCATCAGGTACTTTGTGTTGTTTGATCAGGAGATATGCCTTTTTTTCTTAACAGTTTAAAGTGTTCAAACATATATTAAAAATCAATGTTTTTATATTGTCACAGTTTCAAATTAGAATTATATTAATCAATTGATAAACTTTGTGGGTGATGTTTTCCTCACAAAAAAACTAGAAACAAGAAATGAAAAATCAGTTACAAAATTTACATACCTTCCTTATATAAAGGGGGATCAATAAATAAGGTGAATTATCTTATTTCTCAAAAATTAAAAAAGCAAAAATAATTTAAACCACAGAATATTAAAATATAACATCGAGAGACTATTTAAGGTGTTCTGTTCTTTTTTCCCACGCGCGGCGCGAGACTTATAAATAAACTAAATTGGAAGCTCCCTTGAAGGATTACACCACGCTTGAACAACGTGCAGTTATTCGTTTCTTGAATGCAGAAGATATTCAAACATCTCAAATATGCCAAAGAATGAAAAGTATCTATGGTGAGTCTTGTTTTTCTTAAAGAACATTTATAAATGGGTTAACGAGTTCAAAAATGGACGAATTACATGTTCCTCAGGTCTCAACGTTCGGCCGGTAAAGTTTTGCTAACAATTTTTTGGGATGTTGATGGACCAATCTGTCTTGATTTTTTATCCTCAAGGAAACGTATGAACAGCGACCTTTATTGTGACATTCTTGTGAATAAGCTAAAGCCCGGTATAAGAAACAAAAGAAGAGGGAAGCTTAGTGAAGGTGTTCTCTTCCTTCATGATAATGCAAGGCCGCATACATCATGTAAAACTGTATCTACAATCATTAAATTAGGTTTTGAAGTTTTAGAACATCCTGTATATAGTCCAGACCTAGACCCCTCTGACTATTTTCTTTTTGGACTACTAAAGAAGGAGTTAAAGGGAAAGCGATTTGACTCGGATGAAGATGTCCAGAAAGTGGTGCGAAATATTTTCACACGCTTCCTAAGAGTGCCTATAGAGAAAGTATTTACAAGTTGCCAGAACGATGGAGACGATGTATAGAAAGCCAAGGTGATTCTTTTGAATAAATCAAGTCCTAAATTTTAATATCGTTCTTTTTTTTTTTTATAATTTATAATTCACCTTATTTATTGATCCCACCTTGTATAACATTAAACATAAAGTATTTACATATTTACTAATAGAGACATTTGCTTTACATTTTCTATAAACAAATATCGTGACACTATTAGTTTATATGTGAAAAATAAGAGAAAAAAGTCAGGTGTTGATATTGATAAATAAAAAAGGCATATCCAAATCAGGAGCACATGTGATTTTCAAATGACAGAGCGCCATCTGGTGGAACAGAAATCAACTAAACATTGATTTAGTCTGTTCGCTGATATTTGGCCAACCCAATTTCTTGATAAACAAGAAAAGTTATCTACGAACGCGTTTCGCGCTGTTGGCGCTCGTTCGTTAGCGTGGAGTAAGCTGTACCACTGAGACCAAAAATAATTTTGGTCCCAGAGGCTCCTTGAGAAACCAAGAAATGGGTATTTAAGGTCAAACTTGCGTAAATACGCTTAACATGTGAAAAAATAGGATAAAAAATAAAAAATATTATTGATATTGTTAGATAATGGTAAATAATAAATAGACATATATTGAATTGAATTAAATATTTATTTGCCAATATTTCGGTTGGCTGAACGCCAACCTTCATCGAGGCATTACATTTCTGTATACACATAAAATATATGATAGTATATATAAATAATATATATGAATATAAAAAACACAGCCATGATACTTCCTATATAGTAAAGTCTGGTAAAAATTTGTATAAACATTTATTAACCAATTGTACGCAATCAATTAAATATTTTTTGAAGATTATTTGGTGGTTGGAATTTGCATAGCCTTACATATGTAAATACAGGCAAATTTTTAAAAGGCTATGAATATAATTATATATTTTTTATCTTATAATTTGAAAATGTTTCTTTTTTTTATATACTTTTTTTTTGCTTATCCCTAGTACACGTGGTACAGGCCATGCTAATCTTGGTGTGTAGAATTTGTCGACTGCTTTTACTCTAAGTACGCCACATGTCTACACATGTGAAAAGCAGTTGACTTTGCACTTACAAATGTGTCAGAGCCCTGTTTGGTTACTTGCACTCGCTGATGGTGTTGGATTTTGCAAGAATCGGGGGCTATTGGAGCTTTTTTTTTAATCAGAAAAAAAGTGCTTAATGAGGGAATTGAACTTCGGTCGTAGCGGTTGAAAACCAATAGTGTAGACCATCCTTCACCGACCCACCACTTTTATTAAATCTTTATTTATGCAGATACGTGACGCTGTATTTCAGAAAATCATGTATGTACAAAATATAAGTAGAACTAGAATTCAAATAATCATTCCCCTGAAGAGATATATAGTAAGTTATTGAAATGTCGGGAGTTAAAATAAACCATTGGGTAATGTCTCTCAATTGAATATTATTTTATAAAATACAATTTGATAATGCTTTCACCCATATTGAATATACACCTATCCCCCGATTTACACGGTACTTGTTTTACACGTTTTCGCTTTTACATAGTTTTCCAAATAAGTTTTTTTTGTTTTTATCGCACTATACTAAATGCTAATGTGATTGAACACATGCGCTGTGTACACATCTCACGAGGAATCCCGAGCTTATGTGCTGACTACATATTTTAAGCTGTCAATGCATTTTATTTTTATTTCTGTGTACACCTATCCCCCGATTTACACGTTTTTCTCAGGAACGTATCTACCGTGTAAATCGAGGGATAGGTGTATATTAGAATTAATAATCCTCTGTATCAATTATATTGATCAAATATAAATCTCCTTTATTATACTTTTAACGAGTTTACAAGTTTTCGGGTTTCAAATGACCCTTCTACAGGTAAAGTGTTTTAGAAAAGGAGATGAGAAGATTTAATAAATTGTAATCATTTAAAAACATTGCCCGACCCACAAGCTACAAAGTAATTTGAGCTTAAACAAAGAAAAAGGTCATTGTAACTATAGCCAATTTCACGGAAGGAAATTGCCCATGGCATGCCACGTGGATGGCTTGTTGTTTGCTGGCACAGTTTAAGATTATCACTTTACCATGTATTTATTTGTTATTAGTAAATTATAGTATAGTTTATATTGATTATATTATGTATATTTGTTTATTTGACAATTATACCCCTAATGTTTCTTTTGAACGAAAAATCGAAATTTATTTAAAGGAGAAATAACGAATATTTCTAACCTTAGATATGAAGTTTGATAGGATGAATTGTGAAGAGTAATGATAAACGGAAAAATGAAGTGCTTCATCTTTGGACAGCGCTGAGTTTGTTGTTGACACACTTTAAAATGTTATAAAACCCAGATATAGGTTGGCGTTCAGCCAACTGAAATATTGGTAAAATAAATGATAATTTGATCCAAAATATTCCTTTTTATTTAAATATATATATATACATATATATATAATATATGATATATGCCCACAAAAAAGAGAATACCACAGAAATATCTTTACCTCTACAAATTCTCTAATGAATAGTATTAGCTGGGCAGTTATATAAATAGAGATCCGGAAGTCACAACAGATGAATTATGTATGATTTCCTAGAAGGGCTGTCATGGGGAATGTAACAGTGGCTTATTGTGTTGTATTTGAACAAACAATACCTCCCTCTACCTATATAAACAAACTTTCTTGAATCTTTGAAGTTTTCAAGTTTATCGATCACATCCATTTACATTCGTAACTTTTATGATTTTTAATAGCTTTTTAATTCATCTTATTGCTATCGCTCTCTTATATGGACTCTAGCCGAATGACCCGGGCAACGCCCGTGTTTTACCCGATTGAATGTTTTTATTCAAATACTATTTGTTACAATTATAAATTGGCGCCTTAAATAAATGCATATATTAGTTAATAACTATAGCCTATGTGCTTGGAAAAAAGAAAGAGAGGATTCCATTTAGTTATTAACTAATATATGCATTTATTTAAGGAGCGACCCGCTCCAACACAATAGTTACAAAAACAAAGTTGGCGTGATCGTAGCCAACCAATAGGAGGGCGCCATTCAAAAAAAAAAAAAAAAAAACGGTGACAGAGTTGATTAGGAGATGAGGAATGACGCTCGTAACTGTATATAAAATTGTAATGAAGAAGTTTCAGTCTCAATCTCTTTCTCCTCAAAGGCAGAAATTATTTCAACGAACTCCTTGAGCACAGACCTATTTTTTAAAATAAAGAAAGCTTTCAAAAATGTGAACAATTATATAAATTCAACCTTTTTCAGATGAGTCAATATAATATCCCTTTCTTATAAATCCTGATTATTATTTATACATTTATAGTTAGCAGAGTTTTACAGCTAACTATATGTTTTATATATTCAAATGCTGCAAATTTATAAAAATATGAAATAAAGAATTTGTCTATTTTTTTTAATAGTATCATTATTCAAGTACACTGAAATTGTGTGTGTTTCATAAAAAATAAATATTTAATTAGAGAGAATGGCTAAACAGTAGCGAATCTTCATAGCAAAAATATACAAGCAATGAACAAGTACACTCCAAGTATAATAATATTAAGACTTAATATTCAATATATAAGGTTTGATGATACCTTAAATACATCAAACTTTCATATGCATACAAAGTTATTTCAAAGAAATACTATATTCAAAGGCATAACATAAAATATATGTATATGTAAATATAATATATCGGCAAAAATTTACCATAAGTTGTATTTCAAAATAGAAATTGAATCTGGACATGTTATATACCATAGTTCTTTTACTTCCAGGAACTTGAATATAAAAGCTTGCCGTAAAAAGTTGTAAAGGATAAATATATATTTAAATCTTTAATTAAAAAGGCATATATTGGATCAAAATATCATTTATTTTACCAATATTTCAGTTGGCTGAACGCCAACCTTTATCAAGGTGTTATAACATTTTAAAGTGTTATAACACCTTGATAAAGGTTGGCGTTCAGCCAACTGAAATATTGGTAAAATAAATGATATTTTGATCCAATATATGCCTTTTTAATTAAAGATTTATCTATGGATTGCTCTATTTTCAAAAATATATTTAAATATTATTTATCTAAGTTTATAACACACCATCTTTTATAAGTACATTTATATAAATATCTGCGAAAGAGCCTGATTCTTGAAAGCTCTAACTCAGAATTTAAGGAAGGTGTGGCTATATTCGAGGATCAAATAATAAGGATATTTATTTATAGAAAACAGATGAATAAGATAATTCTGTATATATAACCATCTTATATGTTTATATAAAGAGCTGAGAAAAGAGCCTGATGCTTGAAAGCTCTAATCTAGAATTTAATGAAGGTGTGTCTATATTTTAAGAAAATCTTCTGATTAAAAATAGGAATATTTATTCATAGAAAACAGATAGATAATTCTGTATATATAACCATCTTGTAAGTAGGTTTAGATAAGAACCTGAGAAAGAGCCTGATGCTTGAAAACTCTTTGTTCCCATTTTAATGAATCGTAAAAATAGAGGCTGCCTGGCCGGCATTCATAGTTCTTAGAATTAAAGATACTTTGGTCAGTAGATTTACTGGCTGAAGTATCTTTAATTTTACGAACTATTTTAAAGAAGGTGTCGCTATTTCCGAGAGGATCAAATAATAAGAGAGAGAGAGAATATTTATAAAAAAAAAAGAGATCAATAAGTTAATTCTATGTACATAACTATTATACACACATTTAGATCTGAGAAAGAGCTTGATGCTTGAAAGCTCTATCTAAAAATTCAATGAAGGCGTCACTATGATCAAGGATCAAATAATAAGAATATTTTTTCATAGAAAACATATAAATAATTCTGTATATATAACCATCTTGTATTCTATATACAGTTACGAGCGTCATGGCCTCTGTCACGGTTTGCTGGCGCCCTCCTATTGGTCGGCCACGATCACGCCACCTTTGCCACCCCTCCCCCCCATCATTTGGTGCCGCCAATGCGCGAGACACTTCTGTTACCGTTTGCTTTTGGTTCAGTGGTAGAATGCTCGCCTGCCACGCGGGCGCCCCGGGTTCGATTCCCGGCCGATGCATTTTTTTTACAATTTTTAAAACTCATTTATATATTATACAAGAATGACATACACGGCGCCAATCTATTATAATATTGTAACGAATAGTATTTTAATAAAAACATTTAATCGGGTAAACCCCGGGCGTTGCCCGGGTCATTCGGCTAGTGTTTATATAAAGAGCTGAGAAAAGAGACTGATGCTTGAATTCTCTATCTCAGGATTTAATGAGGGTGTCTCTATATTTCAGGATCAAATAATAATAATATTTATTTATAGAAAACAGATAGATAATTCTGTACATATAACCATCTTGTAATTATCATTAGATAAATAGCTAAGAAAGAGCCTGATGCTTGAAATCTATAATCTAGATTTTAATGAATGTGTCGCTATATTCAAGAAAATATTCTGATGAAAGATAAGAATATATATTTATAGAAAAGAAATAATTAAGTTAATTCTTTGTATATAACAATCTTGTAAGTAGGCTTATATAAAGATCTGAGAAAGAGCCTGATGCTTGAAAACTCATCTCAAAATTTAATGAGGGTGTCTCTATATTTGAGGATCAAATAATAATACTATTTATTTATAGAAAACACAGATAAATAAGATAATTCTGTGTTTATAACTATTATACACATATGTAGATCTGAGAAAAAGCCTGAGCTTTGAAAACTCTATCTAAAAATTTAATGAAGGCGTCGCTTTATTCGAGAATCAAATAATAAAAATATTTATTTATAGAAAAGAGATAATTCTGTCTTATTTCCTACATCCGACAATGACCGAAGTGGTGGAATGACCTGGGAAGATGTCATTAAATTGAGAGAGCGGGGGATTAAGGTAACAGATATTGGAGAGAATTGATGCAGCTTGCTAACAAGGATCATTAACTTCGTTAGGAAGGACATTCAACTGAGCTTCCAAATTAGCTGCGACAATTAGAGAGATATCCATTCCAAACTCTTTGTGTTTAAGATTTAAGATTGTAATTAACTCTATCTATATTGATATTGGCGCTCCAATTTATTTTAAAATATTTTAAATAATTTCTAATTATGGAAACACTTTCTTTAGGATTTAGGAATATTAGTGTAAAATATTATATTAGATATTTGAAAAATATTTTTGAGCTTCGACATGTAATTGAGAATAATATTTTATTTTTATGAAGATGTTATCACGCGTGCGCGTGAAAATAAATATATATATATTTTTCCAAATAGAGTGCTCTTCAAGCATACATACACATATATTTAAGGAAGAAAATATTTTTTGCAACAAGTTTCTTTTATTCTGCAATTTGGCAAGCTTTCAGGCGTTAGCCTATCATCAGGCCGATTTCGCAAATATATATTAAAAATAATACAAAATCTAAACTATATATAGGCGTAGAACTGATCTTACCAGAAATAAACAAATTGTAATAAAATATATCGTATACACCGATACATGCAAATGTGCCGAAAACTTAAAAAAAAAAAAAATTAAAACAAATTTAAAACTATGAAATTTGAGATACGCTAAGATTACATAAAAAGGACTAAATTAAGATTTGGAAATTACAATAAGACAAAAATCGACTATGAATTTATACAACTAATTTAGCTATGGGATATATGAAGGTACTGCTGTGGTATATCGATCCTTCTGTTAATGCTCTTTTTATCGTTCGAAACCAAGGATTCCAGTATAAGTCTATTATGTTTGGAGAATATATTTCGGAAGTAACACTTGACTTCCTGTAAGTTGAAATGGTGGCCAGTAGAATCCTCATGTTGATAAATAAAAGATCTGCTATCTCGGTTCTTTACGTTCCTAATATGCTCTTTAACTCTGGTACCAACAGTTCGGCCGGTTTCCCCCACGTAAGAAGCGGTACATTGTTGGCAAGATAATGAATAAACCGCATTTTGCTGGTCACTCGGTTCTGTCTTAACCTGAGATTTCGTGATTGGATGTCTGACTAATTGGCCGATGGATCGAGAGCCTACAAAAACTGGCCTAATCCCAAATTTCCTCAAAACATCTGCTAGCCTGTGATTAGTAGAGGAATACTGCAAATAGCAATTAGATCGATATACCTGCCGGTTTCGGGGAAAGAACCCTTTATAAGTGTGTTTCATCACAAATGTGGCTGGGAATCCATATCTCTGGAGGTTTCGGATGATGTTGCTCTTTTCAATCTTTCTGAAGCCTGGAAGGGAGCAATGCGTGATAATTCTTTTTGTCAATGTTTTGACTATGGAAATCTTGTGACTTATCGGGCCAAATGAGTTGAAATTGAGGTATGACGGCTCTATTCCTTTCTTATAATAAACGGTCGAATGGAATTTGTGTTCGGTTCTGAGGATGAGTATGTCCAGCTATGCCATTATCAAGGTTCTTAACTTCATTCCTGTCTCCAGTGATACGCCCTTACAATTCCTTTTCCATCAGTAACATACCTGATTTCATCATTAAATTACGGAATTCCAAACCAAATCCGGGATGTATCATGGGCTCCTTTGATGTTGTATCCTTGTTCCTTAGCTTACCGCACAATCTAATCGTGGAAAACCTGAAAGAAATACTGGCCCAAAATTCT
Source organism: Cordylochernes scorpioides (assembly GCA_030710605.1). Classification (NCBI taxonomy): domain Eukaryota; kingdom Metazoa; phylum Arthropoda; class Arachnida; order Pseudoscorpiones; family Chernetidae; genus Cordylochernes; species Cordylochernes scorpioides. Next base: position 25,120,235 of record CP092881.1, on the reverse strand, counting down.
ACTGATTCCATTGAAAACAGTAGGGTCGTCACTTCATTCCAGCTCTGCCTTTCATTGAATAATTTCAAGTTTGAAGATTTAATCTACCAAAACAGATTTGTGGTTCCCCTATGGGGAGCCCACTTTCATTGATAGCGGCTGAAATTGTCATGTTGAAAATAGACAAGTGGATCACTACCTTCAAACACCTTGGCATAAAAAGATGGCACCGCTATATTGATGACATCTTTTGCGAGTTTGAAGAGGACAAAGGAAACCTGATTTTAAACACTCTGAACAGTTACAACCCCCAGATAAAATTCACTATGGAGACAGAGACAGAGGCCGCCTTGCCTTATTTGGACATACTCATCCTCAGAACCGAACACAAATTCCATTCGACCGTTTATTATAAGAAAGGAATAGAGCCGTCATACCTCAATTTCAACTCATTTGGCCCGATAAGTCACAAGATTTCCATAGTCAAAACATTGACAAAAAGAATTATCACGCATTGCTCCCTTCCAGGCTTCAGAAAGATTGAAAAGAGCAACATCATCCGAAACCTCCAGAGATATGGATTCCCAGCCTCATTTGTGATGAAACACACTTATAAAGGGTTCTTTCCCCGAAACCGGCAGGTATATCGATCTAATTGCTATTTGCAGTATTCCCCTACTAATCACAGGCTAGCAGATGTTTTGAGGAAATTTGGGATTAGGCCAGTTTTTGTAGGCTCTCGATCCATCGGCCAATTAGTCAGACATCCAATCACGAAATCTCAGGTTAAGACAGAACCGAGTGACCAGCAAAATGCGGTTTATTCATTATCTTGCCAACAATGTACCGCTTCTTACGTGGGGGAAACCGGCCGAACTGTTGGTACCAGAGTTAAAGAGCATATTAGGAACGTAAAGAACCGAGATAGCAGATCTTTTATTTATCAACATGAGGATTCTACTGGCCACCATTTCAACCTACAGGAAGTCAAGTGTTACTTCCGAAATATATTCTCCAAACATAATAGACTTATACTGGAATCCTTGGTTTCGAACGATAAAAAGAGCATTAACAGAAGGATCGATTTACCACACCAGTACCTTCATATATCCCATAGCTAAATTAGTTGTATAAATTCATAGTCGGTTTTTTGTCTTATTGTAATTTCCAAATCTTAATTTAGTCCTTTTTATGTAATCTTAGCGTATCTCAAATTTCATAGTTTTAAATTTGTTTTAAATTTTTTTTTTTTTAAGTTTTCGGCACATTTGCATGTATCGGTGTATACGATATATTTTATTACAATTTGTTTATTTCCGGTAAGATCAGTTCTACGCCTATATATAGTTTAGATTTTGTATTATTTTTAATATATATTTGCGAAATCGGCCTGATGATAGGCTAACGCCTGAAAGCTTGCCAAATTGCAGAATAAAAGAAACTTGTTGCAAAAAATATTTTCTTCCTTAAATTACTGATTGCAATTATTTAGGTTTTTATACACATATATATATTTATATATTATGAGTAGTGTAATATATATATATATTATATAAAATAATTCGATTTCTGTTGTATTTTGATTATTAGAGCTATATAGAATTAATACTTGATGCTGATTATTTTGAGAATAGAGATATTTGTTGAGCAGTCGTGGCATAAATATTGAAAGAATAATAATAAATATGGTTTTGATCAGATATTTATTTATTTGAGCTAAGGAATATATATAAAAGAACATAATTTGGTAAAAGTAATGCCTGGCTTAAGGCGAGTAGAACAAAGAAAACAAAAGATTATTTACATAATGTACAAAGGTTTTGAGCCGGCCAACGTGAAACAACAACAATCGGTTTTATATAGGGAAAGTCCCGACATCTGGTGGTAGATTTAACAGAGTATTTGAATCGATGAAATATAATTTTGAATAAAATAATACTTCAATATAACATAATTTTAAATAAAATATCTTAATATAACACATATATATACATATACATATGTATAATGAAAATGGTATTAGAAGGAAGTAAGGGAAGTAGATATGGATTACATAATAAGGTTTCATAAATTTATTTTTGAAATATTCTAATAAATATTTTGGTCTATAAAAAGTTCACACCTGATCCTCGGCAATTACACCTCATATAAACCAAGCATAAAAAAGGATAGAATTGAAGATAGTAAGAAAATAAATAGAATAATAAAAGAGAAACAAGCATGATAATATTTTATCAAAATATTAAAGGTAATGATAAAAAGAATTGTTGATATTTTTGAAAATTTAGTTTTTTTATATTATGAGTTTTAAAATTTCTAGTTAAAATTGGAGTCAATATGTTTTTGTTCTTATCTAGAGGAAACCATAATGGTTCAACCCAAATGGAAAGAGATTGCTACCAGGCCGGGTCTTGTCAAAAATAAGCCTGGCGATAGATTCGACCTTTCTATTTGGCTATTATAACAATCCCTTTGGTCAGACGAATTTAAATATATAAAATATAAAAAGAAGATAAACTTTGGGAAGGGGGTATTCAGAACTTAGTATGGATGTGTGTTTGTTTATGTATGTGTGTGTTTGTGTGTATGTGTGTGGGTGTAAGAGCTTTATGGCTAGAACGCTAGTGATACATATAAAATATATTTCTAAAACTTATCAATTGACACCTGAATTTTCGTTATAATTTTATATAGAGAATTTATTTATTAATATGTCGAATATTTCTACCGTCAAATAGACGAAACAAGCTATCGAGAGTGTACACCTTTCTGAAGGAGAGAGTATTTACCCCTTCACACAACGTCAAATAAGTCCATTTAATAATTGTCAACTCTATTTTCTCTTCCTGACAACCAATGAGGCAATATAGCATTATCTGTAAGTCTTTCGAACCAGTGACTTCAGGGCAAATGTTCTACACGCTTTTTATTATTTCTCAGCTGAGAAACAGATGTCTCATTAAAATTACAATCATTATAATTATATTCCTTATAATTATATGTATTTATAGCAACAAATGAACTCTATGCGTTTTAATTCTAATAAACTTTATGAATTTGAAAATGTAATCCCATACATATCAATATTAAGGTGAAAAAGGTTTCCAGCAATTGGTTTCTTTCCATAAATTTTCAATTCATATCTTTCTAGCTTTCGAACAAGATAGTCTTTCTACAAGAGAAAACCTGAAACAATGAACATTTGAAACTCTGAGAGAAAAATGACAAAAACCATAACAAGACTCAAAACGGAAAACTATAAAGGAATGACAATAAATACAGATGGCACAAGAACCTATAGGACATGCAACAACTGTCCTGGTGTGGAACTAACACCTACTCACATATTCTCATGCCCAGAAATGGCCGCAGCCTTGCAGAAAATTGACATAGACTCAGAGCAGCAGCTTTACACACCCAAGATAGTGGACATTGCTACTGCTGTGATAGAGATGCATGGAGACATCTGAGGCTCTTCATTGGACACACATTTGTGTTAAACACAATTGTATAATATTTTCTTCTCTAGAAAGACTCTCTTGCCTGGAAGCCATAGATATGCGAATTAAACCTTTGAAAATAAACTTAATCCTGGCAACTTGTTAGTTTTTCACCTAAAATATATAAATAAACACTCTAAATATATTTTACAGAAAAAATCAAAAATAATTTAATAACTTTATATTAGTTTTATTTATTCATTTATCTAAGATCAAAGATATATAAATTTCTCCAAATATTATTGATCTTTATATCAAAAGAATAAAGAGAGAATATTTGGAAAATTCTGGATCAATTTATTCCAAAAACCTCTTCTAATCTTTATCAAATACTACGTCTTCTTGAAGGTAAAAAAGAAATTAAAAATGAAGGATAAAATTAGGAGACAACTTTTTATATCCTAAAAAATTCCAAATTCTTTAATAGGAAATTAAAATTTCATTAATCTTGATCAATTATAAAGTTCTTAGACCCCAATAACCGATAATGAAATTATCCAGTTTAACATAAGTTTAGCAATATTGGACTGCTTCTCATGATTATTTTATGGAGGAATTCTCTAAACTCAATTCTTCGTAAATATATGTGCATTTATCCTTTTCCAGCTGGTGCCATCATTTGAAAATGGCTTCAATTCAGTTTGTATACATATAAAAGAGTTTTCTTCGGGATATTTTTCACTTTATTGAAGTCAGCTCTCAATATACTCCCTAATATTGATGTATCTCAATCTCTTTTGAAATAAATCATATCATTTTCTTACTTTGAATATTATGTATTCATATATTATAACGATATATATATTATATTATCTAAAATGCAAATATATTGTTTTTTTAAAACATTTATTTTATTTTCATCATTGACTGTTCTACATTTTTGACCATAGATTTAGAAGATACCACTTTTTGAATATTGTTGTAATTATGTATAGTTGAACTACCTATTTTTTTTAATTCACGAATATAGAATTCACTTTATAAATTCTATATTACTGTGAAAATAATTTTATGTGTAATTTACTTCGAGTAATTCAAAATAAAAACTACTTGAATGGTAAATAATTATCTTTCCTATTTTTACGACTGCACCTTCAATTCTCTAATTTTTTCAACAACAAAACAAAATAATTCATAACATATATATATAATATATTGAATTATTCTTTAAGAGCACTTAAAAGAGATAACAAAAATATATATCTATAGAAACAAAAATATCCGTAAAACTTCCTTTGTTGGGTCTTTAATCTATACACTGTACTATAATGATGATAAGAATCGGTACAAAATGCGTGCGTTGTTTTTATTTTTATATATCAAGAAAAAAAAGAATAGGTCGACATTTTGCGAAATAAGAAAATCAACAACATTTGCTATTTTTCGATAGATGGCAATGATGCATTAGTATTATCTAATTGCACGATTAAAATGTATGAAAGGCAAATTCTCATATAGGTTCATGACAAACCAGTGTACAGACTGCATTATGTTGATTGCGTAGCTTCAAAACAAGAAATATCCATCCCCTATGACTCAGGGACGGATATTACTACTTGTGTATAAAATAAGCCTCAGAAAAAAAAAATTGTGCCTAAAATTACTGATCAAAACAGAAATATCTCAAATTGTCTTGACTAAAAAAATATATTTTTTTCTTATACATAAATTAACATCTATTTATTTTCGAAATGTATATCCAAATCAAATATAAATAAATGTATTTATAAATATTTCTAGGATCAATCGAATATTTATGCAGTCTATTTCAAAATATTTTATTTGAAAATATTTTTCGTATAATGAAGCCAGTTTTACAGGCGTAAACGCTTCACAAAATCCATTATTTATTTTTAAATAAATATTGTTCAATAACGAATAAACTAGAAATATGTGAGTGTGTTTAAGAATAAATATGGAATTTATTCTTTTATATTTTTACAATTGAGCAATTTGAAATATACCAAAGGTTGGCTGTTAAACCTAAGAATAGAAATACATTTTTATAACAAATACCTTTACCTTTAAGGCATATTCATGATAGATTGGATAAATAAATCTATAAAATATTTACATTTTTTAACATTATCTACAATTAATAACATTTAGTTGAATGTGCTATGTACACATGATATTGATATTGTAGTTTTAATTTATGATATTTAAATATGACAGCTTATTTCTTCCCTATACTTAAAAAAGCAAATTCCTGGGAAGATGATGTTGCCTTTCTTAGCCAAAATGTATATTTTTCTTCTTTTATAATTAAATATTTAAGTAGATGTTGTTAGAAATATGCAAATATAATTAATTAGTTAATAGGCTAACCCCTTAATAGAATGTTAAAAAATCAATAAGCTTGAGGGATGAGTATCTTTAGCAAATAAATAATTAGTGTTTTGTCTATTATTATTATTTTGGATCCTTTACTGTGAAAATCTGTATAAGACTATCTTTCAAATAAAGGCTTTGTGTGTAGTTTTTAAATGTGACTAATTTTTGCTTTCTCTCTAAGGAACCTTTATGAATATATCTAAAGTATTAATAATCATTTGCTATATTTATAGAATAGTATACTGAATGCATTAATGCACTTTGGAGAATCCTTACAAAGGCGCGAATAAAGTCCTTTACCTCAGTGATGAAACTCTTGACACTATTGTTCTTCCTACGTTACTATATGCGGCACCAATGTGGGCAATTAACCAGCTGAAGACAGTCAATGATACCCAAGATGCATTTCTTCGTCGTCTCTTAGACTTACCAAACTTCACACCAGGATATATCCTCAGAAGAGAATGTGGAAGAATATCAACTGAACTTAATGCTGTAAAACTCTCATTAAAGTTTTGGGTCAGGATTTTAAAAATGGAGACGAGCAGATTACCACATGCTTGCTTAAACTATCTCTGGAAAGTCACCGCGAAAAAGGAAATAGAAAACAGTTTTACTCAAAATTTAATAAAAATTTAGACTCTAAGGGATACTCCTTTCTTAAGGGCTGCGAAGACTACTTAGCCATACAGAAAGAACTGCCTGGCATAATTAGAACCACCACAGACCAACTAATTCAAAACGATCAGATGAAAATCATTGATTCAACCCACTTTGCTCACTACAAATATTTGAGTGAATCATTCATGACAGAGGAGTACCTACGATTAAATATCTCGCTTCCCAACAAAAGACTAGTTGCACAACATAGAGTTTTATGGCAATTTTTCAGGGAAGAAAGAAAAGACTTCTGGAAAGAAAATGGCCGGAACTGTTTACTTTGTAAGGATCTCATGGATGATAATTTGGTTAACTATTTCTTCCAATGCCCTCTCTTAACAGAAAAACGTACTGAAATTTTCCCAAGCCCTAACTCTGGTCAATTTAGATACCATCGCATATGTCAACTTCTCTCTTCAGCTCTGAATGATGAATTACTGATTGTTAGATACTTTAAGTTCAGTACAGAAGCTGGGCGCATGATAAAGAATGCAGGGAAAGGATACTGGAGGATGACCTATCTGTAAAAAGGTAACTGAATGTGAGACAAACTTTATTTTGTTGTAAATGTTTCCTCTTCCCTCTCCTCTTGTTGATGTGTAAATACGGCGAATCCTGTATGGGGCGGAATGCCCTAAATAAAGGCTTTTGTTGTTGTATACTGAATGCAATATTTAAATCAAAGATACAATTCTTTCATTGGCCTTGTAGAACGAGAGTGGTGTACGCGTGCTCGCATGTTTTAGTAAAAAAACACAAACATCCTCGATAAAGAGAGGCGAGTTGCCCCTCGAAATATTGGAATAATAAAATAATTATAAATCCAATATATGCATATTTTTAAAATATAATTTCAATCATGGCTTTTTGGTCGCAGTGGTACAGCCGACTCCACGCTGACGAGGGCCAACAGCGCGAAACTCGTTCGTGGATGGCTTTTTCTTGATTTATCAAGATTATCAAGATATTGGATTGGCCAAATATCAGGGAACAGGCTAAATCAATGTTTAATTGATTTCTGATCCACCAGATGGCGCTCTGCCTTCAGTAAAGCACGTGTGCTCCTGGTCAGGATATGCTTTCTTTATTTTAAATATATATATATATATTCTACAATATATTTTCATATTATATGTTTGAATTATTTTATTCTTCAGTTTTTTACGATCACTGATATAGTTTCTCTGTCATCACGGAATACTATTTCACTCTAATATTGAATAAAACGAATATACATTTTGGCAGCTGGTATTGTTAAAGGGCCACACTAAAAATAATATTATAAATACCAAAAATAATATTTGATACAACTCTTATATATATATATATATATATATATATATATTAATAGTAATTGTTTTTATATTTGGAAAATAGAGGAAAAGTAATCTATTAAGAACATCAGATTTTGAATTAATTTTGAGTCAGAACAGCAAGCTAATTCTGTATCAAATAGTATAGCTATGAAAAATTTTAAGATTGATAATATTTTTTTTTTTAATTTAATTTGAATGTGTGAGGTTTGTTTTTTAATTTTTTTTGTAATAAATAATTAGTTAGATTATATTTTTAACAAAGAGAAAAAAAAAGTAACACCAGCAAAGCATCGGCAGTTACGCGTCATAGGCGTTATATTTGGAAAATTATTATCATGGTTCTGTCTTTGCTCTTCTCTTTAAAACTTTCTCTTCGCTTATTCCTTTTTTCACCCAGCCTATGACGCGTAACTGCCGATGCTTTGCTGGTGTCACTTTTTTTTTCTCTTTGTTAAAAATATGATCTAACTAATTATTTATTACAAAAAAAAATAAAAAACAAACCTCACACATTCAAATTAAATAAAAAAAAAAAATTATTAATCTTAAAATTTTTCATAGCTATACTATATATATATATATATATATAATACATATCCTAATTGAGATATATGGTAAAAAGCATGAATATAATTGAAAGACATAAATTAACACAAAGCAATAACGCGCCATCTATACATATAAAATGAAAAGGATTTAAAAGCACGAATGGTTCTTTTATACATAAAACAAACTCTACTGCCCTTACTGCGATGAAAACTGAAAAGAAACATTCGTGCTTTTAAATCCTTTAATTTTATAATTGAAATACTTAAATCAATATAATAAAAATAATATAACATTTATTTTCTTCTTATTATTAAATAAATATCACCTATATATATAATATATACAGAATATATCATAAATATTAACCATTTTGCAAAGGAAAACACACACACACAAAAGCCTTTATTAAGACACACTGGTCTTATAGAGGATTCTACCAGAGAGTACAAGAGAGATAGGCCTATGAAAGTGGGGAATATACAGAAGAAGAAAAAAAAAAGATTATGTAAGTATGATATATACATACACATACATATATATACAACATAACAACAAAAGCCCCCTTTAAGACCCAAAGTTTCCAAAGGAAAACAATTATTAAGATATTATAGAAAATATCAATATATAAATAACTCATTATAAGACAACGGATTAATTCACTAAACAGTATGTAGAATTTATAAAATAGGAAAACTTAAGAAACTGTATTATAAAATAATTGAAACTTCCAAGGAATTCACTAAACAGTATGTAGAATTTAAAAAAAATAGTAAAAGTTAATAAACTGTATTATAAAATAATTAAAGCTTCCAAGGAATTCACTAAACAGTATGTAGAATTTTAAAAATAGGAAAAATTAAGAAACTGTATTATAAAATAATTAAAGCTTCCAAGGAATTCACTAAACAGTATGTAGAATTTTAAAAATAGGAAAAATTAAGAAACTGGATTATAAAATAATTAAAGCTTCCAGGGCTAAGTCTCTTGTTCAACTTTTTATTTTCAAGCTTTCGGACTTGTCAGTCCTTTAACAGAAGTAAACTCTTTCCATGATTTTACTATTATAAAATAAATACTATTATTAAACTGGAAGATTTATATAGTTTATAATAGTATAAATAAGGGAAAAACTTTTATTCATAATTAAAAAACCGTATACTTAATTAAGGCTCAAATCAATTTGAAAATAACTTCATCAAAATATTTAGAATTTGTAAAAAAATATTCACATTTTGATAGAGATTATCTTGTGAAATCATAGAAAACAGATTGAAAGATATATATTCATAAAAATAAATTTATTTTATTATTTAACTCAAAAAACGTTAGAATATAGAATATAGAAAAGAGCGCTTCATTCCTCGACTATATTTTCAAAAAGGCTTTATAAACATTACATCGTAGGATGTATGCATTGTAGGAAGGATGGATTACAAACATTACAAATTAAATAATGCCAGTCAGTAAATGTTGAGCAGAGTTTAAATATTAAAAAACTAATGAGCTCCATTTGCAAAAAAGAATTATCCCCCACAATTTTGAAATATGCACGAGCCGAATGATTTAACTTTGATATTTACTTACAACTTGCGCTTTTAAAGATAAGAAAAAGCAATTTAATACTTGAGTCGAGTTATTCTAATGAAACTTTCTGTACCTTAATTTTAATCTTTCTAGAAATGATATCTAGTTTTACTTCAATTCATAAATAATAGAGGTAATAATTCCGAAAGTAGAAGTTATATCTATATATTTTGATGCACTAGCGCGCCATCTGTTATCAAAATTCGAAACTATTTTAAACGCGTAAGATTCTTTTAGAAATTAAACAATTTCTACTGCCCTTACTGCAATGGAAAAATTAAAGGAAGGGCTTGGCTCATCACTGGTGAACCCTCCCAGCGATTTCGCCAGTAAGGGCAGTAGAAATTGTTTAATTTCTATAATAATCTTACAGGTTTAAAATAGTTTCGAATATTTATATATATTTAACTTCTCTAGACATAGCCTAAGTTTTCTATATAACTGAAAAATAAATATATATTCATATATTTGATTAAAAAGGCATATATTTGATCAAAAAATCATTTATTCTACCAATCTTTCAGTTGGCTGAACGCCAACCAATATCAAGATATTATAGCACACATTAATATGTTAGAATACCTTGATGAAGGTTGGCGTTCAGCCAACTGAAATATTGGTAAAATAAATGATTTTTAAAAATCCAATATATGCCTTTTCAATTAGAGATTTATTAATGGGTTGCTCTATTTTCTAAGAAATATATTTATATGATAACTTAAAAATTAATAATATAATTATTTTCCTTAGATAATATATATAAAAATATGATGCATTAGAATTCCATTTGTTATAAGATAACTATACTATTTTCAGAAACGTATGTGTTTCTTTTTTAAGAAATAAAACAATTTTCTACTGCCCTTACTGCACTCCATATATAACAAGAATAATGTCGTCAGGATGGATATCATATTTGCGGTCTATTACGAAGAAGAAACGGAGCACCTCCTCGGGCTACTCACGCCTGAAGACAAGATTCTTCTCGACAAATTCTTCGACATTATCATCGAACATGTTCCAAATATGAACTCCCCAAATGGCAGGGATCTGTCTAGATTCAAGGCGGCTTTAAGCTCCTGATCCGGATGTGCCCTCGGAGAGGGCTACGTCGATTATAAATATCTCTCTTCATTCCTACCATTATTATTACCTTATAACTCCCTTTGAGTGTAAAGATTGACAAGATGTCAATAAAATTGTTTAATTGTCAATTGTCTTACTGGAATGATAAAATAATAGGAGAGCCTGAGAAGGTACACCACTGATTAGGCACTCCCTCCTATTATTTTATCATTGGAGTAAAGGACAGAATAAAATTGTTTAATTAGAAAAAAAAACATACGCATCAAAAATAGTTTTAATATATTTTCTATAAAAAATATAATAAAATTTATCATATATTTCGTTTAGGGAGATATAAAGTAAGCTTTTGAAACAAAACCTATGTATAAAATAACATCAAATAGTCAAACAGTTAAAATCTAGGGGTGAATTATTTAAATCTTATCGAATGGGGTGTATGCATTGAGAATCTGCAGGAGGCAAATGAAAGTCCCGGTAGGAATGCAATCAAACAGGAAGCCTGGGCCGATAATTAAAGAGGAAGACATTGATCTTGGCACACAATAGTTGGGCGGTCGACGACCTTGGACAGCATGGATGGACTAAACCATTAAAAGTTTTAGGGCAACTTTGTCCCTTTGTTGGACTTTACCCCATGTCTCTTCCTTTGTAGCTAGTCTTCCTATTTAAATTTATTGCGGGATAGAACAATAGGGATTGGCTTTAAATTTCACGCCAGATTTGTTTTAATTTTTTGTTATTTATTGTTTGAATTTTGTTAGCGTTGGTAAGTAACTAGTGTTATTTGAGGAATAGTTATTTTTTCTTTGTCTTCTGTTGTGAATCATCTCTAGAGAGATAGAGACTTCATATTAAAATGATATATTTTAAAATTCAAATTTTTATTGATTTGTATGTGTTAACCTATAGAGGTTCAGTATATATCATATATTGATATCGTATTTCAAAGAAATGTAATTTTTGAGGTGAATGATTGTGTGTAATATAAAAAAGATGAAAATATTTTTATAAACTTATGTATTGTATATTGTTTTAGAGTATTTTCAATTGGTATTGTAACTTTTATATGTATATTAAGGCTGTTTATATGAATAAATTCTACTACACAAAACATTTATATTTATACTTTATAATGGATTCCATATATTTATATTGAATTTATATTTATGATATAGTTTATTCATTTAGAATTTTTAAAAATTTATTTCATAACATGAGAAAAACCTTCATAAAAATTGATAAAGTCATTGTTCTCTCTCAAACAACATATATGGATCATGACAATTTTATAATTCAGGCTATATTGAAAGTTAAAAATAATATCGAAATGGTATTTTAGATATAGGAAATGACTGAAAATCAATGTGCTTAAACAATCATTAATTTTTATGAAGAAATAATAACATATTAAAATTTTCTTAAGGATACTTCCCACGTTCGAAGTGGGAATAAAAATATTAGTAAGTATTTATTAGTTTAAAACTGATAAAGAAGGAGAAACTACCTTTTGTATTTATTATGTTATGCTCTTTTTAATAGATTCATGTACAACTTAAAATTGCGGTAAGATTATATACATGAACCTAGAGAGGCATATCTTCCTTCAATTATGTATCAGAACGTGCAATATGCTCAAGTGTCGAATAGAAACATTTTACTAGTGACAATTGACAATTAAACAACTTTATTGACATCTCGTCAATCTTTACACTCAAAGTGAGTTATAAGGTAATAATAATGGTAGGAATGAAGAGAGATATATACAATCGACGTAGCCCCCTCCGAAGACAGTCCAAATCAGGAGCTTAAAGCCGCCTTGAATCTAGACAGATCCCTAACATTTGGAGAGTTCATGTTCTGAACATGTTTGATGATAATGTCGAATAATTTGTCGAGAAGAATCTTGTTTTCAGGCGTGAGTAGCCCGAGGAGGTGCTCCGTTTTTTCTTCGTAATAGACCGCGAGTATGATATCCATCCTGACCACATTATTCTTGTTATATATGGAGTGCAGGAATTCTCGATCCTTCAATCGGATGAGTAACATTTTACTAGTGATGTTGTGGCTTATACTATATCACCATTAGTTAGGATTTCTTACTAGAGTAATGAGCAAAATGCATCGTTCTAATGTATAGCTGAGGAGAGAAATGCCTCTCTAGATAAATATATCCATATGTAGGCATTTTATGCTGAATAACTATTTTAGTTTGAACCTTATAAAGGAAAAGCAGGGCATAGAAGAATGGAATACAGTTTGAGAGATATATAAACAAGGAGGTTATATTCATGATAAAATGGTGAAAAACGTTTTAAAATTACAAAATATTTTCTCACAATGAGTTTCTTTTTATTTCAAAACGCTAGCTTTCAAGCGATAATCGCTCTTCAACGGGCTTAATAAAAGATCGACTATATCCCACAAGAAATATTTACAAAAACATTCGCGCGCAGCGTGGATATTTACAATTGAAATTTTAAAATTGAAATGTAATTTAACAATGTTATGGTATATGTCTATTTACATTTTAGGGCATCTAGAACTTATAAACTTGATCAATTGATTTTTCTGAGATATCGGGATTGTGATATATATCTGACAATTTGTCTCTATAAATATTATGAAATCTGTCGAATAAAACATGTAAATTTGTAAATATTTAATTCTAAATTCTAATTTGTTTGTTGTTTTGATGGTTTCCTCTGTAATAGGGTCAAATATTTCATAGAGGTTATATAGCGGCTGTTATATTGTTTCACCTGTGGCGCCCCACCAGGTCAGTGACCTCTTATCGACCGTATGTCGTGGTTCGGTCGATATGTTCTGTTTATATTTGGCCCCATTCATATCTCGGAATTCTCCATTTATATAGTTTCCTATAGTCACTATCTACCCGAATAAATTAATACTATATTAAATTATTATTTAATTACTTTATTAATATATATCATTAATATATATCTGACAATTTGTCTATATAAATTATATGAATTCTGTCGAATAATACATGTAAATTTGTAAATACTTGATTCTAAGTTCCAATTTGTCTGTTGTTTTGTTTGTTTTCTCTGTAATAGGCGCAAAATTTTCAATATCGTGCCTTGTTGATTAATTAAATGTATAAAATAATATAAAATATTCCACATATAAACTCCGAAAGATAAAGGTTGCAAAAATTGTTTTCTAAAATAAAAGTTGAAACACCTAACAAAGATTATATAAAAGGGCGTACCTGGATCTGTAAAAAAAAAAAAGACGAAACAATTTTTTTTCTTTACAGATCCAGGTACGCTCTTTTATATAATCTTAATTAATGGATCGCCTTTTGACTCAAACTTAACAATGAGCTTATTTTATTCAATTTAGAGAGACGAGATTTTGAGCCATCCAACCACCTAATAAAATACTGTAATCTGGGAAACTTATATTCAAATATATTACAAACATAATATTCGCATGAATGGCGTTTAAAACGTTAATATAATAATAATTTAACAAATTAAAGAATAAGGAAAATAGGAATTTGAGTTTGATGAACCTAATTTGCGTACTTAGTTTACAGAGCTCATTTGAAAAAGCATATAAGACTATATAAGAAACTGTCTTATTTACAAGTAAGATTTTGATTGAAGACGATTTCTATAGACAAAGATGTAGTGACATTTAATTCATAGATAGAATATAAGAAGCCTAAAAGATTCTGTAGGTCATCCAAATTTAGACTATATAAAATGCCTCTTATCTATAAAATTCACATGTTTTTATTGAGGAACGTATATTACGTGTTGCTGATCCTTTTAATTGAGAATATATTCAGAAGATATTGTTGTGTTAATAAAGTAAATTAAAATAGATAATAATATAAAATAGGTAATAAGATAATCACACACACAGACAGCTTTAATAATGATGAAATAATGGGTAAAAAGATAATCAGAGCTTAAACATAAATTCTGAAAACTAAGAAATAAACGATGCCTTCTTTCATAATTCTATATGCTTAATAACTATGTTCAATCAATAGAGAATTTTTACACTCCTGCTTGTTAATGTAAAAGCTAATGCACCAGTTTTGGATAATTCATAACTCCAATATGAATACTATCATTCCGTACCACGTTCCTTATATTCAAAATGATGGTTTCCAGATTTTTTTGCTTATCCCTAGTACACGTGGTACAGGCCATGATAATCTTATTGGGTAGTTAGCGACTGCTTTTACTGTAAGCGCACCACATGTATACACATGTGAGAAGCAGTTCGACTTTGCACTTACAAATGTGCCAGAGCCCCGTTTGGTTACTTGCACTCGCTGGTGGGGTTAGGACTTTTGCAAGAATTGGGGGCCATTGGAGCATTTTTTTTTAACAGAAAAAAGTGTACAATGCGGGAATCGAACCCGGGTCGTAGTGGTCGAAAACCAAACGGTTTAACCAGCCTTCCACCGACCCCCCATGGTTTCCAGATGAATGTTACAAATTATTCATAACTAGTTCTTTGGATTTCTTACAAACTTTAGCGTTCTAGAATGCAGAGTGGCCAGTAGTTTGTATATAAGATTTTGATTTTATCCTTAAGAAAGAGGTGTTGTTTTGTTTATTGAATTTTCTTATCAAAAATACACCGATAGAACTTTTCAGATTTAAATTATTTCATGGAAAAACGTTAATGGCCGTCATGTAATAAAATGACTCAAACTCTATTGCATATACGCCCGACTGGTTCCCTTCTAAATTATTTACAGGAAGATAATGCCCAATATATTAACATATATTTTTAATTTTAAAAGACAAATATTGGATCAAAAAGATACTGAACTTTTAAAAATTAATATATAAAACAAATTTTGAAAAATGTAAAATCAATTTTACTGTAAATAACCAAACCTTAAACTATCATTTAATTGAGCAACGCCAGTAAATGCGCATGCGTAGTTATATTTTTAGGCATATTTTTGTTGAAAGTATTCAGGTCGCGTCGGTTTCTTCTTGTATATACCTAAATACAGTAGAGTTTTAATAAGTGTTGTGCATCTTTTACTATAATGTTAATTTTTATTTCCCCATAGATGCCTATGTAGAAAAAACTTACAAATAAACTTTTCTCTGCTACATATATTCTTAGCTATTTCTCTAGTTTTTGTTTTAATAGTGTTTCCTAGCGCTCCCTTTATTATTATTTAATCGATAAAGGTATTCGTAATTTTGTTCTTTGGAAAATCCTCTTTCAACGTTGAATGTAACTTAATAGGCTAATGGTATCAACTGTTTATGTATCCTCTCCATTGTCATCACAGTGTCAGTAAAGCATGTTTTATGTGTAAAAAGAATTAATGCTTTAATGCTTTCATTCTTATACATATATACATGTTATATAAAAATATTATTTTATTTTAAATTATAATTTCATAGATTCAAATACTCTGCTAAATCGACCGCCAGAGGTTACTCTTCCCCTATAAAAACTCGTTGTTGTTTAATCCCAATGGCCGGGTCAAAACCTTTGTACATTATGAAATTAGATTTTCATTTTTTTTTATTCTTACGCCTTAAGCCAGGCAGTAATTTTATCAAACCATGTTTTTTATATATTCCTTTAGCGCAATTAAAGCTATTTTTGATAACTAATTTTATTATATTTTCTTCCACGACTGCATACCAAAAGCAAGCAAATGACCAATAATTCCTCTACAAGTAATTAATCTCAAAACAGCAAAAAATCTTTATTAAATATAATATATATATGAGAAAACAATGAAAAATAAAAAGGTCAGGTGTTGATATTTAAAATAATAAAAGCATATCCTGACCACGAGCTCATGTGCTTTTTAGATAGCAGAGCGCCATCTAGTGGAGCAAAAATAAACTACACGTTCATTTAACTTGCTCCGTGATATTTGGCCAACCCAATTTCATTCCAATATAATTGATAATCATTTGCTTGCTATTTATATCCTTTAAAGTTGTGTTTCATTATTGCAAAGCGCATTAAAAAAAGAAAACACTAAAATACATATAATTGATATTAGGTTTAATCATATATTTTATAGAAGCTTATTATAAAATAAAATACATATATATTAGGTATAAATAGGTAATATATAGGTAAAAATATCCAGTTTACTTTACCTGAATATATTTATATTAAATATATATAAATGTGTGTGTGAATGATACATATAAAGGAATTAACTTATACTCTTTGTGAGAAACCTTCGTGTTTTTTAAAAGGCCTTTCACAATTTTACCTTGATTCATGAATATTTAAATTAAAAGATGCAATATAAAATATAAATAACTCGAATATATGAATATATGAGAATATTTTATATTTTATGTTTCAAAAATGTTTGTTTTTTCATTTATAATTCTCTCTCATAATTCAAAGAACAACAAAAGATAAATGTTAAATTGATCCAAAACACAGAAATATTATCCAACGCCTACGACCCTTAGTTTAAACGGGGAATCCCCTTTAAATTTCCAGAATATTAGAATCCTAAAATTTACAGGCAAATTTATCAGGAATCAAACTATTTCCACAACAATTATTTCCTTAGAATTGAAAATATTTGTTCAAAAGAGATTTTACTAGAAATTCTGCTTATATTATAGAAATAAAAACAATTTAAAAATCTTAGGAATTTAATAATTTCTCTATGTAATATAAAGTATCAAAATTCCCTAAGATAGAATTACTCTCTTTACATTTTTATAATTATGAATACAGAGATAAAGGGTTAAGGAAGGGCTTTGCTTTTCATTCAAAATTTCTATGGTAATTAACTGGCTCTTAAAAGTCGAGTCTTCTAACCGAAGGTCGGGTTACAAATTGAAATTATTTGGAGCAATTAATAAACACCACAAAAAAAGATAAATAATTAAGAGTTAACTTTGTAAAATACTTTAACTTGATATAAAACTATCATATTTCTATATATTAGCGTTTTATATACGAGCGGAAATAGAAAGCGGAAAAATCAAAAGAAATGAGACAGGCCCTTCTATTTTATCATATTACAGTAAGGGCAGTAGGGAATATATTTATTTTTAAAATAACCTACGTGTTAAAAATAGCTCAAAAATTACATATAATGAAATAATTAAATACGATAATTTGCTCACAGAGCCACCTTTTACATGATTTTCTATAAATTTTAATTATCCAATACAAGCTATAGGACGCCACATGAGCCCTTTTCTACGTTTTTCTATATGGTTGTGATAATATTGAAATATTTTAGGACAGCCAGTGTGTGACGACTCTTTCCCAAGGCCCAAAGCAGAGGGTTCACTACGGAATGTAAGAATTATAAAATTTATAAATTATAGCACTTTTAAGTGTATTTCTCTTATAACTACCTAGCTGAAATAGTAATTTACACATATACATATATTAGATAATAAAAGGCATATATTGGATTTAATAAAATATTTATTTTGCCAATATTTCGGCTGGCTGAACGCCGACCTTTATCGAGGCGTTACATTTTTGTATACACAAACTCAGCGCCGCATAGTGTCATAATATCACAGTTGAAATCAATTAAAATACAGAGTAGGTGGGAGAAATTTGTGCATGAAAAAAATTATTATAAAAATGCAATCAAATATGTAATATATCTTAAAATATAAAGGGAAAAAAAAAGTTATATCTTATATTAAAAAAATTGTAATAAGTACATAAAAATAATTTATTAATAACTTATTAAGAGATAAATGTAAAAATATATGTATCTATTAAAACATTTGAAAATAAATTAAAAATAATTTAAACAATAAACTGTAAGAACCTTTTTAAAAGTTTAACAAAAAATGTGGGTATTTAAAAAATTCATTTCAAAATTTATGGAGATCGATTTATATACAAGTAAAAAAATATTTTATAAAAATGCATTAAAATTTTAAACTTTTAAAAGGTTCTTACAGTTTATTGTTTAATTCATTTTAAATTTATTTTCAAATGTTTTAATAGATACATATATTTTTATATTTATCTCTTAATGAGTTATTAATAAATTATTTTTATGTACTTATTACAAATATTTTAATATAAGATAGAACTATTTTTTTTCCTTTAATATTTTAAGATATATTACATATTTGATTGCATTTTTATAATATATTTTTCATGCACAAATTTCTCCCACCTACTCTGTATTTTAATTGATTTCAATTGTGATATTATGACACTATGCGGCGCTGAGTTTGTGTATACAAAAATGTAATGCCTCGATAAAGGTCGGCGTTCAGCCAGCCGAAATATTGGCAAAATAAATATTTTATTAAATCCAATATATGCCTTTTATTATCTAATGAATTAAGTATGGATTGCTCTATTTTCAAAACAAATATACATATATATACCTAGATAGGCATCTATTCCTTTAGGTATGCATCAGAACAATGCACTATGTACATTAACTTAGTGAAACCTTTACCCGTAAACAGTGTTTTCTCCTGTAGAAGGGCGTTCGTGCCTGAGATTACAGATTATGAAAAGAAACTTTTCCTTGGAAGCCTGATATATCCACTTATATATTGATACAGGAGATTGTTTTATTGAATAGTGGTGATGAAGAATGTA
The DNA here is from genome assembly GCA_030710605.1 of Cordylochernes scorpioides. NCBI lineage: Eukaryota > Metazoa > Arthropoda > Arachnida > Pseudoscorpiones > Chernetidae > Cordylochernes > Cordylochernes scorpioides. The sequence goes on along the minus strand of CP092881.1, from coordinate 25,100,641 downwards.
ACACAACACTAGTTTATATATGACTGTTGAATATATATGTTATAAATAAAGAAAGAAAATAGATTTCCTGCTTGAATTTAGATCATGTTGAGGATTATGGTAATGCAGTCGTGGTTAAAATCTTGAAAGAATAAAAATAAAAATGGTTTTGATCAAAATAAAAGGATTTAAAAGCGCGAATGTTTCCTTTATACATAAAACGAACTTCTACTGTCCTTACTGCGATGAAAAAATATATTGGGAGGGCTTGGCTCATCAGTGGTGAACCCTCCCAGCGGTTTCGCCAATTTAATCCACCAGACCGCTTCTCAGAGCTCTAATACTGTATTGGATCATTCTGCTTTTATATGCTACACTGAAGGATGAAATCTTAGAAATGGTTTTCAAGTAAACTATGGACATAAGCTTATAGGACAGTAGAATTACATTCAAATATTTTCCTCGAGCAATGCTCTTCAGCAAACCATAAAGACAAGGCCATTAGGAATAGATTAACACAAAGCAATAACGCGCCATCTATACATACAAAATAAAAGGATTTAAAAGCGCGAATGTTTCCTTTATACATAAAACGAACTTCTACTGTCCTTACTGCGATGAAAAAATATATTGGGAGGGCTTGGCTCATCAGTGGTGAACCCTCCCAGCGGTTTCGCCAATTTAATCCACCAGACCGCTTCTCAGAGCTCTAATACTGTATTGGATCATTCTGCTTTTATATGCTACACTGAAGGATGAAATCTTAGAAATGGTTTTCAAGTAAACTATGGACATAAGCTTATAGGACAGTAGAATTACATTCAAATATTTTCCTCGAGCAATGCTCTTCAGCAAACCATAAAGACAAGGCCATTAGGAATAGATTAACACAAAGCAATAACGCGCCATCTATACATACAAAATAAAAGGATTTAAAAGCGCGAATGTTTCCTTTATACATAAAACGAACTTCTACTGTCCTTACTGCGATGAAAAAATATATTGGGAGGGCTTGGCTCATCAGTGGTGAACCCTCCCAGCGGTTTCGCCAATTTAATCCACCAGACCGCTTCTCAGAGCTCTAATACTGTATTGGATCATTCTGCTTTTATATGCTACACTGAAGGATGAAATCTTAGAAATGGTTTTCAAGTAAACTATGGACATAAGCTTATAGGACAGTAGAATTACATTCAAATATTTTCCTCGAGCAATGCTCTTCAGCAAACCATAAAGACAAGGCCATTAGGAATAGATTAACACAAAGCAATAACGCGCCATCTATACATACAAAATAAAAGGATTTAAAAGCGCGAATGTTTCCTTTATACATAAAACGAACTTCTACTGTCCTTACTGCGATGAAAAAATATATTGGGAGGGCTTGGCTCATCAGTGGTGAACCCTCCCAGCGGTTTCGCCAATTTAATCCACCAGACCGCTTCTCAGAGCTCTAATACTGTATTGGATCATTCTGCTTTTATATGCTACACTGAAGGATGAAATCTTAGAAATGGTTTTCAAGTAAACTATGGACATAAGCTTATAGGACAGTAGAATTACATTCAAATATTTTCCTCGAGCAATGCTCTTCAGCAAACCATAAAGACAAGGCCATTAGGAATAGATTAACACAAAGCAATAACGCGCCATCTATACATACAAAATAAAAGGATTTAAAAGCGCGAATGTTTCCTTTATACATAAAACGAACTTCTACTGTCCTTACTGCGATGAAAAAATATATTGGGAGGGCTTGGCTCATCAGTGGTGAACCCTCCCAGCGGTTTCGCCAATTTAATCCACCAGACCGCTTCTCAGAGCTCTAATACTGTATTGGATCATTCTGCTTTTATATGCTACACTGAAGGATGAAATCTTAGAAATGGTTTTCAAGTAAACTATGGACATAAGCTTATAGGACAGTAGAATTACATTCAAATATTTTCCTCGAGGAATGCTCTTCAGCAAACCATAAAGACAAGGCCATTAGGAATAGATTAACACAAAGCAATAACGCGCCATCTATACATACAAAATAAAAGGATTTAAAAGCGCGAATGTTTCCTTTATACATAAAACGAACTTCTACTGCCCTTACTGCGATGAAAAAATATATTGGGAGGGCTTGGCTCATCAGTGGTGAACCCTCCCAGCGGTTTCGCCAATTTAATCCACCAGACCGCTTCTCAGAGCTCTAATACTGTATTGGATCATTCTGCTTTTATATGCTACACTGAAGGATGAAATCTTAGAAATGGTTTTCAAGTAAACTATGGACATAAGCTTATAGGACAGTAGAATTACATTCAAATATTTTCCTCGAGCAATGCTCTTCAGCAAACCATAAAGACAAGGCCATTAGGAATAGATTAACACAAAGCAATAACGCGCCATCTATACATACAAAATAAAAGGATTTAAAAGCGCGAATGTTTCCTTTATACATAAAACGAACTTCTACTGTCCTTACTGCGATGAAAAAATATATTGGGAGGGCTATTTTTTCATCGCAGTAAGGACAGTAGAAGTTCGTTTTATGTATAAAGGAAACATTCGCGCTTTTAAATCCTTTTATTTTGTATGTATAGATGGCGCGTTATTGCTTTGTGTTAATCTATTCCTAATGGCCTTGTCTTTATGGTTTGCTGAAGAGCATTGCTCGAGGAAAATATTTGAATGTAATTCTACTGTCCTATAAGCTTATGTCCATAGTTTACTTGAAAACCATTTCTAAGATTTCATCCTTCAGTGTAGCATATAAAAGCAGAATGATCCAATACAGTATTAGAGCTCTGAGAAGCGGTCTGGTGGATTAAATTGGCGAAACCGCTGGGAGGGTTCACCACTGATGAGCCAAGCCCTCCCAATATATTTTTTCATCGCAGTAAGGACAGTAGAAGTTCGTTTTATGTATAAAGGAAACATTCGCGCTTTTAAATCCTTTTATTTTGTATGTATAGATGGCGCGTTATTGCTTTGTGTTAATCTATTCCTAATGGCCTTGTCTTTATGGTTTGCTGAAGAGCATTGCTCGAGGAAAATATTTGAATGTAATTCTACTGTCCTATAAGCTTATGTCCATAGTTTACTTGAAAACCATTTCTAAGATTTCATCCTTCAGTGTAGCATATAAAAGCAGAATGATCCAATACAGTATTAGAGCTCTGAGAAGCGGTCTGGTGGATTAAATTGGCGAAACCGCTGGGAGGGTTCACCACTGATGAGCCAAGCCCTCCCAATATATTTTTTCATCGCAGTAAGGACAGTAGAAGTTCGTTTTATGTATAAAGGAAACATTCGCGCTTTTAAATCCTTTTATTTTGTATGTATAGATGGCGCGTTATTGCTTTGTGTTAATCTATTCCTAATGGCCTTGTCTTTATGGTTTGCTGAAGAGCATTGCTCGAGGAAAATATTTGAATGTAATTCTACTGTCCTATAAGCTTATGTCCATAGTTTACTTGAAAACCATTTCTAAGATTTCATCCTTCAGTGTAGCATATAAAAGCAGAATGATCCAATACAGTATTAGAGCTCTGAGAAGCGGTCTGGTGGATTAAATTGGCGAAACCGCTGGGAGGGTTCACCACTGATGAGCCAAGCCCTCCCAATATATTTTTTCATCGCAGTAAGGACAGTAGAAGTTCGTTTTATGTATAAAGGAAACATTCGCGCTTTTAAATCCTTTTATTTTGTATGTATAGATGGCGCGTTATTGCTTTGTGTTAATCTATTCCTAATGGCCTTGTCTTTATGGTTTGCTGAAGAGCATTGCTCGAGGAAAATATTTGAATGTAATTCTACTGTCCTATAAGCTTATGTCCATAGTTTACTTGAAAACCATTTCTAAGATTTCATCCTTCAGTGTAGCATATAAAAGCAGAATGATCCAATACAGTATTAGAGCTCTGAGAAGCGGTCTGGTGGATTAAATTGGCGAAACCGCTGGGAGGGTTCACCACTGATGAGCCAAGCCCTCCCAATATATTTTTTCATCGCAGTAAGGACAGTAGAAGTTCGTTTTATGTATAAAGGAAACATTCGCGCTTTTAAATCCTTTTATTTTGTATGTATAGATGGCGCTTTTGCTTTGTGTTAATGGTTTTGATCAGAGATTGTTTTAATTGAGCTAAAGTAATTTATAAGAATAGCATAATTTGATAAAAGTAAGGCCTGGCTTAAGGCGAGTAGAATAAGGAGAACAAAATATTATTTACATAATGTACAAAAGTTTTGAGAGGGCCTTTGGGATAAAACAACAACGAGTTTTTATAGGGGAAGAGTGACCTCTGGCTGTCGATTTAGCAGAGTATTTGAACCTATGAAATTATAATTTTTAAAATAAAATAATATTTTTATATAACATATATATACTCTTATGTACAACAGTCTAGTTGCAGAAATATTCGCCAACGCTTGAAAAAATGTCGCTCGCGAAAAAAAGGACAAAGGATCAATAGTAAGTTTTTATTTTTGGAGGTTCTATAAAAAAATAAGAATAATGTGACCCTCCACATGCTGATAAACGGACCGCGTTCATGGCAGTTACTTATATATACACTTATAGAATCTTTCTGGAAGGGAAAAGGAAGTAAAACTATTTACAGGTCAAACGAATACACAAGTTACAAATAGAACATGTAAAATTTAAGGTTTTAATAGATTTTAAAATGAACAAAAACGGTTACTTATATATAAAAGGTATAGAATTTAATTAAAAATAAAATAAGCAATGTTTTCTTGCTAATTGTGACATATATATAATATAAAGTTGCGAGTGAATTCATGTGCCAAAAATGGCAAATCTACGCTTAGAAAGGCATTAAACAATTAATTTTGTTTATCACCCAAGAAAAAAAATATTAGGGTCAAAGTCCGAAGCCATGTTGTGCAGGTTGAAATTTTGTCTGAATTTTGCAAAACCTGATGTTATGGCTCATTATTCCGTCTCACCATCATCTTTAGGTTTGGGGTAATGAACTAATGGCATTGTTCTTAAAGGATTTTTAAAGGGAGAGGTGCCGATTTTTTTTACCTGAATTCCAACACCCGATCTCCTTGCAACATTATCTTGTATACATATGTTATAATATATGCTCTTCCAGGAATAATAAAGCAAACCTACAGTAAAACCAGAGAGAGACGGGCGGGTAAGGACCGGTCACTTTAGACATCAGCGACATTCCAAGGGGCGACTACTGGGGCCTGTCACTTAACACGCGAACGGCCGCCCGGCTATGCCGGTCCCGTCTCCCTCTCTCTCTCTGGTTGCCTGGGTTCCTCTTCCAACTTGTGGTGTGATTATGTCTCCTCCCATTTTATTATAATATGTCACATACTCGTATATATAAAGTTAAAAATTTAAATATTTAAAAAATATATTTTTTATGATTTAATTGACACACACACACAAATGGAAACAGATTATTGATTTTTCAATATATTGAAATATTTAAATAAAACCTGTATATTATTTCCAAGTTTCACAAGTTTCTATAAGTTCCTTATGGGTGTAAAACCTTTAATTATACTAGTGTTATATATATAGAAAAATGTAAATGTAATCGAAAAAAATTTTATCAATCAAATAGAAGAAAATTCCAATGAATTAAATGTTACCATTATATTCCATATTTCAACTTTCTCTGTAATCTAGCCTTCTCGAGTGATAGAACCACAACTCCTATTTTCGCGGATTCAGCTCTCCAATTTGAAGAACATGGTTACAGATAGTCCATCCTGGTTGGGCCTTGATATCAAGAGATCCACAGGGGATTAATTAGATTTTTAGAATTGTTCAAATATTTGTTCAGTGTTTAAAGTGGCTAAACCAATTATTTTGCCAAAATAGAGATGGGAATTTTTTTGCGAAATATTTTCAGCCCATAAAAGTAACCTAAATACTTTTAAAGCTAAACATCTCTTTTCCAATTAAAAATAGTCCTTTAATCCCTTTGATGGAATCACGGTCTCTAGCGTTTCAAATTTGTCAAATATTTGTCATCGACTCTATACTCTGTAGGATTGAAAAATATCCAATAGACAGTGCATAGGTATTGATTATATTTGGATGAAATAGGCTTACATTATACATATGACACATATTTAAATTTATTTGAATTATAAATGCTACATCCAGAAGAAACTGATGAAATAAAATAATAAATGGCGTGAGTGTATAAGCTGTTTCACAAAATTAATATTGTTATAATTTATTTAATAATTTAAGTCGTTAAGTATACAAAATATAATTACTTATTTTACCTCAGAAGAAGTCGATATGATCAAAGAATATTTTATTATTCCCCTATATACACTAATGGTTATCAAAATACAAATTTTCAACATTTATATATAGCTAGTAATATATATTATAGGCATTATTATAATAATGTTATTATATATATATATATACATATTAATTAAATATTTATTTATATATTGCTCTATTTTCAATATATGGATATAAACTAATATATTTGTGTGTTTGTGGCTTTTCTCAATTAAACCATATATGAAAGGAAAGCCAATTACCAGGCGTTTTCTATAGCAGGTAAAATGGTCTGTTGAAAATAAACTATTTCAGTATTGCCATAATTAACGTATTATTTATAGATAAAAACTATCACGATTTTATTCAAATCATAATTTATATTTCAAATATATTTTTGTGTATTTACCTTATATAAATAATGTGAATTTGAATGAAAGTATTTTGGTATATAATTGTTATGAATTTTCTATTCTTAATCATTGCAATTACTTACATTTTCAATATATATTTTATAAAGAGGTGTATATAATATAAATGTGAAATCAAAACTATTCAACACGCGTATGATTCTTTTAAATATTAAACAATTATCTGCTGCCCTGAAACTGTAATGAAAAATTAATGAGAGAACCTGGCGTCTAAAATTGTTTCAAAATCTCATAACTGATATTGCGTGCAAATGCATCATATAATAAAAATAAATATTCATATAGATAATATCAAATATAAAACATCAATATAAAATATATATCTTTAATTTATCAAATTTATAACAAAATTATAATTTGTTTAGGAATTTTATGTAATTTAATAATATTGTATTTAGGAAACAATTGGTTTAATTCCATTACTTTTAATATACCAAAACTTTATAAATAATAATAAAAATATTTAATTGAAAAGGCATATATTTGATCAAAATATAATTTATTTTACTACTATATCAGTTGGCTGGAACGCCAACCTTTATCAACTTATTATAACATATTAATGTGTGTCAACAACAAATTTTTAAAACTAATACAAATGGGCGAAAAATGTAGTTATCATTTTTAATTTTATTATTAAAGACTTCTTACATCCGGCCAAAAAGCTATCTTTTGTTATTTTACGATAAAAATTGTACATTTATATAGGTATAATATGTTGCTTTAAATTTTTGTGATTATATAAAATAATTTCAAAACAAAAGATAGCATATATTTAAGAAATTTGAATTGTTATTTACAATATAAAATCTATTTTAGGAGACCTAATGATAAACCTTTGCCAATATGCTTCTTTTTTCGATTTAAACCGGTGCTACCTAGACTCAGACTCTTCCTCGGACTTTAAAAATGAATATTTAAAGCATCAAATACGATGTGTGTGTTAAATAATAATATTGACTACATATTAAAGGAAATACAATTTATAAATACAATTTGAAACGAAATCGGTTCATTTATATACTTGCAAACCACAATATTTACATATTTAGAAATCAAAATGAATGAAATAACAATTGAAGTCAATTTTAAAGCATTTAAATATTCAATAAATAGACCGTTAAACCTGTCTATAGCATCCCCTCTCTATAGCACCCTATTTTGGTGAGTCCCAAAAGGGGGCGCTATAGACAGGTTTAACTGTATATGTAAAGTTATTAAATTATTAAAAAAAGGAATTAGTAGAAATTTGAAATGGCGTAGTTTTGATATATTTTTGTACAATAATTTGGTTGAATATTCAGATAAGAATATCATACCTAAATATAGAAGTCTTTATTTATATCGGGGAGAAAAAAGAATTATTTCCTATATTTGATGTCATCTCCTTTCCATATTTAGATAGAAGGTTTACCAAGTGTAATCGCGTGATCCTGGAATAGGTGCTTTGCCCTTAGATTTACCTAAGGTGGTTTCTTCGGTTTGTCGTGACTCAGCATTTTCTGGAATTTTTTCTCTACTACCATCTCATTTCCTGGTAGATTCATCCTTCGTTAGTAAATTTATAACATAGCAATAAATCTTGAAAATAAACCAATCCATAAATAGATTTTTAATTAAAAATGCATATATTAGATCAAAATATAATTTATTTTATCAATATTTCAGTTGGCTGAACGTCAACCTTTTTCAAGGTATTATAATATATTAATGCGTTAATATGTTATTATACCTTGAAAAAGGTTGGCATTCAGCCAACTGACATTGGTAAAATAAATTATATTTTGATCCAATATATGCATTTTTAATTAAATAGCGATGAATATATTCTAAACGGAATTAATATGTTTAGATTCATTTATAAAGATTAAATTGTGTGAAAAAACCTTCAAAACTAGAAATATTATCACAATTTGTTTATTTCCATTTCAAAATGCTAGCTTTAAGAGAGGATCGTTCTATAACGGGGGCTTTCTTAAAACATTCTCTATTTCTTACAAAAGTGTTTAGAAAAATATGTGCGCAAGTGTTGATATATAATATAAAAATTCAGTAGTAAATATCTACACTTTTGTTCGCGTATATTTGTAAACACTTCTTGTAAGAAAATGTCAATGTTTTTAATAGAGCCCGTTGAAGAGCGATAATAATTTGAAATATAACATTTTTAAATAAAAATAAACTCATTGTGAGAAATATTTGTTGTTTTTAAATAAAATCATTTTATTGAATTTTCTGTTTATTTATATCGCCATCCACGAACGCGTTTCGCGCTTTTGGCGTTCTTCAGCGTGGAGCAGGCTGTACCACTGCGACCTAAAATATTTTTGGTCCCAGAGGCCTGTTGAGAAACTAAGAAATGGGTATTTAAGGCCAAACTTGCGTAAATACGCTTAACACATGAATATACAATAGAAAAAATAAATATAAAAAGGTCAGGTGTTTATATTAAAAATAAAGAAGGCATATTCTGACCAAAAGAACATGTTACTTTTAGATGGCAGAGCACAATATAAAGTTTTCACTTCTCTAAAAATAATGGCTTGAATGATTGAAAGATATAATAATAATAAGTTTTAAATTCACTGGCTGATTGGGAGTTTATTTAGAAATAATATAAATATATCAAAAGAATTTAGTTCTTCAAAATAAAGATATTTCGGCCAGTATAAATAAATAAATCCGTTACAAGATATTCAAACTATATTGAAGTGTATAATTATTTTTGAAATTAAACAATTTTCTATAGCCTTTTGATATAAAGGAACATATGTATATAGCTCTGCTATTAAAGTATAAAAGGGAGTCCACAGAGAATGTAATATGTGTAAATAAATAATATAATCATATATCAAAAAGAATATGTAACTACATCCATCTTTCTTGAGTTTCTTATTTTTGGAAATTTCAACGAAATACTGTCGCCTTTATCAGTTGAGTTCAAGAAATCATTCTCTAAAGGAAGGTGGCAATAAAAGATATTTACTGGCCGAAGTACCTTATTTTGAAAAACTATAATGCCGGCCAGGCAGCCTCTATCTTTACGAAAAGTCATTGAGGTATACGCTTGCCAAGGTTTCAAATGCTACCTTCCTTAGGACAATGATTTCTTGAACTCAACTGATAAAGGCGACAATAATTCATTGAAACGTCTAAGAATAGGAAACTCAAGAATAATTATTTATGTAGTTATATATTCTTTAAGATATATGATTATATTATTTATTCACGTCACATTCTCTGTAGACTCACTTTTATACTTTAATACAAGAGCTATATACATATTCTCCTTTATAAGATAATAACTAACATTATTGTATATCAATGAAGCAAGGGCAATAGAAAATTGTTTTATTTCAAAAAGAATTATACGCTTCAAAATAGTTTGAATATCTTGTAATATGTTTATTTATTATCAAATCAGACGCAATATCTCCATAAAGAATGCTTGCGTCAAGCAACAACACCAAATTCAGAGAACTATTTCACAGAAACAATTGAAACAACATAAAAATAATAATACAACAACAACAAAAAGCCTAATTTAGGGTCACTGACCCTATACAGGATTCACCAGAGGTATGCATAAGAACAAAGCAGTGAGACAAAAGAAACAACGATATAGACAGAAGAAAAAGAAAAAAAAAAAAAAAAAAATAAGAAAAAGAAAGAGGGAAGCAAGAAAAACAACATAAAAAGAGTATCAGTAAGAAAGTGAGGAGTGAGTGTCACACTTGGCCTTCTTCTGAGATATGGACTTGTGGAAACCATAAAACGCCGTAGCAATATACTTATTCTGGGTCATATTGTCAATTATTGATGGAAATGAAGCACAGAGAATAAAAATAATAATAAGAACTAATGAAACAAATACAAATATATACATAGTTAGCAATTAAGGTTTTATTTAACCAAGAGAGAAAATCATAGATATATTTACGAAATTTCCTAAATTTTTAATATGAGTCCTTACTGTTTATAAACATAAAAAGATCCCTGTATTCAACAGTATTGTAACAGATGGCGTGCTAATAAATAACAATAATATATCCCTTTGTAATTGAACGCTGAATTTAAGGGAATCGATGGAAGGATAGTCTAAACCGTCGGTTTTTGACCGCTACGACCCGGGTTCGATTTTCGCATTGAGCACTTTTGTCTGATTAAAAAAAAAAATGCTCCAATGGCCTCTGATTCTTGAAAAAGTCCAACCTCACCAGCGAGGGCAAAGTAACCAAACAGGGCTCTGGCACATTTATAAGTGCAAAGTCCAACGATGGCTAAAATCCTTCTCCATAATTTTTGGATGTCATTCAAATGTAGAACGACGTTTGATAAATTTGACCGCAAATGTTTTTCTTTTGAACGAAAATTCTTAATTTATTTTAAGGAGAAATAACAACTATTTCTATTATTAGGGATGAAGTATGAAAGAATGAATTGTAAAGAGTAATGGATGAACGGAAAAATTAAAGTCACCAGGGATGGGAAACATCATTCAATGTTCATTCGACAAAATTGATGAACATAGGTTATTGAGAAAACTGAAATTTGTTTGTTGGATTTTGATCAATTCAAGACTTCATCAACCTTTTTTATGAATGTTTATTGTCCTTTTTGACGTTTTGGCGAACCACTGTATCCCTTTTCAAAAAGGTTTGAAAGATTATTAGTGAGGTATTGAAAAGCGGTACAGTGGGACAATGAACTTTTATAGAAAGGTTGATGAGGTCTTCAATTTGAATTAATCCTAGTTTGTTATGCCAAAAAAATCGTGTTTAATTAATTCTATATTATTTATTTACTAACTAAATTTTGAAAATAGAGCTATCCATAAATACATATTTAATCAAATAGGCATATATTGGATATTTTTTATTTTCAAAAGGTAAAATAAATGATATTTTGATCCAATATATGCCTTTTTAATTAAAGATTTATTTCTGGATTGCTCTATTTTAAAAATGTAAAATAAATGATATTTTGATCCAATATATGCCTTTTTAATTAAAGATTTATTTCTGGATTGCTCTATTTCAAAAATGTAAAATAAATGATATTTTGATCCAATATATGCCTTACTAACTATATATTATGATATTTTTTTCTGAAGAATGTGCAAATTCATATGGTTATCAATAACGGTAGACTTTATTGAATTTATATAAGATTGTCTATTAATATACATTCCTTTATATCAATTGATTTGAATCTCTTGGATATGAATTTTAAAAATGCAACAGGTTTCTGAAGATAAGTTTCTTTTCATCTTATTAACGCAATCTCAAGCTTTCGGGCATTTCCTCTCTTCTACAGGAGCGCATAACAACGAATAAACATTCTATTTATTCGTTTTTATGTTTTGCTGTAAAAAGGCAGAATTGCCAGAAAGCTCGTGATTGCAATAAAAATGAAAAGAAAAATATATTCAGAAACCTGTTGCATTATTTAATCAATTAATATATTCCTTTATTTCTAATTGGCTAGTAGTCCCATCTTCTAGGATGAATGTATTAGAAACGTTTAAAAGCTATTATGTTTAAATGGGGAAGAACTAGTCTATTCGATATATAGAAACATTTGAATAAACTACCTTCTGGTGATGCAAAATAAGTGTGAAAATTTCCATTTATATATCTTTTGGTATCGTTCTGAAAATAGAACAATCCATTGATATTGTTCTTTTCTATATTATCGTTTTGTAAATATAAACCTTCGTATTATAATATGGGGATATGAAATTATATATTTCAATATTATATAATAAAAAAAACATATATTGGATTGAATAAAATATTTATTTGCCAATATTTTGGTTGGCTGAACGCCAACCTTTATCAAGGCATTACATTTTTGTATATACAAACTCAGCGCCGCATGTGACATTATAACACTATGCGACGCTGAATTTGTTTATACAAAAATGTAATGCCTTGATAAAAGTTGGGTTCAGCCAACCAAATTATTAGCAAATAGATCTTTTATTCAATCCAATATATGCCTTTTTATTAACTATTCTTTTGATATATTTAATACATTCTTTGAAGTAAATTTTTAAAGGTATGATGATAAAGAATGTATAGAAAATGATATATACAACGTGTACATTTAGGAGGAACTGGTGATATATGATGAAACTTGGTATGAATGTGTATGGGCCAATTTCAAGAGAAAATGATTAAAGAGCAAAAAGGTGATTGCATTTAATATCGTTAAGATAGAGGCTGCTTGGCCGGTTTTCATATTTCCTTATAAAATAGAGACTTAGGCTAGTTAAAGTTTTATTTTCTCAACGTTTAAACAAATATATTTTGTCTTCAGGAGAAATAAACAAAATAAAGCATTTGACAAGGCGTTAAAAATTGTACTGGGGTTGAAAGGGCATTTTTACGCGATTTTTTAAAATTTAGTACAAGAATCAAAGTATGAGTCAAAAACAAATATTAAAATCGTCAGATATTTTATACAAAATTTTATCATTTAATTTATGCCAAAAAAAAGTAATTTCAGCTAAATTCCGTTGTTTAGGTATCTTCATATCCATCTAGATACTTTTTAATTCCATTAGTGTATAGTGAAATAATTAGTTCTCAGTTTACAACCAACGCCATTGCCACAAGTAGTATAGAGGCTAAGACATTCCAAGTTTCCATCTCATCTATTGATCCCAGATGCACGGGCAGCAACAATGGGCCAAATTACTTCAGACAACCGTTCGCATCTGAGTCGCCAAGTTGTGTGACGTCACCAGATGGAGAGGTTGCTAAGCAACCGCCCGGGAGCCGCGTGGCGCCTCCTCAGCCTATAAAAGCAGACGATCCTGGCTCTCTACATTCAGTCATCGTCTGCCAGCCTTTAGGTAAACATTGCATGACGCTAATTGTTGTTTTTGACAGGAGGCTGATTCTTAGCTAGTATCGTTTTTTAATGTCTCTTTGTTTCAGAAGATACCTCATTTTTATACAATTCTCTCTCTTAACACCTATTTGATTTTAAAATATATCTTCTATTTCTAAACATATCTCGAGTATACTAAAATTTCTTGATGACTTTTATTTTTATTTCATAAGTTTGGTGCTCTCCGAAGTTCATTTTATTCTAAATTTCTAATCCTTCTTAGAGATTTGTTTCTTTTCTGTTCGATCCTTAAAAAATAAGTAACTTTATATTGAATATAGTAATCGCAATATAAACTGTTTTCCTCTATTCATATTTTTATATTTGAAATAAAAACAATTTCCTTGGCGTTATTACTGCAATAGAAAAAGTTCAGAAGTGTATGTCACTGTGATCCAAATTCCACAATATTCCCATTGCAGTAAGGGCGATATTATATTGTCTTAAATGGTTAGGAAGGACAAAAAGGATGAACTTCAAAATTTTCATTTAATAATTAAATATTTTGTATAAATAATGATTGTTAAAATAAATATAAAGTTGTCCCAAAGGTTCGTTAACATATTATGATTCATATTTTGCAAGTGTTTACGAACCTTTAGGACAACCTTGTAATTATGAAATTTGGCCCACCTGCTGATTGACCACCCTTGATATAGAACATCAGAGATTAAATCATTCTTCTATAAGAATTCTATTATAATTTTACCAAGGTTACCAATATTACCAAGGTTGTCTCGAAATTTCGTAAGCACTTGCAAAATTCAAATCATAATCATAATATGTTTACGAACCTTTGGGACAACCTTGCAATTCTAAAACTTGGCCCACCTGCTGATTGGTCACCCTTGATATAGAACATCAGAGATTAAATCATTCTTCTAAAAGAATTCTGTTATAATTCTACCAAGGTTACCAATATTACGAAGGTTGTCTCAAAATTTCGTAAACACTTGCAAAATATAAATCATAATCATAATATGTTTACGAACCTTTGGGACAACCTTATATTATTGTCTTCTAAGTTGAGAATTTTGAATATAATAATATGAAATATCTATATAAATATATGATTCTCGTGTTTATATTTTTTTATTCGAATTTCATGATCCCCTACATTGTGTGCATATCTATGTAGATAAGTGAATGTTCACAATATTTGTTTTATATAAAAACTCTCAACAATTATTAAAAATTATAAACGATAAATAGGTGACAAGAACAATTATGAAAAAATAGCACAAAAGTGAAATTGTACTGGGATCAGATGAATACATCAAGAAAAAAAGGCATCTTCTTTTTGTGCAACTAAATTTTGCTGATGGCTTGCACCATCTATCGAAATAAATATAAACAATTCGTTGATTTCTTTCAAATAAAAGTCAACGAATAGTTGATATTTATTCAGATAGATAGAGAAAGCCATCAGAAACTTCTAGTGGCTCGATCAGGATATGCCTCTTTCTTTTTTTCTTGAGAGCAATTATAAAATTATTCTTTGATGCATGTCATTTTGAAACATGCATATGTATGTTCAGGTTTATTAATTTACAATAAAAATGCTATATATTACGTATATAATTGCTCTTAATGTATAAAAATGCATAATGAAGCAAATTCTACAGGTTTCTGGAAATGAGTTTCTTAAATAATTTGCTTGATTAATATCCAGGATAATGGAATCAATTGTTATATAAATGCATAAAACAATAATAATATCAGACATCTTGACCAAGCCACTTCCTAAGAATAAGTTTCAAGAGTTGAGACAAGGAATTGGACTCATCACTTACAGCCATTGAGAAGGGGATTCTTGGAATATATTACAGAGTAACAATGGCTATAATGAGACTGAGTTTGAAAAGGAACTTGTATGTATATAATATTTTATGGTTTTTGTTGTTTTCATGTAGACATATATACCAAGATTTGTTTCATATAATTACTATGAATAATAAATAATATGTAAAGTTAAATTGGTTACGGATTCATCCTTCTTACTTATTTTAATTACATAACAATATATATATATATATATATATATATATATATATAAGAAATTGGAAATAATATAGGACACAATTAGGTAGTAATCAAAATTGAGGGAATGTTTTACCCTGATCGTTTAAATCAGTATTACAAGCCTTTTCTTAAGTGCAATGTATTTGAACATACAGAATATTCTTTCATTTCAAATATATATGCAAATATATGATTTCATACATATATATTAAAAACACAAAATATGCACTACCTGACCGCTCACATGAGCATTTTTAGATTATTTCAATAGCAAAACCTGACCATTTTTAGATATTTTCACTTATATATATATAAGGAATCAAAATATTCCTATCACAAAAATTGATTAGAAATATCTATATATATTCAAGTACATTAGTGAAAATAAAAATAATTTAGATTATTTGGAATTTGAATCAAATACCTATTCAATCAAACCTATTGTTTTTTATAAAAATAATCAAATATTCGATGTAAAAAATGTCTGAACATTTGTTAAAATGCATGCACTTGCTATAAGGCAACCTGTTTATTTCTGATAAGTTTTATGATTCACACAGGTTCTTTCTGGGTATATTATTCACAATATTTTCTACTAGAATATATTCAATTTGAATGTTCTATGAATTTCATGTTTATATTATACGGAGTATTTACTCCTCATGCATATAGCATTATAGTCTTTATTAATTCTTCAATCTATTTTAGAAACCCAACTAAAACAAATAAGAATAAATACATATAAATACAAGATGCATATTTTTTGTAAACATTTTACTTATTGTTGAATTTCTTCGTTGAAAATTCATGAGATGCTATTTATGCAAAATATCGCAAATCTAAAGAATCATTTACCAACTAGAATTTTCAAAAGAGCTATTTATATATATTTATAGTTAGAAGATCAAATTTTTTATTCAATATACAGTGTGGCCCATAAATCCCGAAAATGTTCATTTTTTAAATATAAAATAAAAGGGTTCGGGAATTATATGAAACAATTTGTATATCGGCATATTAAAAATGATTGAAAAATCAATATATTATATATTAATTAATATATTTTTATTTTTTAGTATAATAAATAAAAATGTAACACTTATAATATAATTATTATCAATTTATAAGTTAATATATTGAATACAAATACATAATATGTATGCGGATTAGTTTAATATAAAATATATAAATTAAGAATGGGTCCTATCTCCATTCCTATATTAGTTCTAATGGAGTAGGTCACTCACTCCACAAATTGAGTGCTCCATGTAAACAAATATTTGAATTTAAAATGGCGAAATCCTTTCCGAAGAAAGGAAATTTCTTTTTTCGGAGAATAAATGTGTTTATAGATTTAACCATCACGTTGGAGTACGCAGAATAAATGTGTTGTGTTCGTAGTGTTTATAGGAATTAGGTTATATAGTTTGCAAATTATGAAAATTATAATTTTTAAATACCATTTGTCAAAATTTATTCAGAATTTTTGATTTTTTATATATATATCTTTTAATATATCTAACAGACACCATTTCAGGCTTTAACCGCCCTTCTATACAATACTTATTGATTAAAGATAACAATTCTTTGTTTCATTAGAAAGGAATTGAAACAAGACAAATAGAGATATTTAAAGATTTATATAATAAACCTATCATTTTGAATAAAACTATAGAAAATAATTTATTATATTTTTATTAAGATATTCATTTATTAGAATTTCAATATAATATTTATAAAGAAGATGGAATTTTTGCCCTGAATCTTGTTTAATTCCTTTCAATAAAAATGTTGAGTCGCTATGAGTCAGTCTTTTGCTAAACGTATGTATGAAAAAAAAGAAGGATCTATATAATTATTTATATTTCTTGAAAATAAAGATACTTCGGCCAGTAAATCTTTTTATTACCTCGACGTTTCCACAAAAATATTTTGTCCTCGTCAGGAGCAAACAAAAATTAAATTTTTGTTTGATCCTGACGAGGACAAAAGATTTTTGTCGAAACGTCGAGGTATTAAAAAGATTTACTGGCCGAAGTGTCTTTATTTTCAACAAATATAAATGCTGGCCAGGCATCCTCTATCTTTGCGATATTTATATTTGATTATAATAATAATTAGATAATTACTAAATAAGTAGCCTAATTCGTCTGTTAAATATAAACAATTTCGAAAAATAAAAATAGTTATAAGTTAGAAAGTGGTTCTTGGCTTCTATGAAAGTAAAGGTTTCTCTTCATTCATTTGAATTAAGGGTTTATTTATTTTTTAAATTACAAATATTTTCTCACAATGAGTTTATTTTTATTAAAAAAAACCATAGCTTTCAAGCGATAATCGCTCTTCAACGGGCTTATTGAAATATCGACTTTATCCCACCAGAAATATTTACAAAAACAAACGCGCATAGCGTGGATATTTATAACTAAAAATTTTAAATTGGTTTGTAATTTATCAAATTTATGGAATATGTCTATTTTCAATTTTAGGGCATTTTTTCACAATTTTATCATGATTAAAGTTTCTATTTACTTTATCAATAGATTTTACTGTAAACCCACTAGAAGGTTCAGACAATACTGTTGACACAGGAGTTGTGTGTGGTCCAGGATGCCGGGGTATTACAACGGCAACGTGCTCCAGTCCCTTAACGGGGTGGAAGGTCTGAAAGCCAAGGACAGCTATCGCGTGGTCCTACTTGGAGCTGGCGGTGTGGGGAAGTCGGCAATAGTCCATCAATTCCTGTACGATATCTTCCCTACAGAGCACACACCCACAGTGGAAGAGCTGCATGTGGGAGAATATGATGTCGGTGGGACCAGCGTGACACTCGACCTGCTCGACACCAGCGGCTCGTACGAGTTCCCCGCCATGAGGAGGCTGGCCATCGCCACGGGTGACGTCTTCGTGCTGGTGTACGCCATCGACGACTCGGAATCCTGGGAGGAAGTCCGACGTTTACGTGAACAGATTCTGGAGTCACGCGGAGCTGGACCTGTTATTGTAGTAGTTGGTAACAAAGCCGACTTGGAAGAGAAACGAGCTGTTCGTAGGGAACTCGCTGAGACCGTAGCGGCCATAGACTGGGAACACGGGTTCGTGGAGACCTCTGCTAAATCCACGCAGGGGATTGTCGCCATTTTCAAAGAGCTTCTTTTGCAAGCCAAGATCTGCTACGAAGTGCCACCTACCATCAAAAAACGCAGAACCTCTCTGCCTAGCCAGTACCTCAACGGAAAAAACAAGGAATCCGTCAACCAGAAGCGTAACAGCTGTGCCGTTTCTTAAATCCCTTTAGTAATGATTTTTAACCAACTCCTTTCTGGGGTATCTCTACTGCCATTTTGAATTTTGTATAATATTTTGAACATTTTATTCAACATCTCTCTTATATATCACCAAAACTTTTAAATATATATTATTCGCAATATATATATATATAAATAATAAATATACTACCAAAATTCCATATATATTGGCTACGACACATATATACCTCTTTTTCGCTAATATGAAAATATATTATATTTTGAGTTTTAATAATATTCCCAAATATATATGTATAATGTATTTATGTAAAATAATAGATATTTTTATTTTAAGTAGAATCCAAATGTATATTATTATAAATTCAGTATATCTTTATATGTAGAAAATAGTAAAGATGAAATTTTTTTCCATAACTATATTTCAGCTACCTCAAATTAGATTTCAAAAATGCATATGTTTAATTAATTTGAGAAAATTATTTTGATTTTGTGTTTTCACATATACTTTATGTATATACGATTATACTCTATGTATTAATGATTATTTACAATACACATATAATAATATTATATTGTCATAAAAATTTATAAATTTAATAATCATATATTTAAAGAAATAGCTATAGACCCTTTTTCGGCCAATTATTCCCTTATTTAATAATTATTTTAGGCTAAAAGAACCAATTTATATTGGTTCTCCTTATAGATTTATAAACTTTAGTTTTATCTATTACGCATTCTGGAACTATCTTTTATTAATTACACTCTACTTGATGCCTTTCGAATTACTGAAATCATGTCTTATATTTAATCGAAAATAACATTTTAAAATTTCAAAAAATTCACCCAGTTCCAAAGTTGACACAATTAATTAATATTCATTAGTGAAAAATAAGTCCCTTATAGAGAAGCATAAGATAAATTGGTTTTAAAAAACTTCAACACTTTTCTTTATTGATAAATTGACAAATTAAGAAAGTGTCTCATTAGGGAATAAAAGTAATTAATTATTGTCAGACACTATTACTGAAATGTAAGTAAAGATTTTGCATCAAATTTCTAGAATCTTTTTATCAGATTATCTTATAGAATTTGTAGAGCATAATATATAATAAAATATCTAATGTAATGATATTTTTATTAATATTATAATGATATGAACCTTGTGATTAAATATTTTATATATCTAAATGCGAATTGAATTGTAAGAAATGTAAAGCTATTTTATCAAATGAGAGTTATATATGTAGACCATCCTACAAATTAAACAAAATGTTAATATAAAAGTACTATGATAGTAGTGGAGTTTTAGCATTAAACATCTATGACCTCCTAGCGAAAATTGATTTCTTATACTATTAGTAAATTATATTGATGATGAATTATTTCAATAATATTTTATAAATATATATTTTATCATATAGGATATGTTTATGAAATTACTGAATTGAATATGAAGTATATTTGGAAATTCTCTGCTCATCAGTAGTGAATATCTCCATCTATGTTTTGCCAATTATATTCAAATGATTATCTAAAGCTATTGCATTGTTTATTCTGCTTATATTGTCTGCAATAGAAAATTAATTTTTAGTGATTTTTTTATATAATATGAAAAGAATATTCTCTGTAAATTAAATTTAATTGCCATCTATCGTTAAATTTTACACAAATAAATTTACTGGCAATGCGCTTCTTTTAAATATCATCAAATATTATCTATACAGACCTTACTGCAATGTTATCAGATATTATTGCAGTAAGGTCTGTAGAGACAATATTTGATGATATTTGAAATAAGCGCATTGCCAGTAAATTTATTTGTGTAAAAATATTCTCTGTAATTATAGAAATTTCATAAATATGTTTTCTTCAAAATAAAGCATATCTTTCGCTTAAAGTAAAAGACACATATATACAAAAGGTATATTAAGGAAACAAAAGCAAACAATAAATAACGTATTTTAAATGTTGAAGATGCAAATATTCATCTCTATTTACGTTTATTTATATAGAGACTTTGTGTAATTAGAAAAAATGCGATATGGAGTGTGTATTGATAAATATATTATATATTAATATTCATTTTTAATATTTTTTAACACAGGTTTTCATGTAGCGTGTACATATGTTACAAATAATCGGCAATATATTGTGAAAATTAATAATTTTAATTCAATTACAATAATAACCGAGATCTAATATATTAGATGACCCTATGTAGGTCTCATATTTAGAATAATTTTCAGATACTAACAGATAGGATCAAATTTTCAACAGGGTTGGTTGCCTAAAATATTTAGAAATGTTTAGCTTATTATACAGATAAAAATAATAGGATATATCAAAAAGTTATGATATCATACATTTATCTAAACCATAAATATTTTAAATGAATATTCATGAAACTTTTAAATACTGTTGAAGAATTTTAACTAAGAATATATCAATATATATGTCTCATAATATATATATATATATATACGTAATTTTCTCTGAATTATAACAGTAATATATTGTTATATATAAATATAATTGCTATATAACATATTCTAAACGAGTATTTTGACAAATAATTGAATACATAAGAGATGTTAAATATCAACAAAATAATTATTGGAATATTTAACCATTTATAGATTGTTGAATCTTTAAAAACGTGTGATTCATTGCTCTAAAAGCGAAGAACTTTTTTTAAAATAATTGTTATTAGGGGAAAGGTTTTAGAAATTTTATATAACATTTCTATTGGCTATAGATTTTTGACCTTTGAATTGGCTCAACTATCTCTTTTTAACTACGTGGATTAAAAATTTATATATATTCATTTTAAAGAAAAATATTAGAAATAGTAAAATATTCAAACCAAATTTCTCGTTAAACATTTTTTAAATAAATATTTCACACATTTATAATTATATCGACATAATGTTTTTATACCTCTTTTCCACTTTTATAGAATATTATATAAGATTGTAGTTTAAAAAAAAACGAATTAACGATTTGAAAATGATTAATAAAATTCAGAGATATTTGTTATCTTTGTTTATTATATTGAAATACTTTTTTTTCTACGATTTTTGCTATGAAATTAATAATCGTAAATTTTAGATTGGTAGTTTTACATGTTATATATAGTTATCTTAATGAAAAATATAGTTTTTCATTAATTCCATTGAATCGGCGATTCTAAGTCATTACAAATAAAATCATAATATTTTACAGAATAGATTCTCAATATGTATTAATCTGTTTCTTTGACACTTGTTTTATTCATTGTGTATAATCATCGTTTAGTATTAAAATAATATATCTGTGGCTATATTATAAATCAAGCAAA
Organism: Cordylochernes scorpioides; assembly: GCA_030710605.1. NCBI lineage: Eukaryota > Metazoa > Arthropoda > Arachnida > Pseudoscorpiones > Chernetidae > Cordylochernes > Cordylochernes scorpioides. Next base: position 25,078,429 of record CP092881.1, on the reverse strand, counting down.
TAAGCTATATATCTTAATATATAATACTTGATTATATATATAATTTTGAATCATATATACATAATATTTTATTTCATATATAATTAAAATATATAGTTAAGTATATATTAATCACAGTTTTACACAATATATTGTTGTTTCTATGATTGTTTTAGAAGCTATAGTCGACTTTTGTAAAGGTGTGCATTATTTTCCATTATAATAAAAACTTCTCTATAAGAATGTATGGTTATTTACACTTGAACATACACACACAACTACAAGTATTTGTACAAGTACACAACTACTTGTAGGTAGAAAATGTATTCTTATTTTTAATACAAAATTGAACTATACTTTTTTATTTTATAATATATCCTCAATATTTCGTAACCAAAGGGAAAAATATAATCTCATAGACAAAACTTAAGGAAGTTGTAGCTTTTAGGACGTACACCCATACCTCGCTTTGCGTCGGGGTTACGTTCCAAAAAAAACACGACGCAAAGTGAAAATATGTGAAGGCGCAATCAAAAACAAAGGTGTTGCCATATTTTAGGAAAAAGAAATTAAGACTCGAATCCAAAACAACGCAACTTCGAAAATATAACGACGCACAGTGAAAATCAGTAAAAATTAAGCAGCGACGCAACTTCGAAAAAAACGCAAAACGAAACTACGCAAAGCGAGGTATTGGTGTATATCGGGATTAAGACAAGACTTGAAACATAGTGACATTTATTGAAGACAAACGAGAGGCGCCATATGTTCTTATGGATCAATTCACTCCTGGCAAGATTTCAATCTTTATGTGTGTTTTTGTGTGTTCACCAAAGGAGGACCTCTCTCTTAAATTATGCACCAAAACTATGTATTGTTATAACCTTAGTAAAAATCTTTACTAGTGATGACAAGAATGGGCCACAACAACAATAGAAAAAATAAACAATAAAAAGATCAGGAATTGATATTAAAAATAATGAAGGCGTATTCTGACCAAAAGCACATGTGATTTTTAGATGGCAGAGCGCCATCTAGTGGATCAAAAATAAACTAAACGTTTATTTAACTTGCTCCGTGATATTTGGCCAACCTATATCAAGAAAAGCCATCCACGAACGTTTCGCGCTGTTAGCCTTCGTCAGCGAGGAGCAGGCTGTACCACTGAGACCAAAAATATTTTGGTCCCAGATGCTTCTTGAAAAAAACAAGAAATGGGTATTTAAGGCCAAATATAGTTTTATAGAAGTCTATGGTTATAATAATATGTGTGTTAAATATAGATATTTTGCTTATCTCTAGTACACATGGTACAGGCCATGATAATCATGGTGAGTAGTAGCTATCGATCGCTTTCACTGTTAGTACACCACATGTCTACACATGTGAAAAGCATTACGACCTTGAACTTACAAATGCGCCAAAGCCACCATTTGTTACTTGCATTTGCTGGTGGGATTGAACTTTTGCAAGATTCAGGGGCCATCGGAGATTTTTTTAAATCAGAATAAAAGTGTCCAATGCGAGAATAGAACCCGAGTCGTAGCGATCGAAAACCAACGGTTTAGACCATCATTCCATCAAACCCCTAAATATATATTTATGTCAATATTATTTATATTTGTCTTTTTGTAAATTCGATAAATTTAATGAAGTTGAAAGACTACATGAAACTCACTCTGAAATTGTATTTGTAATACTTTGGCGGATATTTCTGTGTCATTTTATTATGTTGACAAGGAAGAAATATATTTTGTCAATAAACGTCAATTTTGTCAAGAAAATAACTCTTTTGACCGCGAACTGTCCTCAAGAAATCAATTCAAAAGTTACAAAGTTTACAAAAAGCTATGATGGATGAATGATGTTCGATAATAAATTGACTACTCAGCTATAAATCTATATTTTTTTATTTCTTTTAAATATAAGATAAATATTTACTGGCTTCGAAAGGTCAGAATTTACATTTGAAATAATAAAATAAAATGTTATTTTGAAACACACTTCTCAAATTAAAATATGTTTACAGTTTTAAAATTCAAAGTTTGAAATTAAACATTAGAGTGCCATCTATATATAATAATTAAAACTATTTAACGCGATTCTTTCAAAAATAAACACCTTGGTACTGTTCTTGATTAGATGGGAAAATGATTTTTTTAAACAAATTACTATCGAGGTAAGGACAGGAGAGGAAGTTGTTTATTTGAAAAAAGATACCCATTTTTATCTATATTAGTGATGATTCTCAAATTTGTGTGTACTCGAATTACACAAAGGAATTATTTGAGATAATTCATGAAGGCCAGAAATTCAAATTTCTATTAATTATTTTGTTTATCGATATTCTTTTTATAGTGATGAATTAGTAAATCTAATGTTATATATATATATATATATATATGAAAAATAGTACAATAGAAGCATAGGGCGCTTCTCCCGTCAAAATAAACGTCAAAAACTGACGTCATCTATTGACCGTCGCCGCAAACTAGTGGCCTCGGGTCGGTGACAAAGCCACAACACCAGTTTTAGCAAATTGAGAAGTGTCCACCTAGAGACCATGGTTTCGGGCTAATGGCCCTCGTCAGTCTAGGGCGGACTTTATTCTATGAGATCCACACGGGATCTAATGGAATCTTCACAATCTACCAAAGAGGTGTTTTGCTGGCAAGGTGGCTGGGCCAAATCTACGGATCAATTTCCTCCCGGCAATTTTTCCATCTATATATATATATATATATATATAAAGAATCTTTATATATAATGACATATTCTAATGCAACTATATAACTATTTAGATTTGAGAAAAATGCATGTCCTGATCGTTAAACTAAAAGTTGCTGATCGCTGGTGCCATCTGTCAGAAATGTATTACCTAATCGTTGATATTTAAATTATTTAAGAATATTGGCCGAGATAATCCTTTCTTAATATATTATGTAAAGCCACCCGCGTATACCTTATTCCTTGAATTTTCAACATGTCTTTAGGACTTTTTGTCGTTAAGTTACACACCGAACCACGCTGACGAGATCCAACAACTTGAAAGATATGAAACGTGTATGTGGTTGGCTTTTCTCGATTTATAAAGAAAGTCTATTTGGTAATTATTCTGGAAAAATTCAACAATAAGTTGAAATCTATTCCGACAGATGGCGCAAGCCATGAACAACTTTCAGTTGCGCGATCAGGAGATTTTTTTTCCTTAACTCAACCACCTAGTCAAAGTCCAATTTCATTTCTGTACTAGTTTGTATGTATTTATATTCAAGGTTTCCAATATGGTATATAAATCTTTATTCGTGATAAAATTGTCAAATACGTTTTAAAATCACAAAATAATTTCTCACAATGCGTTTATTTTTATTACAAAACGTTAGCTTTCAAGTGAAAATCGCTCTTCAACTGGCTTAATGGAACAATATCAACTATATCCTACAATAAATATTTACAATTACAAATTACATATCAATTTTAAATTTTCAGTTGTAAATATCCACGCTGTATGTTTTTGTAAATATTTCTTGAAGGATATATTCGATATTGTTTTATTAAGCCCGTTGAAGAGCGATTATCACTTGAAATCTAGTGTTTTGAAATTAAAAGAAACTCATTGTGAGAAAATATTCTGTAATTTTAAAATATGGTATAGGTTATATATATTGCTGGTTTTATTACTACATTATGAAGATTATCTGAAGAGTACCCTGTCTTAAATAGCCATCATCTTTCTTTTAAAAACTTATTCATTTGCTTCGGTATACTGAGTTTCTGCAAAAGAAAGTTTCAATATGGTTAATATCTATACACCTTCTTAAATTTGACTATTGGTAAATAGGAATTAATATATAAAGTAAATTAAAAAGTTAAAAAGAGGTGCTTGTTATGAATAAATGTCTTAAACAGCCATCATTTTACATTTAAAACTTTCCCATTCATTTTCTTCGGTTTACGGAGTTTCTGGAGAAGAAAGTTTCAATATAGTTAACAAACCTCGACTACTTCTTTGAATTGACTATTGGTAAGTAAGAATTGAAGTATAAAGCAAGATGAAAGGTTAATTAAGAGATGCTTGTTGTGAATAAATGTCTTAAACAGCCATCATTTTACATTTAAAACTTTCCCATTCATTTGCTTCGGTTTACGGAGTTTCTGGAGAAGAAAGTTTCAATATGGTTAACAAACCTCGAAACCTTAAAATTGATTATTGGTAAGTAAGAATTGAAATATAAGGCAAGTTGAAAGGTTGATTAAGAGATGCTTATCGTGATTAAATGGAGAGAAGAACAGGTGTTCAGATAGACAGAATCTAGGCGTTAGAACCATTTACAGTCCTATTCTGTTCTTAAGACTCTCTGGGGATGTTCCAAGAATTATTTATACAGCCAGGATAAAAATAAGCTGCAGGCATTCAAGTGGTCGATAAATTGGATTTGCCTTTATGACGCTGATGGCAAAGTGATCTTATGTACTATTTATTTTATGCATACGCCACTCAATATTCTGAAATATATATATATATTTCGTTCTGATAATAGAGAAATCCATACTTAAATCATTAGATAGTAAAAACGGCATATATTGGATTGAATAAAATATTTATTGCTAATATTTCGGTTGGCTGAACGCCAACCTTTATCGAGGCATTGCATTTTTTGTGTACACAAACTCAGCGCCGCATAACACTATTTTTTGAGTTTGTGTATACAAAAAAATGTAATGCCTCGAGCCAACCAAAATATTAGCAATAAATATTTTATTCAATCCAATATATGCCTTTTTACTATCTAATATATATAAGAAGAAGCGTCCAATACAATATTAGAGCTAAAAGAAGCAGTCTGGTAGATTATAATTGACGAAACCGCTGAGAGGATTCACCACTGATGAAGGAAGCTCTCCCACTATTTTTCATCGCAGTTAAGAAAGTAGAAGTTTGTTCCATGTGTAAAGGAAACAATCGTGATTTAATATCTTCATTTCCTATGTATAGATGGTGCGTTATTGCTTTCTAATTAATATAATTGTCAAAATAGAAAAATCTATGATTCGAGAGAAAGTATGCAAGAGAAATAGGTATGATATAGCAAACATATATACATATATATTAAAAATAAAAAAGGCCTATCCTGACCAGGAGTACATGTGCTTTACAGAAGGCAGAGCGCCATCTGGTGGAACAGAAATCAACTAAACATTGATTTAGCCTGTTCCCTAATATTTGACCAACCTAATTTCTTGATAAATCAAGAAAAGCCATCCACAAACGCGTTTCGCGCTGTTGGCGCTCTTCAGAATGGAGTTATATATATGGAGGATATTGTATCAAATATTTATTATTTTTCGTGTACTCATTGCTCATCTTGTACCTTATAAATGTTGATTAAGTTCTTGCCTGAATAAATTACCATGTCATTAGGAAGTTTTTCTTAACTAATTTTACACGTGACAATATACATGGCAATGAATATTCTAAACTATTATAGTCGCGTATGATTCTTTTGAAAATTAAACAATTTCTACTTCCCTTACTTCAATGGAATGCTGATGAATCATAATACATGGCAATATACAATGATAAGTGGCTATTAGAGTGTGAAAGAAAAGCATTTAAAAGTATTTCTTAAAATAAAAGACACTTCTGCCAGTAAATATTTTTATTGTCTCGACGTTTCGACAAAATTATTTTGTCCTCGTCAGGATCAAAATATAATTTATTAACCACTATTTCAGTTGTGGCTGAGCGCCAACCTTTTTAAAGGTATAGCAGCATATGTTCTATGTGTTTATGTTGTAATACCTTGAAAAAGGTTGGCGTTCAGCCAACTGGAATATTGGTAAAATAATTTTATTTTGATAAAATATATGCCTTTTCAATTAAATATCTAGTTTTATGGATTGCTTTAAAAGTAAACAATAAGATTTTCAAGTTTTAATTAACAAAATATTTTACCATTCTTTTTCCTCAAATAATCTCATTTGACTGAGACGCTTGTGAAACTCAACATTTTTGAAATGGTATTACTATCGCGTATTACTTTTCGAAATATATTAAAATTGGTAAAACACCTCTATAGCTTACATCAATATGGTGGTATAATATAGCGGTCAGTTCTCCGCTATAACTTCTGAATTCTCTTTCACCGCTATATTTCGGTCAGAGACCTTAATGGAAATGGAGCCATTATAGCCCTGATTAGAGCCGTTATTGGAATAGACGGAATTTTGAGAGGTGTTTAAAGTTAACGGTTTCTCTTAGATTGATGTTAAAGACACATTTTACTTTATAAAATGGAGAGTTTTATATTATTTTAAAATTGAATATATATATTTAATTAAAAAGGCATATAATGGATTAAAATTTAATTTATTTATCAATATTTCAGTTGTGGCTGAGCGCCAACATTTTTAAAGGTATAGCAGCATATGTTGTATCTGTTTATGTTGTAATATCTTGAAAAAGGTTGGCGTTCAGCCAACTGGAATATTGGTAAATAAATTATATTTTGATCAAATATATGCCTTTTCAATTAAATATCTAGTTATGGATTGCTCTATTAAAAAAAAAAGAAAATAAATATATGAAATATATGAAAATATAAAACTAGAATATATTTGAAATGATGTGATATATATAGTATATTTTAAACTGTATAATAATGACACATTTAGTATATTTCACATATATTCCAATTAGTTAGAGCCGATACTTTATAAGATCATACCCTTCTGTTGATATGTACACTGTTCCTATTTGCTACCACCCCCATATTTTGTATATATATGCTATATATTTTTATTGATATAACCTGTACACCCCTATTTGTATTTGAACTAAAAATGTTAACGTCAAAATAAAGATCCAAAGAGCGGTCAGCTGCGGGCCAGAGGGGAGGAAAAAGCCATCGCCCAGCCCAGATGGGGGCCCCCTCCAAGGGCTTTTTATAGACGACCCCGGTAAACAGGACAGGTTTTGAGCAGGGGGTCAGCAGTATGTTCTAGAGTGTGTCGATTGGCAGACCGCTTCTGTCTCTCTCGGTCTTTTTCTCCATGTCTCGGTGATAGGCATCCAAGTTTGTGTCATGGCCTCTACCTCTGTCCCGTGGGCTGTCCCCGATCACTCTCCGTGCTAACATCTAGCCTACCTCTGCTTCTTGTTGTCCGCGTGTGGGAAGAACATCAACACTCACCTCACGTACACGACTGACAGCTTATCCATACGTTGACAGAATCATTTGCAACAATATTGCATATATATAGAATGTAATAGAAAAATATATGTAGAACGACGTTTGATAATTTTACCACAAATGTTTCTTTTGAACAATTTGCGTTAAAATTGTCAAACGACGTTATACATTCATAAGCCGCATTATATTGTATTAGAAAATATATAACTAGAATGTAAATATAAAGAATTTATAAAAAAACCTAAAAATTTGAGCTTTTCACTTCAATATTTCCAATGGGTTGATACCCACCTTAAACGGGGATTTGATTATATATGTCATAATTTGTATAATTAGTGCCCAAGAAATATAATTTATTTTCGTCAAAATAAGTATGTAAATATGTTACGCTTGTGTTGAGATGTAAATATGTAAATTCATCCATCCATAAAGGCTGTGCAAAAAAATAAAGGTGGCAGACATCGCGGGTGCGCTTTTCGCTTGGCTGGAGCTGATTCTTGGGGATTGTAGACACAACACTTGCACCCTTTCATTTGACTACGGCAGCTACGACATATACGAGTATGGACTCGTATGTAAACGATAGGCGCTCTATCAATTAATCTAGAAATATCTACTTTCCACAATGTTTAAGTTCATTGCACCGTAAATATTTTTACAAACAAATCTTTAAGAGTATCGGATATATAAGCAACACATTCATATTCAATATTAAAACGGTCTGTTAGATAAAACTGGTTAAATCGCTTGGAGGTTTCACCACTGATGAACCAGGCTCTCGTAACATTTCTTCCATTGGAGTAATAGAAAGTTGTCTAATTTTAGAAAAAAGAAAAATATATAAGCAACACATTCATATTCAATATTAAAACGGTCTGTTAGATAAAACTGGTTAAATCGCTTGGAGGTTTCACCACTGATGAACCAGGCTCTCGTAACATTTCTTCCATTGGAGTAATAGAAAGTTGTCTAATTTTAGAAAAAAGAAAAATACGTACAAAAATAGTTTCAAATTTAATAATATTTATCATTTTTAAGTTACTTTTTCAAATATACAATATATATATTTAATACCTTAGCGCGCCTCAATTGATTAATTTTGAAAATAATCATACGCATCTATGATAGTTTCATTTTTTCCATATATATATATATATTGATATATCGATATTTTGTTGAAAGTAAATATACTTCGGCCAGTAAATCTTTTCATTACCTCAAATCTCGGCAAAAATCTTTTGTCCTCGTCAGGAGCAAACAAAAATTAAAACATTTGGCAAGGCCATGAATTTTTCTGGGAACCTTAGAATAATATTTAACGCCTTGCTAAATGTTTTAAATTTTGTTTGCTCCTGACGAGGACAAAAGATTTTTGTTGAGAGTCGAGAAAATAATAATATTTACTGGCCGAAGTATCTTTACTTTAAAGAACTATGAATGCCGGCCAGGCAGCTTCTATCTTTAAAATATCGATATGTGTCTGATATATTCTGTAAAAAGTATAGTAAATATATTTATATTTAATTACTCGGTTACGTAACTTCAACAATGGTATATTGGCCTAGAGACCTTGTCTTGTTAAGTCCATTGTTCTGGGTTAGATCCTTTAAAACTGCTATAAATAAATAATTAAGAGAATCTTTTTTTTTTTGATAATTTTCTCTTGAATCGCATGATTTCATATGAAATATAGAGGAAATTTAAAAAATACAAATGTGCACAATTCAAAATTAGGGAAGAGGATCGTTTTTTTTTCATAAAAAGTAAAAAAAGAGGAAAATTCTTCGCTTTTAATAAATATTTATAAATAATAATGATTATTTTCATTGATATTTGAATTGAACATCAATTTGTACGTTAAAAGTAATTATTTTGGAAAGTTTTGCTAATATTTAATATATAGATTCACAGAACTCAAATATTATAACACGTATTATAATTCAGCGATCTACAGTATTTCCTGATAGAATTTATAATCTTTTTAGAGATCCTTCTTCTCAAAAATGAAATAGAATGTTGAATAGATATTTCTAATAAGTCAATCTCTTCAAAATTTTCATTATTGCCGAGAAGAAATCATGTAAGTATTTCGTAACATTAAAATAAATATAAATAATAATATTCGATTACCTAATTTGAAAATTATTATATATAGAAGACACATGATAAATGTAATCCTATAAAAAAATAAATCTTATATCTCAATTCTCATACTACGACATCCACGCGTTTCTTTATTATCAAATTTATCTATGAGAGGGAATAGAAAAATCTCGAAAAAAATCGCTGAGTTAAGGAAGTGAGAAAAATATTGATTTTTTAACGAACTTCCAATTTTTTTATATTTCTGAAAGAAGATATTGACCTTAAAGTCGATTACTTCTTTCATCGATTCTGGTAATGACCTTCTTACAATGCTTCAATGACTTTTAAATCTTTCTTAGAAGTGAAATTTCCCAGATTAAGATATTGATTATTATAACCTATTAAAATATATAACAGGCTCTTCATTGGAATAACGACTGAGCTAAAATTATATAAATAGAGAGTTTTGTACTTGTATAACATATAGAGAAACTTGTATATTCCAATATAATCTATTATGGTTAAAAAAACTTCAGGCTTCCAGGAATACGTTTCTTTCTTTTTCTTTATTAATTTTATTAAAAGAAGAACCCTTATGCTCAAAACTGGGCAACTCTGTGCTTCACTCCCATCAATAATTGACAATATGACCCAGAATAAGTATATTGCTACGGCGTTTTATGGTTTCCACAAGTCCATATCTCAGAAGAAGGCCAAGTGACACTCACTCCTCACTTTCTTACTGCTACTCTTTTCGTGTTGTTTTTCTTGCTTCCCTCTTTCTCTTTCTTGTTTTTTTTTTCAAATTTTTCTTCTGTATATATCGTTATTTCTTTTGTCTCACTGCTTTGTTCTTATGCATACCTCTGGTGAATCCTGTATAGGGTCAGTGACCCTGAATAAAGGCTTTTTGTTGTTGTTGTTGTTGTATTAATTTTATTAATCGCTGATTTCCTTTCGGTGATTTATTTTTTTGTTTCTCCTGTAGAAGGGCTATCATGCCCCGAAAGTTAGAGATTTGAAATGAAGTTTAATAAAAGAAACTTTTTCCTGAGAGCCTGATGTTTTCACTTTAATATTGTAACAGAGGGTTGTTTTATTGAACTATGAATATTTTCTATTTTATATATTTTTTTCAAATAAAAGAACAGCATTACTTTCATCAATAGGAATAATTCGTCAATATTTTGTTTTCTGACTATTTGCCATGAGACTAATGAATGTTTATTCATCAATAGATATATAAAGGTGAATTCACATTTATAAATAAGTGTTTACTAAAACATTGGTCTATCGTACACGCAAAGAAAAATACTAAATTAATTCCTCGAAGTTCTCAATTTGTAAAAATGGATCAATTATTACGTCACTTTAAACTTGACCATTATAGAATGATAGAATTTAATACAGATATCTATATAATACTGTTACAGGTATTGCCAAGAAAAGAAAACAGTTACAACTTCAGCTAACAGAGGAAGCGCTTCAAGACTTTTGCCGATTCCATCGGGTCGAACGAAGCGCGGCATGAGTTACGCGACGTCTGCGTTCGAGCAACTATTTTTGTTTGTAAACTAGAAGGACTTAGGTCAGAAGGACATCCCGGGTAGTTGGAGACTTCTGTACGCTCCAGGAACCTGAGTTACTTAAATAAATAATAATAATAATTAACTAGAAGCGATAGAACGTGTTTTGGAAATCCAAGAGCTCCAGAGGGAGGCAACGGCGATACGTATGGTGATTCACGGCGGAAGAAGCGCGTTGTGGCATAAAAAACCAAGGGGCAGCACGCGATCATTTCATCATTATAGAATAAGGACATTGATCGCAGATATCTATATAATACCAAGATTAAAACTGATAGTGTCATGCTTATAAAAACATTTAAACATGCTATAAAGAATTTTCATATATGAACCAGGAAAGGAGTCTGTATTCTCTTCTATGGCTATTTCCCCATGAGGATATCACGGGAATTTGGAACAGCGACCCTTTAAATTGATACTTCTGCAATGCTGTTATCCAAGACAATTTGGTCCATTATCTATTCCATTGCCCATTTCTATAGGAAAAGAGACTGGAAATTCACGAAATTTCGGGGCTAACTCACTACAATGAACAACATGTATATACATTTTTTACTACTCTTCTGATGGATAAAACATTTGTTTATAAATATTTTAAAATGTCAAGGTGATTGATAAAATGAGGGAAAAAGTGCTCAACTCCACAGAAAACGACTGATTGCTCCCCCTCCCCTCTAAATTCCTTTTCCTCTCCTCACTCATGTACATATATAACTTTTTAGGGGAATCCCCTTGTAAGACAATAGTGTCTTAATAAAGGTTTTAGTTGTTGTTGTTGAATCTGTATTATCACTCGGATTTCAAGAAAGGAAACGTTGAGATATATTGAAAAATAATATCAATATGTATAAATTGAAAAATTAAAAGTCACAATACATCACGATGTGAAAAGAATAAGGATAAGAAGTAGTTTAAGGAAAATAAATGAGTATGACCGAAATTGAGATGGAAACCAATGCTAATGGGAAAGGGACAATTTAGGAAGCTATGGAGAAAAGGAAGAGATTAACAGGGACTAAGGAAGAAGAAAGAAGAAGGCCGCGCTGGAAATGAAACTATGAAGAGAGGTCAGGAAGAGTGAGGAGTTAGTCCTGGCTTAAGGAGGAGAACCAAGGCTACGCTGGAAATGAAACAATGAAGGGAGGTCAGGAAAAGTGAGGAGATAGACCTGGACTAAGGAGGAGAACCAAGGCTACGCTGGGTATGAAACAATGAAGGGAGGTCAGGAAGAGTGAGGAGATAGACCTGGACTAAGGAGGAGAACCAAGGCTACGCTGGGAATGAAACAATGAAGGGAGGTCGGGAAGAGTGAGGAGATAGACCTGGACTAAGGAGGAGAACCAAGGCTACGCTGGGAATGAAACAATGAAGGGAGGTCGGGAAAAGTGAGGAGATAGACCTGGACTAAGGAGGAGAACCGAGGGAGCGCTGGGAATGAAACAATAAGGAATGTTTAAAAAGTAAGGAGATAGATCTGGCCTTAAGAGGAGAACCAAGGCCGCGCTGGGAATGAAACAATAAAGGGAGGTCAGGAAAAGTGAAGAGATAGACCTGGCTTAAGGAAGAGAACCGAGGCCGCGTTGGGAATGTAACAATGATGGGAGGTCAAGAAAAGTGAGGAGATAGACCTGGACTAAGGAGGAGAACCAAGGCTACGCTGGGTATGAAACAATGAAGGGAGGTCAGGAAAAGTGAGGAGATAGACCTGGACTAAGGAGGAGAACCAAGGCTACGCTGGAAATGAAACAATGAAGGGAGGTCAGGAAAAGTGAGGAGATAGACCTGGACTAAGGAGGAGAACCAAGGCTACGCTGGGTATGAAACAATGAAGGGAGGTCAGGAAGAGTGAGGAGATAGACCTGGACTAAGGAGGAGAACCAAGGCTACGCTGGGAATGAAACAATGAAGGGAGGTCGGGAAGAGTGAGGAGATAGACCTGGACTAAGGAGGAGAACCAAGGCTACGCTGGGAATGAAACAATGAAGGGAGGTCGGGAAAAGTGAGGAGATAGACCTGGACTAAGGAGGAGAACCGAGGGAGCGCTGGGAATGAAACAATAAGGAATGTTTAAAAAGTAAGGAGATAGATCTGGCCTTAAGAGGAGAACCAAGGCCGCGCTGGGAATGAAACAATAAAGGGAGGTCAGGAAAAGTGAAGAGATAGACCTGGCTTAAGGAAGAGAACCGAGGCCGCGTTGGGAATGTAACAATGATGGGAGGTCAAGAAAAGTGAGGAGATAGACCTGGCTTGAGGAGGAGAACTGAGGCCACGCTGGGAATGTAACAATGAAGGAAGGTCAGGGGAAAGTGAGAAGATAGACCTGGCTTAAGAAAGAGAACCAAGGCCGCACTGGGAATGAAACAATATGTGAAGTCAGAAAAAGTGAGGAGATAGACCTGGCTTAAGAAGAAGAACCAAGGCCGCGATGGGAATGAAACAATAAAGGGAGGTCCAGGAGAAAAGAGAAGGTTGACCGTAACTGAGGAAGAAGCCCAAGGCCGCTAAAGGAAGGTCTAGGAAAAGAGAGGAGATTGACCGAGGAAGAGGACCAAGGCCGTGCTGTGGAATGTGCTAATGACATACCACCGAAGGTGTCGCGGACCACCAAGGACAATCACTTCCTTGACACTGATGGACGAGGTCCTTAATTCCTCGTGATTTTTTATTAAAACCCAATTAACCTTTTTTGAAATCATATTGACTTCCACTGATTGACGTTTTCGCGAAAATTTTATAGAAATTTGAGATGAAATACTTTTTTTTACAATGATAAATTGTCCATTATGTTATCACATACTAGATAAATATGACCATCAGATTCACGCTTATGGATATGAATTTAATATTTAATGGTAAATATAAAGTAAATTGAAATGAATACTTATGAGAAGGTAGCAAGGAATCTAATTATTCTATTTTTATTTAGAGATTCTATTTACGAATAATACTATTGTTTAAGTTTGTTGTTGATTTCTAAGATACCATATCTCATTCAATATCAAAAATTAAAGAAAGATATTAATATGATGCATTAGGGTGCCATCTATAATGAGAAATATGAATTATTTTTAACGCGTATGATTATGTTTTAAATAAATAAATGTTTTTCTACTGCCCTTACTGCAATAATAAAGATATCAAATACATTCGATTTTTCATATTGTTAATTATTTTACTTCAAATATAAGCCATTGGCCATCATATTTGCTCTACAAATAAAAAAAAGGCGATACTCTACAGACGTGAAATTTAGATGTCAGTAAGTAGATGATATGAAATGTAAATGGTTGAATTTCCAACACATTTATGCAGAATAGGCACTGGTAGCGACGCCTACATTGCGTTTGAAAGAAGATATTGTGCAGCAGGTTTCTCTTTCTGAAATTGCATTTGAAACGTTACTTTGTTGTAAAAGGTTGTAGCTACACCTTGTGTAAGATGGAGAAATGCTTTCTGAAATGTTCCCAGCTTTATAAATGTATAATTGTGTAGCCTATCGTGATTATAATGGGTTTATCGTACCACAGTATTGCTTCTAGCGTCGATCGAGATTCCATAGCTTTTTGATCCACAATTACGTAATGGATTTGAGTGGTCCGCTATAACTAACACCTGAAACAAACATGTTACCCGAATGGCCTTAATGGATCATACAACAAGGTCAAGAGCTCTGAGTTAAAAACAGAATTCGTTTTCAAGTCAAATGGTGTCTTTACGAACAGCTCGTCGACGAATTCAGAAGCATGTACTGCCAGCTGGGATAAATACCATCGTCTACTTTCGACACAACATCACAGACAGGATAGCCTACAATGGTGTGATCAACGACTAACCTGAACGCAGGAAATGCTTCACAACGTGTTTTCAAACGATTTAGGTTCTGTTTGCAGCATTATCATGGCCTCATCTGTGTTTGGTTCTATCGTGGTGAATGTACATTGCCAGCGTGTATTCGACTTTGCCATACTGGCCCATTAACTGAAGAGATGGTAGAGGTGCCATTTGATTACGTCTTGATTAACTCTTGTTCGCATTCCTAGAACTTTTTAAAGTATTTTTCACATTCCTGAAATGTTAAAACACCTGTCAGTACTCTTTAGTCGAGCCATGGAAAAAGGCACGTTACAGTAAGATAATGCATAACCGCATGTTGTCGGTATTGTACGGACTTTCCTATATACAGAAACTGTGCAGCTGTAAATTCTTCCACTCTGTTACCAATCTAGTCAATGTTTACCAAGGCAGCTGGCTCAGAGCCACACAGCCAATCATTTCTCTCGATGAATTATGACATCGGGTTGATGCTACATGGGAAGCAATATCTGTACATGCCATACAATCTCAATCCATTCTATTATTAGGCGTATAAATGCTGTTATTGCTGCCTGAGGTGGTTATTCTTGGTATTGCTTTTTCAATATCCATACCTTCTAATTTCATAGAATTTCATAAAAGACAGGTTCATACGGCCTTCAGAAATATTGGAAAGCTAAAAATTGACTTCAAAAAAACTGTCTGATATTGAACTAAACATTTTATTTTTCACGCGATTATAATATGGGACCAACATTACATTTGAAAAGTGTATTTGAAATGGCGTATTTGAGGCAAATCACATAACGTCTCTAGTATTGTTTTTTATTTTTATATCTACTAAGGGATCTTAATTTTGAAAATAGTATGATAAAAACTGCTAGATATATTGATACATCTAAAACACGTGTATGTGTGAATTAGAGAAAACTACATCAAGGTTTTACATATGCTTCATAAATATTTAGAGTTTTGTCGCGTTTGTAATACGATGAATTGATAAAATTCGTAAATTTTCAAAATTTTATGAATTTTTTATGAATTTCAAAATTGAAAAGAAAAAAATATATATTTATTAGTTTTTCAGTGTCTATTTAGAATACAATTAAAAATAAAGTTGAAAACACTAGAGAAAAATACAGGTTTTACATTCTTTGTAAACATACCATTCGCCAATGATACGACTCCACCTGTCGACAACTTATGAAACTATTTTTCCACAATATCTTTTTTTAAACTTAAATACTATATTTTTTCTTTGAGATTTAAATTATATATATTTTTATATGGTAAATATAAATTTTATATACATTTTTAATTATTAATATCTCATTTGAAGATAGTTTTGCTTCTATAAAAATATTCATTCTGTAAATATAAAAACGAGGCCTCTATTGTATGTTCAAAATTGTTTATTAAATATAAAATATATGGTAAAACTAATGCTAAATTCAATTATTTGGTTGAAAATTCGTATTAAATCTGTTAAAAAGGATTAAAGTAACCAGCAACATATGCAAATAAGAGCGATGACAACCTGTATACCATTGATTCGGGTTAAAGCTCTTATCTGTGAAGAGAGCATAGAGATTTTGTCAGTTTTTAAAAGTCATAAAATCGGTTGAATCTGATAGAAAAATCTTTCGGATAATAAGGTAATGTAGAAAAGGTATCTTTTTTAATGAGATTATCACACGAATATCATATTCTTCCAAATATTTCACAAACATAGTTCTTATATATACTTGTTGATTTATCCAGGTATTACCCAATCCAGAAAGAGAGAGAAGAATAAATTATTTCAATATAAGAAGCTCGTATAGGGGTTTTACACTTGTACCATTTTATAAAATGTTGGACAAGTAATTAGAATCGTATTTTGAATATATCATCATTTTGCTCGACGAAAGGTTAATAAAATGTTAAGTGTAAAAGTTTAATAATATGCGCTTTTTGTATTGAATGTATTGTCACAAGTTATATAAAGTAAATATAATAATCATATAACGGTTCTCTATGTAAAATAAAGGATATTTAGATTTGGTTGGTGTCATAAGGATATACATCCTGTCTGTTTTTGACTCCACGACCATAGCTCGAATCTTCATCTACGGCATCGAGGGTAGCAGATGCCATTGAAAATACTCCGAAGAGCCTACTGCCCCTTGAGAACCTATGGAAATCTACAGATTATCTTCAAAGTACCCTGAGTTACCCGGTGTCAACGATTCCATCATCCCAGACTATGGCCTCCACAAATCCGCAGGGCCTATATCGGCTACGGAGGGTTGTGACAACATTCAGTAAACCCTATGTAACCTTCTGTCCCAGCTGAATCTTCGCCCGCCACGAACCGTCCCGTCCTTTCTCAGGAATTACCAGTCCTTCTCTTCTGGCACCGAGTACCATCCCGGTTCCGTCACTACTAACATCCCACCTCAACCACTACTGCTCCAACGGCGGCTCTTGCTAAAGTTATCCAGGCTAAGGTTGCACCAAATCCCAAAACAGCCACATCACCTAACAAGAGGTTGAGGAGCTGTTTGAAAATTGAATGTTGAATTCTTCTGAGAACCCTATATAATGAAGGAAGGAAATATAAAAAAGTGGTTTTATCCCGCTTTAAATGTAAGACTTCGTCGGTTTTCTCGAGACTAAACAGAAGTAGGCTCAGATTGTGAATTTCTCGGCAATGAGATTTGAGATTTCTTGTAAGGTAATTGACAATTAAAGGTGAAAGATCACGAGATTAAATAATAAAAGTATTTATTTGCCTCAAAATTTTAGAAAAAAATAATATTTACAAAAAAGCTATTATAATCAAATAAACACAATTTATGTATGTTCTTTTAAATAGTAATAGGATTATATAAACACTATGATTGAAAGAAAATAAAGATATTGAATAATTATTTTAAAGTAATTATTGTTTATAGGCAAAGCATGCGCGTCTTCTGATTTTGCGTCGTTTCCAGATTAAAACGAGAGAGAGATGCACAAATATTTTTTTAATATATAATATACTCTAATAACTATATTTTTCGGCAATACTACTCCGATCAAAAGGTTTCGATACTTTGATCATAAAATCCCGAAAACTCAATATATTTTCTCCCGGTTTGTGGTAAACGCAAGCGTCGCCCTTGGCTTGGAGACCTGCCAATTTTCAAAAATCACGCGCCACAACAGCGCGAGCAGCGGCTGTACGAAAGTGAAGCCATTTTGCCCGTGCTCCGATTTCGTTAGTCACCGAAATGGAGGATCAACGAATTTACACCAAGTTCTGTGAGAAAAACGGATTCAAGGGTGCCGAAACTTTTTGGATGTTGCAAACAACCTACGGGGATGCCGTCATGAGCCGAAGACGAGTTTTCGAGTGGTACAAGCGCTTCAAGGAGGGTCGGGAAGAGACCGCCGACAACGAGCGTTCCGGGAGACCGTCCACATCAACCACGCCTGAAAAAGTGGACAAGGTGTTGGAACTAGTGTTTGAAGACCGACGAATAATTGTCAGGGAGGTCGCCGAAGAAGCAGGGATAGCATTCGGGTCGACTCAATGAAGGACATTTTGGGAGTGAGAAGACTCAACGCCGTTCTCGTTCCCAAAGATTTGACTTTTGATCAAAAGAACGCCCGAAAAGAAACGGCCAGTCGAAAAATGGATTTACGGCTTTGATTCGGAAACTCTACCCAACAGGCATCGGAGTGGCGCTTCAAAAATGAGCCGAGACCAAAGAAAGCGAGGAAGGCTCCCAGCAAAGTCAAGGTCATGTTGACGATTTTCTTCGACTACCAGGGCATCGTTCATCATGAATTTCAATAACAAGGCTCTACAATAACTGCTGACTTCTACCTGGGAGTCTTGAGGTGATTGAGGGAAGCGATCAGGCAGAAACGGCCGGATCTGTGGAGGAGCAAGTCGTGGATCCTCCACCACGATAACGCGCCGGCGCACACAGCCCTCAAAATCTCGAAGTTCCTGCAGGACCACTAAACCTCTGTGTTCCCCCAATCCCCCTACAGTCCCGATTTGACCCCCTGCGACTTATTCCTTTTTGGAAAGCTCTAAAAAAGTTGAAGGGTAGGAAATTTCAGAGCATAGAAGAGATCAAAGTGGAATCGAAGAAGACCATGAAGGCGATCCCGAAAACAGACTACCAGAGGTGTTTTGCCGACTGGAAAAAAAGGTGGCTGAAGTGCATCGCGGCCAACGGAGACTACTTTGAAGGGAACAATTTGAATTTGGTAGAATAATAAAGTTTTTTTTTAACTTATGAGCAAAGTGTCGAAACTTTTGATCAGAGTAGTATAATTGAAATTGATATAAAATTATGAATAATAAAACACTTAATCATCACTCTTATAATAATTCATTGTTATTAAATTTTATTAGCATTATATAATATTTTATAATAATATATGTCGTACACCACAGTCATGGGACCCCGTGGTTTCTGGGTTCTATAGATTCTACATAAAGGACAAATCAGGCTGTATGGAACCTAAGAGAAGCCAAAGACCGATGTTTAAGTCAAGATCCGAACTTTGGGGAGATGAGATGCTTATCGTACAACTTCTGGTTGTTAACTGTCTTAAAACTAATTACTTGTGGAAGATCACCGGAAAGGATTCCTAGTGAGTATATAATAATTTTTCCATAATCTGATGTAATCTTGACGAATGTTTCTCTGACCAAAGCAACTGTCTGGGTCCCTACTAAGATTGGGAATTTTATCAAAGAATATAGACTCCATAACATTGTATAATTACAAAATGTGATAATAATAAAAAAACTACAATATAAAGGTAAATTTAATCAAATATATAAGAGATAAACATTAGAAATTGGTAAAAAGCAGTTATACTTAGAATATACTTATGTATACATATTAAATATAAATTATAATTAAAGAGAACAATAGTAACGTTAATATAACTTCATTATGCTCCTCTATGTAAAATTCTGAAGGCAGGTATTGATCTATATTCGTTTTATGTATAAAAGAAACATTCGCGCTTTTAAATCCTTTTATTTTATATGTATAGATGGCGCGTTATTGCTTTGTGTTAATAAAAAAACTGTCTGGGTCACTGGTTAACTCTCTTCTATAGAAACCTCATTGTCTAAGATAAAATGATTTCCAAGCTTGCGTATTGAAATTCTATCTACAATTTGGGATTGTAAAACTCATTATATTATTGAATATATAAAGACCTATTGTAAATTAACATTCTTCAATAAATATATGAATTTTATATCAATATAATATAAAATTGAAAAGAAACACATTGCCAGTAAATTTATTTTTTTACAAATTTTAACGATAGATTGCAATAAAATTAATAATTGCAATTATGCATTATTTAATAGTGCATCATAAATATAAAATGTATAACTATACCCTAATATAAATCTCAATTTTATTATTTTTCGATTTCTCAATATATTTTTCATTCATATACGATTTCGCAATAATGAATATATTCACAATTATCAATATATGTGGCAATATCGTTGCGGGGTTTCTTGTTGTTGGATGCGAATGGTGAGATTTGGTTGAAGCGCAGTCGTTGAGTGGTAAGTGAAGCACACAGTTAGGAATAATCAGGACACGTGATGGGGTTTGAAAATAAAAAGCAACTGGGTTGGAGGGAAGAAAGCTTGAGAAGAGTTGAGCGATTTGACTTATTAATTAGTTGATCACATGGCGATGATGGGATTTAGATGAAATGAGCGGAGAGAGAGATCTCTAGAGTAGATGTTACCTTGTTGGAAGCGAAGGAGCAACTGTCCGAACTCGGCGAGAGCCAGTGAACAACTGTAGGTGTTGTTCCTATGAGAGCGAAAACGTGACTAACCATTCTTGCTTTTCGATTTAACACCAAGACTCAGTTTCTCTCTGATTGGTTGAGAGATGATCACATGATCTTTCCCTATTGGTTGACCTCTTTAGATGCTATCTTCTGATTGGCCGGCGGCTTCCTTTAGTGTTAGTTACGCCCTGCCTGGGTCAGGAAGTGTCGGGTAGCTTGACGCTTATAACTTCGACGGATATTAGATACGTCCTGTCTTTGCCGGAAATATTGGGTGTTAGCTTTAACATTTATAACTTCTGGTCACTAGATACGTCCTGTTTTTCCAGGAAGTGTTGGTTTAAACTTAGCTCGCAGGGACCTGGGGTCAGAAGGTTAACTGCGTCGTTATTAATAAATATGCTCTCCTCTAGATCTACTTTCTATGTCTTTTGTTACTTTCTTTCCTCCAGTTACCTTATTCTTTTATTATATCTTTGAAAATCATACATGGTACATACATAGTGGGTCGGGGTTGCATTTAATTATATACAAATTATGACAGATGCGCCCCCTACATGTGAAGAATTCAAGAAGGGGTTAGCCTGAGAGAATTCTGTAAAGTGAAAAATAATTTTGTGGGAAAATTAGTTGTGGGTATTGAGGGGCTATATACAAGCATTGCTGGTGACATAAAAGTAAGATAGAATGGTGTTGATGATATAGGTTGAGTATAATTAATAGAAATCAAAAATTTTTAATTGTAAGAAATCAATGAATGCTATGGTACATAGTGGGCTAAAAAAGGAAAATGTGCCTAAACGAATTCTACTCGATATAAGAAAGAAGATCGAGGGAGTTCTATTAAGGTTTTTGAAATCAAAATAAAAACAATATAAAAATAGTTGAATGAAATCAAAATTGAATGTTTTTGGTTGAAAAAGAAAAATTATTTTGTTGCATGGTGATAAGGGAAAATGCCTAGTTACTTTTTTTGCTCGAATTTGGAAAAGAATTCGAGGGAATTTCATAAGGTCTTTTGAAATCAAAATAAAATAAAATAAAAGTTTTTTGAGCGAAATCAAAGTTGAGTGCTTGGTTGAATGGTGAAAAAAAAAAGGATAAATGCCTAACCATATTCTATTCGAGATTGGGAATGAAATCGAAGGAATTCTATTAGGTCTTTTGAGAAATCAAAAATAAAAATAAAATAAAAGTTTTTTGAGCGAAATCAAAGTTGAGTGCTTGGTTGAATGGTAAAAAAAAAAAAAAGGAAAAATGCCTAACCATTATTCTAGCTCGAGATTGGGAATGGAAACCGAGGGAATTTTATTAGGGCTTGTGAGAAATCAAAATAAAAATAAAAATAAAATTTCATAAGGTATTTTGAAATCCAATAAAATAAAAATGGTTGAGCGAAATCAAAGTCGAGTGTTTGGAAAAAGAAAAATGAAAAATAAAAAAGTTTCAACAACAAAGTGTGATTTAATGTTTTTAGTTTAATCGAAAACCAATGAGTTTTCGTTGATGATTGAGTTGTGGCAGTTTAAGCTAAGTGGTAAATAGAATGATAATTGATAAATAAAAATGATAATATAAACTAATTAAAAAAAAAAATGATAATTAATGATTAAAAGTGGTAATAAGTTGAATAAATTGATAAATTGATTAAATATTTAAATTTTAATTGAGAGAAAATAATGAAAATGATTGATATGAAAAATAAGGTGTATTGGTTGGAACCCTTTGGTATCTACATGCCCTGATCTACATGTATTGGTTGCTCCATTTTGCCCTATAAATGTTTTACTTGCTCAATTATGCCCTATAAATTTTTTGTCTCATCTGTAGCGACACTTAGGTGAAAAACGTGATTCTAGCCCTCAAGTGCGTTTATGCTGTGTGTACAGGAGACATGGAAATCTATATAACCTTTATGTGTAATTTTTTGTCTTTGTGTGTGTGTTGTGAAAAAATGTTAGAAGTCTGTTGTGTAAGAAATGCGTGAGTTAGTTCTATGCGTTGTCTCGTGGATGTGGAATTGGGTGGTAAAAATCGATATGTAGACTCGAACTGGAATCAAAATCGGTGGCATAGCGAGGTTCCCAGTTGACCTCAATAGGGGATCTTCTCATTGTAATTAGAGATACGGAAGTGGGGTGTGTCGGGCAAACGAGAGGGAATGAAATTGGAGATCGGACGAAGGCGCTCCGCTTTGTTTACAGAGGCCGAATTTAACCGCCGCGGACTACACTTCCTATCGTGGTGTTTCAAATTCTCATTTCCTGCCGTCTATTTATTTTGGGGTGTGGCTCGGGGCTTGTTTTTGGAGCGTGATTTCTCCGACATTGTTTGGTCATCTTTTCAGTTACTGCTATCTCTTCGGAGTTTATTTAGATTTTCTGCGAAGATGGTTCCTAAAATTATGAGAAGCTTTATAAATGTTTGTCCACAATGAAGAACTGCTTGTCCACAATGAAGAACTGTTTGTCCAGAATTAAAAAATGCTTGTCCTAGATTAAAAACTACCTCTTGTAGTTCGAAGATTTTCTGAGCGGGCATGGCATAGATAAACAAGTAATTAATGAATAATATTGGGATACAGTTGTACGGTAGAACTAATAAACAAAGGATAAAAATCAGATGAAAGATAGGATATTGCCCCATGTTCGTCCACATTTTTGTAACTGGGGACTCTGAAATATTTGCTTGAACCTTATGAATTGTAGAATTTGAATGATTGGTAGGTTCGTAGTTCTCCTGTCTGATATCTTTAGGGAGTGGTGTGATATGATTGAACTGGTTGTCAGATTTACAGTTCTCCTGTTTGATAGTCAATGGTTTTATTAGAGATATGTCGGCGGTAATTGGTTTAGGTTGAGATGTGTGATCGTTTCTCTGACGTGGATGTGGTAATTTTGGCATTGTTTGTGTGGTGTGTACGCTGTGCTTTATGTACGAATTTTGTTTTGCTTTGGTGCCTGTGTCGGTATTTTTACGTGAAGGTTGGTTGTATTCATCGATTCTTCTAGCGAATCGGCAGGTGGGGCAGGTTTTTACCTGTTTTGCGATGTCTTGTGTCATGTTCTGCCAATAATATTGTGCTGAGATGAGCCTCGTCATCTTGGAGATGTTTGGATGGTGGTGTTGAGTGTGTACGGACTTAAGAAGTCTGGTTGTAAGTGAACTTGGGACTATAAGTTTAAGTACTCCTTTTCGGGAGACGGTGCGCAGTTTATTGTGATCTATAGTCACGCGAGATTTTCCCGGTGGAGAAGACTGTTGGCTCTGTATGAGTGGCGCATCTAGGAAGCCACAAAATGGGATACGAGTTCCAACGCCCGTTTCATATTGTTGTACTCCATTTATGCTACGGACCTCTTATTCGTATCTTGATAATCTTAACCCCCATCGAAACAATCTGCCTGACGGAGCTTTGATCTCTTTCAACCACTGCAATGCGGGATGGTCAGAAAATATTGTAAACTTTCTGCCATTTAGACAGGTGCGGAAATTATCCACACTTTCCACAATGGCTAGGCATTGTAGTTCCAAGTCTGAATAATTTCGCTCGTGACTACGTAGAGATCGGCTGAAATGTTGAACGGTGTATGTCTTCCCATCAGGGTAGACTTGTTTAAGAATGCCTGTAATGCTGAATGTTGAGGTGTTACAGTACACCTGGCATGGCAGATCTTCCTGGTAAAGGTGTAATGTGGGGTGTGTGGTAAGGTTTTCTTTCAGGTTAGTGAACGCTTTCTGGCATTCGTCATCCCAGACCCACATGACATCCCTTTTTAGAAGGTTGACAAGTGGCGTCCGCAAGCGGGCGTGGTCCGGAATGAACTCTTTATAGGCGTTCACAGCTTTTAGGAAGGATCGCAATGTTTTTCGATTGTGTGGTTGTTTGGTGGCGTGAATTTTTTCTATGTTTTGTGTAGACGGGCTGATTGTGTTATTCTTAACGGTTGTGCATGCGCTTGTTTGTCGTTGTTGTTGTCTTTTGGTGCGCGTGTTGCGTTTGTTGTGCGGATTGTGCGTGTTTGTTGTGTGGTGACGTATGGGTGCGTGTATGTTGTGAGGTATATTTGCGTAATTATGGTGTGGCGAAGTGTGGTCATGTGTGAATTTTGTGTGGTAAGTGGGTGAGCTGTGTCGGTGTACGGACACTTTTTTGGGCATTATTGGAATTGTAGGTTGAAGTCGTGGTGGCTTTACATGTGGTGGGTATAAAGTATTGGTAATTGGGTTGAGTGAAAAGTTGCGTGGTGTGAGATTAGAATGATGGCATGTAAATATTTGGGGTTTGGGTAATGAATGCAGGCAAGGGTTTCCGTGTGTGAAAGCTTTGGGTGCTGTGCGAGTCCTTTGGGACAGGTTTTGGTCTAGCCCGTGCTTGCATTCATTTGGTACATGTTTAGATACATTGTTAAAGGGGTAGGTAGGATTAGATAAGAGTTCAAAGTCAATTCTTGACGCCATAGGGGGGTTGCCTACCTTAGTTTCGAAAGGGCTGCTCGGCTGGGACGTCTTGGCTTGAGTTGGTTGGCTTGGGGCTCGGGACTGCTCGATGTCGGCATTCGCTGTGCCAGTGTCTCGCGCCGCAGAACTTGCAGTTGGACGGCGGAAGAGGTGCATTCCATGCACCTGGGCGTCGGGGTGTGCTGTGGTACGGACCCGACATTGTGGGTGGTTGATCTTCTCTGGATCGCGTTGTCGGTACACTGGGCCCGTGGATCCGCTGTACCAGTCGGAACCACTCTCCTAGGTTCTCGGGAGGCACTACGCGGACTAGGCGCTGGTCGTTGAATGGCAGTCCTTCTGTCAGCGTCTCGAGGATCACCTCTTGTGGAAGTCCTAGTTGCAATCCCATGGCGGTTTTTTCCCGGTAGTAGGTCTCTAAGTTGGCTTGTCCAGTGAGCTTCATGGCGAAATATTTCGCAAAGGACGCTTCGCTTGACTCAGGGTAGAGATCTAGGAGGATTTGTCTCACCTGGAAATAACTCCGGTCGGCCAGCCGAAGTTTCCTGAAGAGTTCCAGGGGTTGTCGTACCAGGTAGTTTGGCAGGCGCAGTATTTTTTCTTGTTCTCCCATGGATGCGTCTTCCATTTTTCGGTCGAACGTCTGGAAAAACTGTGTCGCGCTGTATGCGCCGTCGAAAGGTGGGATCGCCGACTCCGCTCCATCAGAAATTTTTACTCGCGTCAGGAATGTTGAAAGTTGGTTGACGGCGTCCGCTAGGGGCGCAGTTGTCTCTCGGCCGGTCACCTCCTGTCTTTCTCTTGCCGATTCGCTCTCTCTTACTTCTTGCCTTCTTTCCATTGTTTCCGTTGGACCGTCTGACTTTACGCCTGTGGGATCCTGATTAAATTCCATCTCTAAATCCTGTCGACTTAACCGCTCTGTCGCAATATCGTTGCGGGGTTTCTTGTTGTTGGATGCGAATGGTGAGATTTGGTTGAAGCGCAGTCGTTAAGTGGTAAGTGAAGCACACAGTTAGGAATAATCAGGACACGTGATGGGGTTTGAAAATAAAAAGCAACTGGGTTGGAGGGAAGAAAGCTTGAGAAGAGTTGAGCGATTTGACTTATTAATTAGTTGATCACATGGCGATGATGGGATTTAGATGAAATGAGCGGAGAGAGAGATCTCTAGAGTAGATGTTACCTTGTTGGAAGCGAAGGAGCAACCGTCCGAACTCGGCGAGAGCCACTGAACAGCTGTAGGTGTTGTTCCTATGAGAGCGAAAACGTGACTAACCATTCTTGCTTTTCGATTTAACACCAAGACTCAGTTTCTCTCTGATTGGTTGAGAGATGATCACATGATCTTTCCCTATTGGTTGACCTCTTTAGATGCTATCTTCTGATTGGCCGGCGGCTTCCTTTAGTGTTAGTTACGCCCTGCCTGGGTCAGGAAGTGTCGGGTAGCTTGACGCTTATAACTTCGACGGATATTAGATACGTCCTGTCTTTGCCGGAAATATTGGGTGTTAGCTTTAACATTTATAACTTCTGGTCACTAGATACGTCCTGTTTTTCCAGGAAGTGTTGGTTTAAACTTAGCTCGCAGGGACCTGGGGTCAGAAGGTTAACTGCGTCGTTATTAATAAATATGCTCTCCTCTAGATCTACTTTCTATGTCTTTTGTTACTTTCTTTCCTCCAGTTACCTTATTCTTTTATTAAATCTTTGAAAATCATACATGGTACATACATAGTGGGTCGGGGTTGCATTTAATTATATACAAATTATGACATATATATATATATTTTTAATAATATATAAATAATATATATATTATATTCAGATAATTATATATATATATGTGTGTATGATTTAAACACAAATAATGTTCTTTTTATATATTCAATTGTATTATCATTCTTCAAAAATACCGGCTATAGTGTTAAAATTGTTAAAAACCATTTCGATAGATGGCAGCATCTGCGCTGAACGGAAGGTATTTTTGTGAAGAAACGGTTTGAAATTCAAAGTTTTCTATTTCTCCTGTGTTACAATTTTTTGAAAAGGGTGAGAGCAATTAAATAAATCAATACCTGCCTTCAGAATTTATACATAGATTCGTATAAAGAAATTATATTAACGCTACTATGCGCACATGGAGTAAGATATAAGGGAAGGAACTTGCAGAAAGGACAGTATTCGTGTCGTTATTTCTTCAAGGAAAATCATTGTAGAAATTTTGTTCTTGTGTCAAAAGACACGTGTAATAACAGAGAATGCCAGGTCATCGTAAACGGAGGCAGTTCAAGCAGACAGACGCTTTTACGAGGGGCATGGTGATCGGACTGAAAAGGGCAGGCTAGTCCATACGTCAAATCGCAGCTGATACACACCTTGGTGCGTCCACGGTGCACCGACTGTGGAGAAGATGGTTGGAACAAGGAAATGTGGCAATTTATAGGAATGCCGGTGCAACCAGAGTGACGTCAGCACGTGTGGATCGGCGTATCCTTCAACAAGCAGTGGCGGCCCCACAAGCCACTTGTACCGCCATCCTGCAACATGTGCAAGACACCCTAGATCATTCCATCTCGACCAGAACCATTTCCCGTCGATTGGTTGCTAATGGCTTGCACTCATGCCGTCCGCTAAGAAGACTGCCATTGACCCCACCGAATAGGCGCCAACGTTTGGAATGGTGCCGGGCTAGATCGACGTGGATGACGGAATGGCACAGGGTCGTGTTCTCAGATGAGTCGCGTTTCTGCTTGTCCAGTGATAGTCGCCGTGTACGCGTGTGGCGTCGACGTGGAGAAAGGTCCAATCCGGCAGCAATTGTGGAACGCCCCACCGTGCGACAACGTGGAATCATGGTTTGGGGCGCAATCGCGTATGATTCCAGGTCACCTTTACTTCTTATTCAGGGCACTATGACGGCCCAACGATACGTTGATGATGTGCTGCGACCGGTGACACTCCCCTACCTTCAGGGGGTACCCAATGCCCTTTATCAGCAGGATAACGCCCGACCGCACACTGCTCGCATTAGCCAACAAGCTCTGCAAGATGTACAGATGCTTCCCTGGCCACCGTATTCTCCTGAACTCTCACCAATCGAGCACGTCTGGGACATCATTGGACGCCGTTTGCATGCCTTGCCACAGCCGCGTTCAGAAGACGAACTGTGGCAAATGGTTGAGAGGGAATGGAGAGCCATCCCTCAGTACGCCATCCGTACTCTGATTGACTCTCTACCTAGACGTGTTGCTGCGTGCATCGCCGTCCACGGTGGTCCTACTTGCTACTAAGCCGACGCCATTCTCGCTCTGTATTATGACTATCATTTTGAAATAAAGATCACTTATTGTTCGTCCCTGTCTCTCTCTGTCTGCCGAGTTTCATCACTTTCTGGCCACTATTTCTTGGTGTTCCATTTTCAATGTCACGCAGTGTATATTGTATATATTTTTACAATATATTGTTTATATATTTGTATACTATATTTCTCTCTCTCTCACAATTTGAATATAATACTTTAAATTTATTAACCATTTACTTAAGGTATATGTGCTTCATATTTTATGAATATATCTTGTTGCTAAAATGTCGTTTAATAATTACTGATGAGCCAAGCCCTCCCAGTAAGGATTATAAGGACAGTAGAAGTTTTATTTATTTATATATATATATTAATTAGTTATTTATTTTTCTGCTTCTGTGTGCTATTAATGTACAGTTAATTTGATAACGAATAAAGACATTAAGACGCGAATATTTCTTTTCACAAATAAATCAAACTTCTACTGTCCTTACTATCCTTACTTGGAGGGCTTGGCTCATCGGTGATGAACCCTCCCAGCGGTCTAGTAAATTAAATTGGCGAACTCCCTGGGAAGGTTCAACACTGATGAGCAAACCCTCCCAATATATTTTTTCATCGCAGTGAGGACAGTAGAAGTTTGATTTATTTGTGAAAAGAAACATTCGCACCTTAAAATTTTCATTTGTTATATCTATATATATATATATATATTTTAATTATCATGGTTATTTTATATTATCATTTATATATATAATTTATAGTTATTTTGAAAGTAAATTAAGGTTTCAGTACTTATTTTGATATGAAATATTTGAATGAACATTTTTGATTGAACCATTTTAATATCGATCATTGAGAAAGAGGTGTTATAACTATTTAGTGGAAAAACGAAATATATTATTACATATCAGTGTTTATAAAATATGCTAAAAAATACACTAATGAAAAAATTATAGAAAATGTTCCACTCAAAGGTTTTGAAAACATATTCTATATATTCATTATATTCTATCATTTATCTCTCGAATGTATATATAAAGTATAATGTGAAAAATAGTACAAATGTGATATTGTACTGGGATAAGGTGCATAAATTATGAAAAAGACATCTCCTTATTGTGCAATTGAACGCAAGCCATCAACATCTTTCAGTTGCACGATAAGGAGATGCCTTTTTCATAATAAAGTATAATGTTCTGTTTTAAATAGGTTATGTAAACATTAAAGAAATTATATCTAGTTTTATCTTTTTAATAGAATGTGTATACAAATCATTTGTGACTCTTTAGAATATTCATTTGTAATGGGTGTCGTTGATTCATTATTATAACTTACATACCGTTTAGAAGTAAGACCTAAATTTTCTAACTTCATTTATGAACAAAAAAAAATGATTCGATCTCAAAGATCCTCGGCGGTATTATCCAAAATCTATCAAAATTCAATATGTAGGTTAATTATTTTATTATTTTGAAAAATATGTTTTTCCTTTATCACCATTTTAATGTTTACTTCATATTTTGAATATATATAGTGTAATAATATATATTTTCCATTTTAAAACTTTATTATTTATTGTTTTAAAACAAATATAATTCGAACCAAGAAATCGAGCGTATTTTAATTTAACGGTTTAATAATTACCTTGTCTTCGTGAAAGAGCAAATGCAAAATGAAATTACCAAAAGATATTAAAATAAACGTTTATATATGAGTAAAAATGAAATATAATATATATGTTGAGATAAACCTTTAGAATTGAAAACACTTCGACCAGTAAATATTTTATTATCTCGTCTTTTCGACAAAAATCATTTGTCCCTGTAAAAAAAAAAATAATAATAAAAATAATAAAAATATTTATTGGCCGAAGTATCTCAAATTTTAAAACTATGAATACCGGTCAGACAACCTCTATCTTCATGTTGAGATAGATATGTTGTGATATTAGTAAATTTTATTAATTTTCTTTAATGTTTCTATTAATTGACATTAATTGTATTTTAAAATAAATAAAACAATTTCACATACCTTAGCATTCAGGTTTAATAAATGTTATGTTTTAAATTTGTTTAAAAATGGCTCTCTTTATAAAGATTGAAAATGAATAGGCGAAAATATAAAATTTATATATAATATATATGTAGATATAAAAATATTTTTATTTTTAATTTTGGGAAAATTTATTATAATAAAATATTATTTTATTACTATATATATTGTGATATATAATTAATTCTTTATCAATCTCAATAAGAAAAGTATTAAAATTAGGCGATAGATGGCAGGACATGTCTTTTAGATCCTACCATTTAATTGAAATAGATTTCTCTTACAAGATGAATAACACGAGATTTATATATATATATAATTTGAAAGAATTTATTTATTTATATAAATATAATAATATTGTTTAAATATATTTTACTTAGGTTTGGCAAATAATGTTAAATATATCATTTAATTGTCCGGACTTCGGAACTATTAAAACTGCAATTAAATTTTTTAAAAAAGTTTTAATATACTAGCCGAGTGACCCGGGCAACGCCCAGGGTTTACCCAAAGGGCCTGCAGAGACTTTAAAAGTATAGATGGTGGCTTAAAAATCGCAATGGGTATATTCAGATTTCCTAGAAGCAGCATTTCAAGTAAGGATAAGTAAAAATACTTTCTAAGTATAAATTCGTTAATTCGACCATGTTTTGATTTCCAGAACCTATGAAATTACAAACAGTAATTCGACAATACCGATAATTCGACCCCTTGCGATAATTCGACCTTGATTTGATTTCCCAATCTCTGGCCTATCAAATAACAAACGGTAATTCGACAATATTAATTATTCACCACTTCTGATAATTCAACCATTTTAAAATGCAAAATTCGACGATTGATGTTTACTTACAACTTTACTAAAAAAAAGGTATTATAGATGCGAGCAACGAAACATTTTGAACCCATATAATGCAAATTCATATCCTCACTTATAGGGTGTCAAGCCTAAAGGATGCGAATTCATGTCCCTGATTTCTAAAAATTAACATAAAATTGTAGGCTACCAACGCGAATTCGCGTCTACTGGGATCTTTTCCCATACCTTCTTGCCTATTTAGCAGTGGGTTGGGTTGGGGGGGAATGTCAGCTGTCCCAATGTACCTGTAAAATGTCACATGCGACCGAGTTCAAGCAGCCATTATTTTTATTTATTTCAAGCTATATAGATTACATTAAAAGAAAATATCATTTTTTAAACATGTTATTATATGAACAACTCGATTTTCATACGGCCCACTGGATCATGTAACTCTGGAATCATAAGTGCAAAAACAGACATCCCTAAAGGACTCCTTTAAAATATCTTTATGATTCTTTTTTAATAATATTCTTAAACATTTTTAATTTTTTTTTCATATTTATTAACTTTTCAATATAGAAAATAAGATAACATAAAAGGGATAAATTCATTTAATGGACCTCACTAAAAACTGCAATTCTAGCCGAGTGACCTGGGCAAAGCCCCAGGTTTACCCTAAAGGCCTGTGAATGGGCAGGATAACCATATGTGTGCCATTGCAAAGATCCTAAATCAATGTATAGAGCACTGGGGAAAATAGGTTTTTTTTTTTTTTTTTTTTGCTTATCCCTAGTACACGTGGTACAGGCCATGATAATCATGGTGGGTAGTTAGCGACTGCTTTTACTGTAAGCGCACCACATGTCTACACATGTGAAAAGCAGTTTGACTTTGCACTTACAAATGCCAGAGCCCCGTTCGGTTACTTGCACTCGCTGGTGGGGTTGGACTTTTGCAAGAATCGGGGGCCATTGGAGCATTTTTTTTTTTTTAAACAGAAAAAAGTGCTCAATGCGGGAATCGAACCCGGGTCCTAGTGGTCGAAAACCAAACGGTTTACCCAGCCTTCCACCGACCAAAAGTCAAAATAATAATAAATATTTTATGAATGAACAAATAATACAAAAAATTGCTTTCAGGTGAGAAACTATAGGCATTGGTGAAAACTTTAAAAAATTATATTGAAAAAAAAAAAAGAAAACAAATATTAAAAGAAAATTCAATACAACACAACTATATAGCAAATACAGCCATTATTTCTAGCCGAGTGACCCGGCAACGCCCCGGGTTTAGCCTAAAAACATGTGAAGCGCTAGATAACCATATGTGAGACATTGCATAGATCCTGAATCAATGTATAGAGCACTGGGGAAAATAGGTAAATAAAGACCAAAAATCAAAATACTTAATTATAAATATTTTATTAGTGAACAACTAATACAAAAAAATCCTTTCAGGTGAGAAACTATGTTGTTGATGTTTCTTATCCCCTTGTGTAAAGATTACACGAATTCCATGATCTCATGGAATGGGGTATAGGGGTGCAGCTTTCGTTGATCATGGCACCATGATCCAGGCACACTTTGGTGAAAGTCTGACTTTGCCTGTGATTTGAGGCCATTCCAAATATGGAAGCCTTTGTTTCTGACTCTAACATGAGCACAGACGCAGCTCCTCCGTATCCCTGGAGTGGAACCATTGCTGAGGTCCATCAACTGGGTCAGTTGAACTCAGGATTTTTAAAGAGGGAGTGTCCCTCCTGGTTACAGCATCAAGTCTACCAGAACAAGACTTGATACAATCGTGTAGAGAGTTTACTGTACCTCCCAACAATGTCCACTGCACCACAGGCCAGTTACAGAGGGGTAAGCATGGGAGGTGTGAGAAACTATAGGCATTGGTTGATGAGGCACAATTTGGATTGTAGATTATAAACAAAAGGTAATAAGACCAAATCCAAATATATAAATAGTGTGTGACGTTTCGGTAACAGCGTTGTTACCATCTTCAGACAAAAGTACTGAATGGAAAAAAGGAGCCTACAGCACCCGGTGTTCCCAGGTGGTCACCCTCCCAAGTACTGACCGAGCCCGACGTTGCTTAACTTCGGCGATCGGACGAGAACCGGTGTTTTCAACGTGGTATGGCCGTAGGCCATAGTACTTTTGTCTGAAGATGGTAACAACGCTGTTACCGAAACGTCACACACTATTTATTTATTTGGATTTGGTCTTATTACCTTTTGTTTATAGGCATTGGTGAAACTTTAAACAATTTTTTTGGAAATGAAACAAAAAGTAAAAGAAAACAAATCTTAAAAGAAAATTAAATACAACACAACAATAAACCAAATTAGACAACATAAAAGGCATAGATTCATTTATTTGAAATGAAAAAAAAAATAAAAGAAAACAAATCTGAAAATAAAATTGAATACAACACAACTATATAGCAGATAAGACAACATAAAAAGGAAAAATTCATTTAAAGGACCTCATTAAAAACTATATTTCTAGTTTTATAAATACGTGGGTTCAACTTTACCCGTATGCTATTCAAAGTTCGCACACGTGAAAAAGCCACATAGAGCTGTCCATGAGTAAACACGGGCTCATGTAGCAAGAGACCCACTCTAGCAAAGGTTTGGCCTTGAGCCTTATTAATAGTCATGGCAAAAGCCAACCTTAGTGGAAACTGACGCCTCTTCAGAATGAAGGGAAGGTTGGTATCTGAAGGAGCCAAAGATATTTTTGGCACCAATACAGTTTGTCCAACTTTGGTCCCTGTCAGTATTTGTGCTTCTAGGACATGAGAGCGCATGCGCTGGATAACCATACGTGTGCCATTGCAGAGACCCTGCTTAGGATTCAAATTTCTAAGGAGCATAACAATAGCACCAATCTTAAGGTTTAACCGGTGTGGAGGCATTCCTGTGGGAGTAAGGCTATTAAGGAATTCAGTATGGTAGTTATTTTGTTCCTCCACATTCTCACACTCGACACTGTCAACACTGAGAAAACACTGACTCCTGTTTGGTAAGCGATCCAAAACTTTTTCATTAATCTCTAATGAATCTGTGTTTTTTGGCGTTAAAATCACATACTGGCTAAGGGCGGTAATATCACCATAGGAAGAACCAAATATTTCCTGCACCAGGTCAACCCCATGAAAGATACAGCTTTCTGGAAGAGAAATGAGGCCCTGTTGGTCTGTAGGTAGATCACCATCACCAACTTTAAGTAACCATTGAGAGAAGCTCTGTGCATCAATACCTGCTCGCATATTCTGAGTAAGGCGCAAGATCACAAACAATGGCCATAGCTTGCTTTGCTTAATGCAAGCAGCAACAATTTCAGCTCTTGAAGCTCGAGGTACCACAGGTAGCACTTGGCGAAAGTCACCTCCAAGAACAACAACCTTTCCGCCAAAAGCAAGGTCACAATGCATAATGTCCTTTAGGAGACGATCCACAATTTCAAGTGCTCTGTAGTGGGCCATAGGAGCCTCATCCCAAATAATTAAGGATGATCTACGAATAAGCTCAGCCTCAGAACTATTGGCCGAGATCGCAGCTACAGAATTCTCAAGCAAGGGAATCGGCAGCTTAAACCTGGAATGGACAGTCTGGCCACCTGACAAAAGGGTAGCCGCTATTCCAGTGGAGGCCAGCGGAATGACAATTTTTCCAACGGCTCTAACACAATGAATTAGGGTGTTATAAACATAAGTCTTGCCCGTACCACCAGGCCCATCAATAAAAAAGCAACGTGGATTTACATTGAGGGAATCAACAATTGTGTCAACAATTGACTTTTGATCTGGTGTAAGGGACCTATACATTTCTGTCCCAATTTGCAGCTCTGCATTAACATCAAGGTGATCCTCTCCTGAATCAAGAAGTGGGGTTAGGGGTGCAGGAAGTCCATAATGGTGGCAACTGAGGCGATTTTCTCTCAGCTGGAATTCAATCTCTCTGAGAGTCATCTGTTCAGCAGCTGCGTCAGATGTTGCACGAGAAAAGTCCTCACTAAGATACCCCTTGTATTTGGTCCACAGTGATACAGGGTCGGTAGGATTATTGTAGATGAGAATTGTCGCAAAGAGCTGCCGCAGTTGACAAGGCATTTGGAACAAAGCCGCCTCAGCTAAGCATGCATCCCATTCAGAATCATCAGCCAATAATCCACGGCGCTGGGCAGCCTCTTTAAAAGTGGAGCAAACAATATCATCCACAGTTCGCAAATCTTCAAAACTCTGAGCACCTGCAACATGTAATAGTAGAAGCCGGAGGTGGTAACGCTCAGAATCTTTAGGATTCACTGAACACATACGTCCAATGCACAAAGCCCCACCCCGAACTCTAGCACTCCATTGATTCTGCCTGAAAACATAAGCGGAAGGTATGTCTCCATATAAAAGTGATCTTGCGGATACATTAACACAATTGAGCTGAAACCAGGCAGTCAGAGTTGTGCGTCTGCGTGAGGCATTTTCAAGAGCCTGTTCTTCACTACCTTCAACAAAATAGACAGATTGAAAATTAGGTAGATGAACAGCTAAGCGACATATGGTATGCGAGTGAGCATGCAAGCGATATTCAAACATTCGCCACATTGCCTCAGGAGCACTTACATACCGAGCGTCAAGAAAGTTTTTGATTTCATCATGTGCCCTGCTTTCCATATCTAATTCTCCAACAGACACTTCCACCTCAGCCCTGTCGTGTCCCTTATATACATACTTGAAAAGATATTTGACACTTTTCACAGAGGCACAGACCTCCACATTAATGTGAGCATTGAACCTAACCAGCAGATAGGGGTTATAGGGAACAACCCAGCGGTTATCCACCTCGTGAGTGCCCACAACTAATGTCTGGCCGTCATCTCGACGTCTGTAGCGAGGATAGCCATAATTGTTAGCCTCAGTCAGCTGCAGGAATGATTTAGGGAAGTCTTTAGTACACTTGCTATCAGACATGCATGGTGAGTGAAGATTGAAGTTTCCACAAGGACCATGGATCATATGTTTACGAACCATGTCATACAGCTGAACCTGCATAGTAGGGCTAGGAATTTCTGCACAAACCAATCTGTCAATGGCATCCCTGTCTCTAGGCTTGTCTTCTTCTCTAAGCATAAACAGCATGTGGGCATGCGGTAAACCGCGTTTTTGGAACTCAACAACATGCACCCGAGCAATGACCACTCCCAATACATGCTGACTAACAATCTCGTGCAGTAATTGTTGTAACTTGAGATTGAAAACTCTAGCCACCAGATCCGGTCTATCAGAAGGATTCTGGTTAGGAAGAAGATTTTCAACAATGTCAGTCCAACGTGGGTTACAGGTAAATGTCACGAATAGGTCAGGTCTTCCAAACTTTCTAACAATGGCCATAGCATCCTGATAGTTTTGTTGCATGGCCCGGGAACTCCCAGGAAAGGAAGATGGAAGAATAAAAATACGGCCTATTCGCACACCCCGAGAATGTTCCTGCTCATGGATATAATCCATCAGACCTTGATATAACTCCACCCTAAGCAGGGACTGATTTTGGCGAATATAGTTCAGGCGATTGCCCTCTGTTTTAACATAGGCATCAACAACATATTGCTGAAATAGTCTCCTGCCATAGTGAATGGGCGAAAAGCCAGGTCTGATGGCCAACCTATAACTATAGAACTGAAGCATGGTAACATGGTTTCTAGTGCTTGTGCGCATGTTTTCTTCATGTAAGATTCCTATCGCCCAACCAGGATCACCGGCAGGAAATAAAAGAGGGTATGTCATTGGGTCACAGTTAGGATTAAGTGGAGAAATACGCACTAAACCACAATCATGCGGAAAAACAGCAATATCTCTGTTAGAAGGTACATGGCCATCTTGATCAACAAAAATGGCCGCAACTTCACTTACACTTGGGGCATTATATCGGCGAAGATCTCTACAATGATTTTGCCGGATGAGCATCTGAACCTGACACATTTGCCGGTTCTCAATGCGAGCCCGGTGTTCCTCAGCTAGTTCCACCTGGTGCATCTGCCTATAAGCAGAAGTATACGGATTCACACGCCTAAGCACAGAATCCAAAAGAGTCAATATACCAGGATGGCATTCCAAAGGCCTAGATGCTGCAATGCGTGTATTATTCGCATCCTCAGAATCCAGGGGCCCAGTCAAATGATAGATCTGTCCATGGATTCTATAACAAAAAGGCCCCTGTCCAGAAAAGACATCAACCTGCGCACCCATGGAGGCAAATGCCAAAGAGCTGTTGTAGCTCCGAATGTTGGCCTGGAAGTACTTAGCCTCCACACTGTTTGAAGTCATCAATTCCATCATTTCATATGGAAAGGAGGACAAAGTAGGAAGAATAACTTTCCCTTTGTGGCAGCAGGAGCTACCAACAGTTTCGCCAGGGAAATGAAGGGCTGAGCAGTAAGGGCAGACTATATCGAGGCCCCCAATAATATATTCAGTGGGAACAGGAGAAATAGGATTAGGGGTGTTGTTCCCGCGGCGAGTCCTATAAGCGAGTCTTCCACGGCCTCTGCGAGGCATGATACAGAAGCCGCTGAAAAAAAAAAGCTAAACTAAAAACCAAGTTGAGCAAATACATGTCAAAATAAATTTAATGTAAAAGATCTCAATATAAACAACATATTAAATTGCACAGTGCAAAAATGTAGAAAATTGTATGTATCATATAACATTTTATCATATAACAAATTAAGTAATCAACAATTGAGTATACAAATAAATAATTAGCCTCTTATTGAGAAAAATAAAGATGCCAAAGACATTATGAAAGATACTGCAAAAAAGAATTATGAAAGATACGGCAAAAAAGAAAACCAGACACAAAAAATTGAGCAAAATGTAAAATTAAAAACTATAACAAAGAACCCACAAATTAATTTAATCAGAAATACAAAAAAGACGCTGAAAAAAAAAAGGTAAAATAAGAACCAAGCAGAGGAAAACTATAAAACTGAAAGCCAGGACAGGCATAAAAAGAAAATTCCAAGCATGTGAGGAAACAATTGATGAAAAAAAAAAATGTGCAAATAATACGTATATAAAAAAGCAAAGCCCAATTCTAAACCCAAATATTTTTTTTATGAGAAGAACATCAACATATTATATTTCAACATATTAATATCAACATATTATACATAGCTTCCCTGACAAAAATTCACCAAAAAATTTAAAGATTCCAAAATAAGTAAGGCACTTTTGCAGCCCCCCTGACAAAAATTCACTAAAAGAGTTAAGTATCCAAAAAATATTTTGGTATATATATTGCTAAATGTGTAACAAATATGTATATGAAAAAGCAAAGCTTAATTCTAAGTTTTAATATTTTTTTCAATCTACAGAAGAAATAAGACACAAAAATGGAGCTAAATTCAAATGAAAAACTATAACAAACAGTTATAAAAGATAATTATTATAGAATAAAGTAATAATTCAATCTACAAACCGAAAAATGTATATATTTAAATGAAAAACTAAGTTTCAATATTTTTTTTAATATACAGAAGAAATAAGACACAAAAATGGAGCTAAATTCAAATGAAAAACTATAACAAACAGCTATAAAAGATAATTATTATAGAATAAAGTAATAATTCAATCTACAAATCGAAAAATGTATATATTTAAATGTAAAACTATAGCTAAATGTGTAACAAACATGTATATGAAAAAGCAAAGCTTAATTATAAGTTTTAATATTTTTTTCAATATACAGAAGAAATAAGACACAAAAATGGAGCTAAATTCAAATGAAAAACTATAACAAACAGTTATAAAAGATAATTATTATAGAATAAAGTAATAATTCAATCTACAAATCGAAAAATGTATATATTCAAATGAAAAACTAAGTTTCAATATTTTTTTTAATATACAGAAGAAATAAGACACAAAAATGGAGCTAAATTCAAATGAAAAACTATAACAAACAGTTATAAAAGATAATTATTATAGAATAAAGTAATAATTCAATCTACAAATCGAAAAATGTATATATTTAAATGAAAAACTATAACAAAGTACTTACATAATCAAATTAATCAGATATATATATTATTTCAAAACACATTTCTACGGAATTTCAAAACAAATGATTGATGATGATAAATGCAAAAAATCTACGATTGTAAAAAAGATTAAATTAAAAAATAAAAATAACTGTTAACATTAGGAAAATAAAAACAGGCCTATGACACGAAGAAAAAAATAACGAAAATTTTGGTATATAGATTGTTATGTGTAGTTCAGAATCTTCGGAGGAGATAGCTCAGGACTTTACAATGGAAAACTCTGTTACGGTATTATCTATATAGATTAGGTTTATAATATTGTGGCGAAGAAATATTATTTATTTTATGTTTCTCGTTCAGAAATTGCATTTGAAACGCTAATTTGTTGTGAACAGTTGTAGCTACACCTTTTGTTAGATGGAGAAATGCTTACTGAAATGTTCGGAGTTTTATAAATGTATTATTGTGTAGAATATTGTGATTATAAAGGGTTTATCGTACCACAGTATTGCTTCTAGCGTCGATCGAGATTCCATAACTTTTTTTGATCCACAATTACGTAATGGATTCAAGTGGTCCGCTATAACTAACACCTGAAACAAACATATTACCCGAATGGCCTTAATGGATCATACAACAAGGTCAAGAGCTCTGAGTTAAAACATAATTCGTTTTCAAGTAAAAAAGTGTCTTTAGGAACAGCTCTTCGACGAATGCAGCAGAATGGGGGTCATTTCGGAGACAATAACTTTGGCTACTCTTGACGAAACATCACAAACAGGAGCGCCTTCAATGGTGTCCTCAATAACTAACCTAGACGGAGGAAAAGCACGAATTGGTATTTTCCGATTAATTCAGGTTCTTTCTGCAGCACTATGATTAGTGTATCTGTGTTTAGTGCCATCGTGGAGGAGGTACATGGCCAGCGTGTATTCGACATTGTCATACTGCCACATTAACTGAAGAAATGGTAAGGGTACCATTTGATTACCTCTTGGTGAACTCCTGTTCGCATTCCTAGAACTTTTAAAGGTATTTTTCATATTCCTAAATGTTAAAACACGTGTTAGTACTATTTAGTCGATCCCTGGAAAACAGCACGTTACAGTAAGATAATGCATAACCGCATTTTGTCGGTATTGTACGGACTTTCCTATATACAGAAACTGTGCAGCTGTAAATTCTTCCACTCTGTTACCAATCTAGTCAATGTTTACCAAGGCAGCTGGCTCAGAGCCACACAGCCAATCATTTCTCTCGATGAATTATGACATCGTGTTGATGCTACATGGGAAGCTATATCTGTACATGCCATACAATCTCAATCCATTCTATTATTAGGCGTATAAATGCTGTTATTGCTGCCTGAGGTGGTTATTCTTGGTATTGCTTTCTCAATATCCATACCTTCTAATTTCATAGAATTTCATAAAGGACAGGTTCATACGGCCTTCAGAAATATTGGAAAGCTAAAAATTGACTTCAAAAAAACTGTCTGATATTGAACTAAACATTTTATTTTTCACGCGATTATAATATGGGACCAACATTAGATTTGAAAGTGTATTTGAAATGGCGTATTTGAGGCAAATCACATAACGTCTCTAGTATTGTTTTTTTATATCTACTAAGGGATCTTAATTTTGAAAATAGTATGATAAAAACTGCTAGATATATTGATACATCTAAAACACGTGTATGTGTGAATTAGAGAAAACTACATCAAGGTTTTACATATGCTTCATAAATATTTAAAGTTTTGTCGCGTTTGTAATACGATGAATTGATAAAATTCGTAAATTTTCAAAATTTTATTAATTTCAAAATTGAGAAGAAAAAATATAAATTTATTAGTTTTTCAGTGTCTATTTAGAATACAATTAAAAATAAAGTTGAAAAGACTAGAGAAAAATACAGGTTTTACATTCTTTGTAAACATACCATTCGCCAATGCTACAACTCCACCTGTCGACAACTTATGAAACTATTTTTCCACAATATCTTTTTTAAACTTAAATACTATAATTTTTCTTTGAGATTTAAATTATATATTTTTATATGGTAAATATAAATTTTATATGAATTTTTAATTATTAATATCTCATTTGAAGATAGTTTTGCTTCTATAAAAATATTCATTCTGTAAATATAAAAACGAGGCCTCTATTGTATGTTCAAAATTGTTTATTAAATATAAAATATATGGTAAAACTAATGCTAAATTCAATTATTTGGTTGAAAATTCGTATGAAATCTGTTAAAAAGGATTAAAATAACCAGCAACATATGCAAATAAGAGCGATGACAAACTGTATACCATAGATTCGGGTTAAAGCTCTTATCTGTGAAGAGAGCATAGAGATTTTGTCAGTTTTTAAAAGTCATAAAATCGGTTGAATCTGATAGAAAAATCTTTCGGATAATAAGGTAATGTAGTAAAGGTATATTTTTTAATGGGATTATCACACGAATATCATATTCTTCCAAAAATATCACAAACCGAGTTCTTATTTATACTTGTTTGATTTATCCAGGTATTACCCAATCCAGAAAGAGAGAGAAGAATACATTATTTCAATATAAGAAGCTCGTATAGGGGTTTTACACTTGTACCATTTTATAAAATGTTGGACAAGTAATTAGAATCGTATTTTGAATATATCATCATTTTGCTCGACGAAAGGTTAATAAAATGTTAAGTGTAAAAGTTTAATATGCGCTTTTTGTATTGAATGTATTGTCACAAGTTATATAAAGTAAATATAATATTCATATAACGGTTCCCTATGTAAAATAAAGGATATTTAGACTTGGTTGGTGTCATAATGATATATATCTTGTCTGTTTTTGGCTCCACGACCCTAGATCGAATCTTCATTTACGGCATCGAGGGTAGCAGAGGCCATAGAAAATACTCCAAAGTACCCCTTGAGAACCCATGGAAGTCGTCCGGACTATCTTCAAAATACCCTGAGTTACCCGGTGTTGACGATTCTATCATCCCAGACTATGGCCCCCGAAGCGCCTATATCAGCTGTGGGAGGTTATGACAACATTCAGTAAACCCTATGATACCTTCTCTCCCAGCTGAATTTTCACCCGCAACGAACCGTCCCGTCCTTTCTCAGAAGTTGCCAGTCCTTCTCTTCCGGCACCGAGTACCATCCCGGTTCCGTCACAACTAGCATCCCACCTCGACCACTACTGCTTCAACGGCGGCTCCTGCTGAAGAGATCAAGGTCAGGGCTGCACCAATCATCCGATCTTCTAATGCCAAATCCCGAAACAGCCTCCTCACAACACTTAACAAGAGGTAACGGAGCTGTTGAAAATTGAACGTTCACTCCTTTCGAGAACCCCTATATAATGAAGGAAGTAAATAGAAAAAAGTGGTTTTATCCCGCTTTAAATGTTAGACTTCGTCGGAAGTAGGCTCAATAAGTAAGTAGGCTCAGATTGTGAATTTGTCGGCAATGAGATTTGAGATTTCTTGTAAGGTAATTGACAATTAAAGGTGAAAGATCACGAGATGAAATAATGCAAGTATTTATTTTCCTCAAAATTTTAGAAAAAAATAATATTTACAAAAAAAGCTATTATAATCAAATAAACACAATTTATGTATGTTCTTTTGAATAGTAATAGGATTATATATACACTATGATTGAAAGAAAATAAAAATATTAAATAATTATTTTAAAGTAATTATTGTTTATAGGCAAAGCATGCGCGTCTTCTGATTTTGCGTCGTTTCCAGATTAAAACGAGAGAGAGATGCACAAAATATTTTTTTTATATAATTTACTCTAATAACTATATTTTTCGGCAATACTACTCCGATCAAAAGGTTTCGATACTT
This sequence comes from Cordylochernes scorpioides, assembly GCA_030710605.1. Taxonomy (NCBI): domain Eukaryota; kingdom Metazoa; phylum Arthropoda; class Arachnida; order Pseudoscorpiones; family Chernetidae; genus Cordylochernes; species Cordylochernes scorpioides. The sequence continues at coordinate 25,035,427 of CP092881.1, read as the reverse complement.
TGATCATAAAATCCTGAAAACTCAATATATTTTCTCCCGGTTTGTGGTAAACGCAAGCGTCGCCCTTGGCTTGGATACCTGCCAATTTTCAAAAATCACGCGCCACAACAGCGCGAGCAGCGGCTGTTCGAAATGAAGCCATTTGCCCGTGCTTCGATTTCGTTAGTCACCGAAATGGAGGATCAACGAATTTGCACTAAGTTCTGTGAGAAAAACGGATTCAAGGGTGCCGAGATTTTTTGGATGTTGCAAACAACCTACGGGGATGCCGTCATGAGCCGAAGACGAGTTTTCGAGTGGTACACGCGCTTCAAGGAGGGTCGGGAATAGACCGCCGACAACGAGCGTTCCGGGAGACCGTCCACATCAACCACGCCTGAAAAATTGGACAATGTGTTGGAACTAGTGTTTGAAGACCGACGAATAATTGTCAGAGAGGTCGCCGAAGAAGCAGGGATATCATTCGGGTCGACTCAATCGATAATGAAGGACATTTTGGGAGTGAGAAGCCTCAACGCCGTTCTCGTTCCCAAAGATTTGACTTTTGATCAAAAGAACGCCCGGAAAGAAACGGCCAGTCTCAATCTCGAAGCGACAACCGACGACTTACGGCTTTGATTCGGAAACTCTCCCCAACAGGCATCGGAGTGGCGCTTCAAAAATGAGCCGAGACCAAAGAAAGCGAGGAAGGCTCCCAGCAAAGTCAAGGTCATATTGACGGTGTTCTTCGACTACCAGGTCATCGTTCATCATGAATTTCAACAACAAGGCTCTACAATAACTGCTGACTTCTACCTGGGAGTTTTGAGGTGATTGAGGGAAGCGATCAGGCAGAAACGGCCGGATCTGTGGAGGAGCAAGTCGTGGATCCTCCACCACGATAACGCGCCGGCGCACACAGCCCTCAAAATCTCGAAGTTCCTGCAGGACCACTAAACCTCTGTGTTCCCCCAATCCCCCTACAGTCCCGATTTGGCCCCCTGCGACTTATTCCTTTTTGGAAAGCTCTAAAAAAGTTAAAGGGTAGGAAATTTCAGAGCATAGAAGAGATCAAAGTGGAATCGAAGAAGACCATGAAGGCGATCCCGAAAACAGACTACCAGAGGTGTTTTGCCGACTGGAAAAAAAGGTGGCTGAAGTGCATCGCGGACAACGGAGACTACTTTGAAGGGAACAATTTGAATTTGGTAGAATAATAAAGTTTTTTTTAACTTATGAGCAAAGTGTCGAAACTTTTTGATCAGAGTAGTATAATTGAAATTGATATAAAATTATGAATAATAAAACACTTAATCATCACTCTTATAATAATTCATTGTTATTAAATTTTATTAGCATTATATAATATTTTATAATAATATATGTCGTACACCACAGTCATGGGACCCCGTGGTTTCAGGGTTCTATAGATTCTACATAAAGGACAAATCAGGCTGTATGGCACCTAAGAGATGCCAAAGACCGATGTTTAAGTCAAGATCCGAACTTTGGGGAGATAGATGTTTATCGTATAACGGCTGGTTGTTAATTGTCTTAAAACAAATTACTTTTGGAAGATCACCGGAATGGATTCCTAGTGAGTATATAGGAACTTTCCATAGTCTGATTTAATCTTGACGAATGTTGCTCTGACCGAAAAAACTGTCTTGGTTACGGGTAACTCTCTTTTATAGAAACCTCATTGTCTAAGATAAAATGATTGCCAATCTTGCGTATTGAAATTCTATCTATATTTTGGGGCTGTAGAACTTATTATATTATTGAATATATATAAAAAAACTAGTATAAATTAACATTCTTCAATGAATATATGAAATTCATTTCAATATAATATCAAATTGAAAATAAACACATTTCCAGTAAATTTATTTTTACAAATTTTAACGATAGATGGCAATAAAATTAATAAATATAATTATGCATTATTTAATAGTGTGCATCATAAATATAAAATGTATAACTATACCCTAATAAAAATATCAATTTTAATATTTTTCGAATTCTCAATATATTTTTCATTCATATATGATTTCACAATAATGTGAGTATATTCACAAATATAAATATATAATTTTTTCCAATAATATATAAATAATTATATATTATATTTAGATAATTATACATATATGTATGATTTAAACACAGATAATGTTCTTTTTATATATTTAATTGTATTATCATTCTCCAAAAATATCGGCTATAGTGTAAAAATAGTTCAAATCCTTTTCGATAGATGGCAGCATCTGCGCTGAACTGAGGGTAATTTTGTGAAGAAACGGTTTGAAATTCAAAGTTTACTATTTCTGCTGTGTCAATTCTTTTCAAAAAGTGTGAGAGCAATTAAATAAATCAATACCTGCCTTCAGAATTTATACATAGAGGAGCATAATGAAGTTATATTAACGTTTCTATTGTTCTCTTTAATTATAATTTATATTTAATATGTATACATAAGTATATTCTCACTCTAACTGCTTTTTACCAATTCCTAATGTTTATCTCTTATATATTTGATTCAATTTACTTTTAAATTGTATTTGCGCTTGTGCAAAATATATATTATATATTGTCTAGATCAGTGATTCTCAACCTTTTTTTTGTTGCGGCACTATTTTAAAGATTTGAAAATTTGGCGGCACAATTTTAGAATTTCGCGGCACACTTTTGCTAACTTGAATGCAAGAAAATTCAAATTAGGTATCAATATTTCTATGCAAAATATAAGTAATATACATCTCTAACATTCAATTTGCTAATTTCGTTATTTTAAAAAGTAAAAAAATGAAAAAGAAAAAAAGAAAAACCAATACAAACGTGAACATAATCATATGACTAAAATTCGGCGGCACATTTTTAGAATTTCGCGGCACACAAAATTACCGCGGCACAGTGGTTGAGAATCACTGGTCTAGATATACGTTTGTGTTAATTGCATATGTACTTATATTGTTTACACACTTTTACTATATTTTAATTTGAATATAATACTTTAAATTTATTTACCATTTAATTAAAGTATATGTGCTTTATATATATATCTTTAATGAATATACCTTCTATGATATAGCTATATATATTAGTTATTTATTCTTTCTGCTTCTTTGTGCTATTAATTTACAGTTAATTACATAACGAATGAAGACATTAAGACGCGAATTTTTCTTTTCACAAATAAATCAAACTTCTGTTGTTCTTACTGCGATGAAAAATATTGGAAGGGCTTGACTCATCAGTGGTGAACTCTCCCAGCGGTAAATTAAATTGGCGAAACCGCTAGGAAGGTTCACAACTAATGAGCCAAGCCCTCCCAATGTTTTTTCATCGCAGTAAGGACAGTAGAAGTTTGATTTATTTGTGAAAATAAATATTCGCGTCTTAATGTCTTCATTCGTTATATATAGATGGCGTGTTAATTGATTTGTATTAAGTTATATATATATATATTTTCAAGCATATATATATATATATATAATTTCATATTTTATATATTATGGTTATTCTATATTATTATTTATATATAATTTATAGTTATTTGGGAAGTAGTGTTTCAGTACTTATTTTGATATGAAATATAGGATTGAAAATTTTTGATTGAACCATTTTAATATCGGTCATAAAGAAAGAGGTGTTATAACTATTTACTGGAAAAACAATGAAAGACATTAATACACATTAATGTTTATAAAATATATGCTAATAAATACACTAATGATAAAATATATAGAAAATATTCCACACAAAGGTTTTGAAAACATATAAAAAAGAATTTAACTCAAACTTCTAGTGATTTGTAAAATAAATTCCAAATATGTTTATATAACGTCTGAAAACGTTTGATTTTTATAAATTTTTCTTCTGTGTAATGGAATGTGCATTCATGTAAATTTTTATTATATTCTATCATTCATCTCACGAGTGTATATATGTTATATAAAAATATTATTTTATTTCAAATTATAATTTCATAGATTTAAATACTCTGCTAAATCGACCGCCAGAGGTTACGCTTCCCCTATAAAAACTCGTTGTTGTTTTATCCCAATGGCCGGCTCAAAACCTTTGTACATTATGTGCATAATCTTTTGTTTTCCTTATTCTACTCGCCTTAAGCCAGGCATTACTTTTATCAAATTATGTTCTTTTATATATTCCTTTAGTTTAATTAAATTACTGATCAAAATTATTTTTATTATCATACTTTCAAAATTTAACCACGACTGCATTAACATAGTATGATCCTCAAGATATTCCAAAATCAAGCAGAAAGTCTCATTTGTTTTTATAACATATATAAAGTATAATGTTCTGTTTGAAATAAGTTATGTAAACATTAAAGAAATTCTATCTAGTTTTATCTTTTTGATATGTGTGTGCAAATTATTTGTGACTCTTTAAAATATACATTTGTACTGGATGTCGTTGATTCATTATACTAACCTAAAGCCGTTTAGAGGTCAGACCTAAATTTTCTAACTTCGTTTATGACCAAAAATTTAAAAAAATGATTCGATCTCAAAGATGCGGTACTACCCAAAATCTATCAGAAGTCAATATGGAGGTTATTTAATTTATTAAAATTGGAAAATATGTTTTTCATATATCACCATTTTAATATGTTTTATTTTTATTATGAATATATATAGTCTAATAATATATATTCCATTTTTAAAACTTTATTATTTATTGTTTTAAAACAAATATAATTCAAGCCAAGAAATCGAGCATATTTTAATTGAACGGTTTAATAATTACTTTGTCATCGTAAAAGAGCAAATACAAAATGAAATTACAAAAAAAAATCAAATAAACGTTTATACGAGGTGTGTTTAAAAAGTATCGCGACCTTTGTGTTTTTTCAAAAATAATTTATTTATTCATGAATACCTATTTTGTCCCCTTCAAAGTAATCCCCATGAGATATTATACACTTGTGCCAACGGTTTTTCCAATCTTCGAAGCACTTCAAAAAATCATTTTTAAAAATCTTTTTCAGCTCCTCCTTCGATGCCGTCTTTATCTCGTCAAGCGTAGCGTAACGTCGTCCTTTCATGGGCCTCTTCAGTTTAGGGAACAAGAAAAGGTCACAGGGTGCCAGATCTGGGGAATACGGTGGCTGCGCGGCATCATTAGTGTGTTGTTTTTGGCCAAAAAGTCGGGCACAAGCAACGATGTGTGAGCAGGGGCGTTATCGTAGTGCAAAAGCCAATTTTTGTTCTTCCACAAATCCGGGCTTTTCTGGCGGATTGCTTCGCGCAAATTGCGCATAATTTGCAGGTAATATTCCTTATTGACCGTTCTACCCTGTGGCAAGAACTCATGATGCACTACGCCCCTGCAATCGAAGAAAACTGTCAGCAAAACTTTCACATTCGACCGAACTTGGCGCGCTTTTTTCGGTCTTGGTTCGTGCGGCAGCTTCCATTGAGATGATGAGCTTTGGTTTCCACGTCCTAACCATAAACCCACGCTTCGTCACCAGTTATGACCCTCTGGAGCACATTTGGGTCGTCATGGACAGAGTCCAAAATCTCATTTGCAATGTTCATGCGATGCTGTTTTTGGTCGCAATTGAGCAATTTTGGTACGAATTTCGCGGCGACCCGTCTCATGCCCAAATCATTGATAAAAATCGAATGGCACGAGCCAATCGATATGTTTAGGTCCTCAGCAACTTCTCTAACGGTGATTCGACGATTGGCCAATATCATTTTCTCCACTTCATTAATTTTTTCGTCTGTTGTTGAAGTGCTCGGGCGTCCGGCACGCTCTTCGTCGTTCACATCTCGTCCTTCTGAGAACATTTTGTACCACCGATAAACGTTGCTTCGGTCCAAGGTAGCTTCTCCGTATGCCACAGTCAACATTCGGAATGCATCCGCGCACTTAATTTCGTTTTCCACACAAAATTTGATACAGGTTCTTTGATCCATTTTTTAATAGGTAAAAATCGAAGACGATCCAAAACACCTGCAAGCAAAGCAGCTGTCAACAATTAAGTGAACATTCAAAATGGCCGAGCTTGTCGGCATAAGTGAGAGACATGAGTACCAACATAAAGCCACAAAAAGATCGAAATTCGAATATACGTAACCCGCGAAAATTCAAAATTCGCGATACTTTTTTAACACACCTCGTATATGAGTAAAAAGGAAAATTTATATATGTTGAGATATAGTTTTAGAATTAAAGACACTTCGACTGGTAAATATTTTTATTATCTCGTCTTTTCGACAACAATCGTTTATCCCTGTAAAAAAAAAAATTAAAAATAATAAAAATATTTATTGGCCGAAGTATCTCAAATTCTAAAACTATGAATACCGGTCAGACAACCTCTAGCTTCAAGTTGAGATAGATATGTTGTAAAATTAGTAAATTTCATTAATTTTCTTAAATGTTTCTATTAATTGAAATAAATTGTTTTTTAAAATAAATAAGACAATTTCACATACCTTAGCATTCAGGTTTAATAAATGTTATGTTTCAAATTTGTTTAAAACTGGCTTTCTTTATAAATATTGAAAATGAATAGGCGAAAATATAATATTTATATATAATATATATGTAGATATGAAAATATTTTTATTTTTAATTTTGGAAAATTTATTATAATAAAATATTATTTTATTACTATATATATTGTGATACATAATTAATTCTTTATCAATCTCAATAAGAAAAGTATTAAAAATACCCGATAGATGGCAGGACATGTCTTTTAGATCCTACCATTTAATTGGAGTAGATTTCTCTTACAAGATGAATAACACGAGATTTATATATATATAATTTGAAAGAATTTATTTATTTATATAAATATAATAATATTGTTTAAATATATTTTACTTAGGTTTGGCAAATAATGTTAAATATATCATTTGGTTGTTCGAACTTCAGAGGTATTTGTTAAGCAATTAAATTTTTTAAAAGAGTTTTAATATATAAGGTTTATAATATTGTGGCGATGAAATATTTAATTATTTGATTTAATATTATTCAACTCTACTCTGTATTTGTAAAATCATCTTTAAAATATTTCTTTGCTTAAGATACCCTAGCTGTAGATAGTTTTGTTGATTTGCTAATAATTGTCGACTAGTCGCCGTGATGTCATCAATAAATGAGAAAAACCTTTACGTCTTAGGATATTTCAAGGCTTGATTTCTATGCTACAATATATTTTACCAGATGTACTGGGATAAAACATCTGAGAAGCCCTTTTACGTTTATTTTCATAACCTAATTTAAAAAAAAACCTTCTAACTGATGATTATTGTCTTAACTAATAGCCAAGAACAAAGGTATGTACATTCAACGATAATTATACAAAGCAAAATAATTATACAAAATTATGTGAAAATAACTATACATGAAAGTTAATTAAAATAAATAAGATGTAAAAAGTTAAACCCATGACAAAAGATGTAGATAGTAAATTAAATTGTGACATGTAAACAAAAGACTTTAGAAGCGCACCTCTCTCCCAACAATATAATGATATCGCCCTCTATATATCATTGTTTGAAGTTTTTTGTTGTAAACTAGTGTGTTGGAACATTTTTTATATCATCATCAATACATGGATTCACGGCTTCCACAATCCGGGATTGAATTATGCACATTGTTCGCTTTCATTTTAAATGTAAACAAAATATTTCGGCAGCGAATCTCTCTCCCAACAATATAATGATATCACCTTCTATATATTATGGTTTGAGGTTTTTTGTTGTTGTAAACTAGTGTGTTGTATAATTATTTATATCATGATCAATACATGGATTCTCGGCATCTACAATCCGGGATTGTATTCTCTGCACATTGTTCGCTTTATCTTCAAATAAATCTTCAATGTGACCACTGACTCTAGCAAATGTCCAATCCCACCAATGTATCGACGTTGCTAAACAGATGTCTGGCAGACTTGTAAGTGCAAATGTCGAATTGTGCTTTCAACATATGCATGGTGCACTTAGAGTAAAAGCAGTCGCTACCCATCAAAATTCTCATGGCTTGTACGACGTGTACTAGGGATAAAAAAAATATTACGATGTACTAGAGCGCCATCTGTTATCAAATTATAAAACTATTTTAGAGGCGTAATATTCTTTTTAAAATAAAACAATTTCTACTGTCCTTACTGCGATGGAAAAAATTAAAGGGAGGGCCTGGCTCATCAGTGGTGAGCCCTCCCAGCAAAAAATATATTGACATAGTTGAATAAATAGGAATAGTGATTTATTTCTCATTCTTTAATATATTTCGGTAGAAATGCAATACCCCTGAAAACTTCATATATCAAATTGTTCATATATCTTGCGGCAAATACTTCTTTTTTTCTAAAGCACTCCATATTTCTAACGCGTCTTGTATTGCAGTTTTTTCGAGAAGGATTAGCAATTGTCTAGTGAATAATTTTGGAGAAGAATTCTATATAGATATATTAGATATATATATCACTCCAAAGTATCTTTCTATATTCTTTTACTAGATTGACCTGTTTTAAAGACTATAGAATCAACAATAATTCAATAGTAACAGATCCAAGTATTTTTATTTACAGTAAATAAATGTATATTAAATTCAATACCTTTTGTAAATATATTCTAAATTATATAGCAACAAATATCTTTTAAGATACTGATAGGCTAATAAAAACGTCTTTCTTTTGTACACAGTTCTTTTTTCCTCGTTTTTTTTTTCTCTCTCTTTCTCATTGTTAATATTATACGATTATTCTATTCACGGCCTAATATTATTGTATATATATGTATAGACAAATTTAAAGGCATACATGTATGACAGCGCAAGCATCCCTAGGGGGACATAGCGCTTTATATTGAAATCGTTATAACAGTATTCTATAAAACGGAGGATACAAATAAATCTAAACGTATTGCTCGTTCATTGTTCGTATATGCGTATGTTAGATATGTATATAGAAATTCCAAATTACCCTCATTTAAATTTTGAATTTCTATACGTTTATTATATATATAATATCTAAACCTGTCAACCATTTTAGATTCAAACGGTTTTTCGTTCCTGAAGGGTTGTCCGGATTACACTGCAATACTGACTGAAATCCCTGCTATTATTCGAATAGCAACCGAACAAAGCATCCAAAGCGACACGGCGAAAATCCTAAATACTTCACATTACAGTCATTTCAAATACCTAAAAAATTCAATAACAGCAGAACGATATTTATTCACAACTATTCCTCTAGCAATTAAAAGATTTTTTGCACAACTGAGACTCCTATGGACGATCTTCCCAGAAAATCGTTCAAAGCGCTGGAAGATTGATTTGACTCTAACTTGCGATCTGTGTAAAAACAGAATCCAAGACGAAATTATGCATATAATATTTGGATGCTCTTGCTTAGAGAAACAGAGGAAAGAAATTTTGGGTAACTTACCCTGGTCTCAACCTGACTGCCAACAAATTTGCAGCTGGATGAACACACTGATGGTTGATCAGGGTCTCTCCCTCGGTTTATACAAATTCTACAAGGCCGCAGTCAATGTCCGTTGGAGAATAATGGATTCGCCGAATGTCGTGGTTTGCTTGTAGGAAGAAGGCGAAGATTGAACGCGGCTGATTCCACACTAGCCCTCTCAATGATATCCTAACCTTGACATATCCTAAACATTGGTACTTTAATTTAAATATTTAATCATGTATGGTTCCTTTTGCTCTGTATGTTTATTTTTTGTATATATGGTTATATTTCTTTTTTTTCTTTCTTCTCTCTTTTCTTTTTCCTTATTACCTCTTGTATTCTAGTTTTTACTTTTGAAACATCTTCCCTTGCTAAATCCTGTAGAGGGGAATCATGTATAGGGCTGGATGCCCCAATAAAAAGGCTTGTGTGTGTGTGTGTATATATATAATATCTGTACTTAAAATATTGATGCAAATAATATTATAATTGAGAGTTAAATAAATTTAAAATATTTGCAGAGTTTCTTTAATAAGGTATCGGGAGAAGCAAGCTTTCACGCGGTCTGATGAAGCGCGAACACGTGAAAGCTTGCCTACCGATACCTTAATAAAGAAACTCTGCAAATATTTTAAATTTCTATACGTTTTTATTATATATTTAATATCGTAAAAATAGAGGCTGCTTTGCCGGGATTCATATTCCTTTGAAAAATAGAAACTTCGGCCAGTTATAGTTTTATTTTCTCAACGTTCCAATAAAATGTTTTGTCTTCATCAGGAGAAATAAATAAAATTGAAGCATTTAAAGAAGTCAGTGAGAACGCCCGTGAAACCTCAGAACAAATTTTAACGCCTTACCAAATGCTTCATTTTTATTTATTTCTCCTGAAGAAGACAAGAGGTATTTATTGAAACGTTGAGAAAATGAAACTTTAACTGACCGAAGTGTCTGTTTCTCTAAAAAAAAAAAAATATATATATATATATAATGCGTCCAGGGTAGACTAGTGGACATGTCATCTGCCCGGTAAGCGGAACATTGTGGGTTCGATTCCCATCCCTGGACACTTTTATTTTTCCGTTCATCATTACTCTTCATAATTCACCCTTTCATACCTCATCCAAAAAGGTTAGAAATAGACAATATTTCACCTTGAAATAAATTTAGATTTTTCGTGGAAAAGAAATTCATGCAGTGTAACTTCAAGTGTTGTTTTACAATCACAGGCCTCAGTGTTTGAGGGTATATGTGAAGGACATTTTAAAACGAGACATTTAGGGTGATTCGAATTCTGCAAAATATATATTGTTAATAATTATTAAAAGTATTAAAATATATAAAAAGATTAATATAATACTAATATAAAAATGTTTCATATTTTTGTTATATTTAACTTATTTAGGATATCTTATAGTTCTAGGTTTTCTTATATGTATAAATAGAAAAATAATAATAAATAGTAATATATATTCTGAATTTTAAACTCTAAAATTGATTAGCTCAAACATTATTAGCAAACATTATTAGCTCAAACATTATTAGCTCAAACATTACATAATTATTAGCTCAAACAATATTATAAATGAAGAGAACAACTATTTATCAGAATAGTATTCCATAATAATATTCAATAATGTATTCTCCTTTGTTTTGTAATAATCATTGAAAAATCTGAACTTCAACTAACTTTTTTTTTTAAATCTGTAAATTGCTTTTCTCGAATACACACAATACTATACAATTTGATTTCATTTAACTAAATTTGCACACCAACCCTTTGTACATATATCAATTGTGTTAATATATATATTATCTTTTCATCTAACTAACTTTCATACTAATTCTGTACATATTTAAATATCTTTCTTTCTTTTCTTTCAAAATTTTTATTTATGTTTAAAGTGCAAGTGTTCCTAGGGGGACATAGCGCTCTAAGTCGAGATAAAGAAATTAGGCATTAAGGAAATGCATAACGATAATAGTTTTATTGAATAGATTTTGTTATAAATTGAAATTATATTTCTTCAATAGTCAAATATTTGATAAAGTTATATTTATAAGACTAATATATGTAATATTCGTCGAGTGTGTAATAAAATATATGTTTCAAAATCATGATTCGATTTCATATAAATCTATTCCAATTTATATTATTTTTTCCATTAATAATATCACAAAAGAAGAATTTTATATAATAAAACATATTATAATTAATATAAAGTTTTATTATACGTATTTTTATGTTTGGTTTATTAAAATGAGCAATCCTACAACTTACAATGCTGTATACATATATATAGTTTATATAAGCAAAATTTCGAAATTTGTAAAGGGTGTTTCCCACCAAGACCATCTGTACTCAGGTGAAACCTTGATAGAGTAAATGATCTTTTTTAAAACAAAACTAAGAGAATCTTGATTATGTTATATCTATGTAATATATAGTATATAAATGTATTTGAATGAATAAATTTAGGTATTCACAGTTCATTAAAATGATATTTGTATTAATATTATGGTAAAAATATCAAGATTCCGGAAATAGATTTCTCTTTAAACGTTTTAAATCACAAATTTCTATCATTCGGAGAAAACACACTATAATAAAAAAACAATAGTTGAATAATTAAAAAGCTTTCTGGTAGATGATTTTCTTTTTATTTTATTAAAGCTGTCTCAAGCTTTCGCGTATCTCTGCCCTTCTACAGAAGATCATAAATAAACGAATAAAACCTGATGCAAAACTATTATAAATCTGTATACACATATATATACTAGTAAATTATATTCAATTTCCATCTATCGTTAAAGTTTTACACAAATAAATTTACTGTCATATAAGTTTCCTTTAATAGAAAATACAGGGTATATTCCAAACCAATCCAATACAATAGTAGAGCGATCTAGAGATTAATTTGGCGAAACCGCTGATTGGGTTCAATAATGATGAGCCGAGCCCTCTCATTCAATAACTCATATCATATCAGTAAGGTCTGTATAGATAATATTTGATGATATTTAAAAAGAAATGCATTTCCAATAAATTTATTTGTGTAAAATCTTAGCACATATATATACATTGGGATATTTTTACATGTTTTTATTTTTAAGTTAGAATATATTATTATTTAATTAATGTGTATTTGCATATAATAAAATAAAATAAACTCATCTTCAGAATCCTTTTTAATTATTTAATTAATGTCCAGATTATTTAAATCATTTGATGTGAAAAAACATCAATAAGACAAGAGTTTAAATATAATCAAATACACAGAGTGATTATAGTTATTTGAATGCCAATTTAACGCAAGCCTCTACTGCATTGGCTTATCAGCTTAGCAAATTCAATAGGATTTGAAGGACTTTTGTGCCCGAAAGCAGAGATTTGTGGATTAAAATTTTTTAAAAGAAACTTATCCCCGGAAGACCGATTTTTCCACCTTAAAATATATAAATAAATATATTCGTTTTTTTGCTTTAGAGCTATTTCGAATTCACATTTTAAATACACATTTCTCTGATGGAGATATCAAAGCCATTTTAGAGCAAAATCATAATTTTATAAACTCGAATTTTAAAAAATACCTGTAAATATATAAAATTATACAAGATTGAAATGTTTATATGTATAGATATGCTATATATTAAAGGATTTCTTAGCAATGTGAAAAATATGTATATATAGAGAAAATAATATTTTGTAATATTTATTTTTTAATTGAATTTTACCTGAAAATATGATAACCCTTGATATATGACGATATATATCGAGTTTTCTAATAAATAATAATATATGATTGAGAAAATATAATATACACAAGAGAAGAATGAATATATGAATGAATGAATTTAACTGTAGTCAAAAATATTCAAAGTTTTGCGTTCAAACATAGATTCATCCTAAATATCCGAATTTCTGTTTTTTATTAATTCTTATATATGTGGCTCATGCCATAAGCCACTTCTGTTTTACGATCAGGACCCGTCTTTTTCTTTAAAAACTTCTTGATACCAGTACAATTTCACTTTTGTACTATTTTTCGAATAGCTATAAAATTTGAATTTTATTAACATTGCTAGACAAATTCCAATATGCATATATTTTCTACTATTAGAGTGCATGTGTGAAAACTAGCTTTAAAAATATTTTCTGTTTATATTGATATTTCAATGGACCTTTTCAATTCTTACTTTTTAAACTAAGGGTCAAAATGGTTAGTCACATTTCAATTTTCTTATTATTTCAATGCAAAAATATATTAAAATATCGTTTATAAATTTATTGAAAATGTATCAATTAACAATGTAATCATATAATACATAATGTATTATATCATGAAAAAGTAGGGTGCCAACATTTTGAAGTAGATGTTTTTATACAAAAAGATTAATGTTGAGTATAATCACTCAAATCACAATGTAATATTCACTTTTGACCTCATGCTGTTGACTGAATCTTAAAAATGGATAGAAAAAACAATTAACAAACTTCCAAAAAGGCGGTTTCTAGCTCTAAAAGAGTACCAAGAAGAGAATCAATGTCTCTCAATTTGTTTCTTTAAAGCATCCCACACATACTGAATGGAATATACATGTTCCATTAAATAAATATTCGTACCTTAAAGGAACTAGTTAACCCGGTTATCTCTGTGTGTCTTGCCCTTATCGTCTATAAAATCTTCAATAAAATATAATATTAAAAGACCTTTGGCAAAATGTTTATTTATTCCCTAATTTAGAAACAATAATAAAGAAACATATTGGAAAAGGGTTTATGATATTTTATAGAAGTAAATCGCAAGGTTATCTCTGTATGACTTTCCCATTTCGCGCGTTTATAAAATCTCCAATAAATATAATATTGAAAGACCTTTCGCAAAATGTTTATTTATTCCCTAATATAGAAACAATAATGAAAAAACATATTGGAAAAGGGTTTATTATATTTAATAGAAGTAAATCGCAAGGTTATCTCTGTATGACTTTCCCATTTCGTTTATAAAATCTCCAATAAATATAATATTAAAAGACCTTTAGCAATATGTTTATTTATTACCTAATATAGAAACAATAATGAAAAAATATATTGGAAAAGGGTTTTTGATATGTTATAGAAGTAAATCGCAATTTTCTTATGAATAAATAAAATATGAAATGAATGCTTTACCTTATAACCCGAAATTATCTCAATATCTGAGGCCAGTTATGGTTCCTCAATTACCAAGTTTAGGGGGGCGTATAACCGTCCATTTTTATAGGCCATGAAACCAGACCTACTAAATAGCCACTTATACTGATGTTGGCCGGTTTCTTGTATTACGTTTTCTTATAATTAGAAATCGCTGGGTATCAGACTCAAGACGACACCGTGGCACAAGCGAAAAGAAGACGACCCTATTGATCATCAGTTTACATGAGGCATTTACGATACCAGTTCAATCATCTCCTCCTGGACATCTTTCTCACATAAAGATCATTCTAATTTTGTCGCTTGATAGTTTTCGTAAAACATGGGTTCTTAATGCAGGGGCTATTTTCGTATCATATCAGGTAGCTACCATGTCTCAAAGGCCTCTGGTTCTGAGTATTATAAAACGAATTTGTTGGGTCGTTTTTGCTCTTTGTGTGACTCAACAAGATTTTGAGTGTAACTCTGGAATAGAAATCTTAATATTTTAAAAGATGTGTTCTGTTGGTGAAGTGACTAGGCAAATTATATATCCAGAATATAGATAGAAAAATTCCCGGGTGAATATTTTAATTTAGCGATTAGTCAGTTCTAAGACTGTCTCTTCAATCAAGTACTTCCAAGGTTGATCGATATATAACTATATCTGGTTGCAGAACGTTACTCTGCTTTACTTGGTCCATTTAATGGTGATTTTGATAGAAAAATAAAACTGAAGTTTTTTCCTTTGCCTTACGACTTTTAGTAAGATAATGTATATTTAAGAGCCTTTTCAAAAAGGCAATTTCCAGAGGACAAGTAAGTGACCTCTTCCATATTAGTAAGGTCTCTTCTCAACCCCTCTTTGGCTTAGTAGTTCTAGGGCGTTGTCTATCCATCTACACGTTGAAGTGAAGCTTTGCGCAGAGACCATATCGTAATAAGTGAAGGTCTTCTGAGGCGCGATTATTGTTAGTTGAAAACTTCACCCAATACATCGCCTTGACGAAGTGTAATACCGTCGTCTAACGGCAATATTTGATGGTCTCTCCACGCGTTTATGTGCCAAGTAAGGACTTTACTTTCCTAGGAGATGGAACCTTATAGAAAGACATCTCATCCTCCTCCAGGAGGATTTTAACCTATAAAGAAATGGTTACCCCTCTTATCATAACATACTTAGAAGCTAAGAACCATCTATGGGAAGTCTCTTCAATCTAGCAGACTTGGGTCAAGAGAAAAAGCCTCAAAATTCGCTTTAGGAATTTGAATTTGTTTTTGTTTATTTTTGTTATTCGTGAACGTTTCACTCCAATATTTATCGTATTTAGAAATATATTTGTAAAACAAGTCTTAAAAAAAAAAAAGAATTCCCATCAATATAGATAAACCTATTTGTATAATTTTAATAACACTATTTTTTAGGTTTAAATACAAAAATACATTTCCCAATTCTCCATTATTACAGACTATCTGAATATTTATCAGAAAAAAAACACACTGGCTAAAATTAATGAAGTTTCTAATGAAAATAATACAATTTTATAAATGATTTTAAAGACAGGAGAAAAAAACTCAACTTTCACACCAGCCATTTAATTAAGTTTTAAAAGAGACACTTGCCACAATAGGAAAGAAAAATGAAGTAAATTAGAAAGGAAGTGCGTATACATTCCGACTCAGCAAATGGTCTTTTTCTCAGAGTAGTTCTGTCAAGCGGAAAGTTCAATAAATCTGGGAAGATGACAGGAAGGCTCTCGGTGTCGTCTTCCTTGAGGACAACGACCTTCTCTTTTGTTGACATTCTCTCTTCCTCTCTCGTCTGCTTCCTCAATCCCCCCCTCCCCCGCCTGTTTCCTTTATCACCACATCCCCACAGCGTTTCTATTACGACGTAATAAAGCTGGTGTCGTGGTGTAATTCACTAGACCCATTCTACGCCATTTGTACATACAAGAATAAAAATACTTTTGTTTCTGTGTTTCCTTTCTTTACCGTAGACATATTTTTGTACACAGCTTCCACTAATATGTATAATTTTTATGTAATGATAATTTTCTTTAATATATATTTAGTAATTTTGAATATTTTTACTACTTTTGGTAAAATTTGAAAAAAAAAAACAGTGATTTATATCTTTGAAAAATGTGAATTATTTACAAATTCGACTTTCTTTTATAAACAACATAACATATGTGGTCTAAGTAAAATAATAAATTCACTTTTTAAAAGTAGTAATAATGAATAATAAAATGTTGTATTTATCCATGAGTGTAATACATGAATGGTGAAAAAATGGGTTAATGATTAGGATGAAATAAGTTGGCATTATGAAACAGGTTATAGATTATGCTTGTGGTTGTTCCGATATATATCGTACATAATACCTATGTTTACAATTTATACAAGATATTTTATTACAGAGAGTTTCTAGTAACCTTCCCCAGAAGTATTAAATACTTGTAATACATATGTACTAAATCATATTGCAACTTATACTATTCTCAGAATAATCGAATATTGTACACAGTACGATGAATTATAGTGATCGGAACTTGAGAAGTGCTATATATTCTAAGTATATCATATGTTTTCATGTGTATACGAAATTGAATTTGTAATTCAAAATATGGTTCTATTTTGAAACTAAATTGGAATGGTTCACACCATTGATGAGTCAAACCCTCCCTATTTCTCACCGCAAACTATTTCTAATCATGAAAGAAAAAAGAGATGGAGTTCGAATAATTTGAATTATTAGAGACATCCAAATGTCTGTGGTGATTTGAGACCCTAATTGATCTTCCAACCTTTTATATTAATGGAACAATACTAAGAGTAACAAGGTTCATATCATGGTACATGTCAAACTAGTGAGGGCGACTCTAAGCAAGAACAATCTAAATATAACTAATAATATGAAAAACAACTTTGCGAGAAATTCTTATGAAATATGCAATATTTTTTCAACCAAATTTGCAGAGTTTAGTTTAGAATCTGTTTTCTCCCAAACCTAGCTCGGCAAATCCGTACTATTGTATAAGAGAGCATTTAAAACAAGCTACACTAAACCTGATAATATTCAGAAAATGGAAACCGAACCATAGACTCCAAGGACAAACCTAAAAACACTTGGACTGACAAAAACAGTTACTTTATATATTAAAAAAACAGGAGTTCATAAATCAAAAATGCACCACACAAATAAAAACGAGAAATTAATTTAATTATAGAAATAGGGCAAAATAAATCAACCCCCTCTCCCCCTCTTCTGAATTACCTTTCAATTGAAGATATTAGATTAAGAGACAAAAAGGCAAATGGTTATCTTTTAAAGTGAAGTTTACCCCGTTTCAATTATATTAAAGTAAAAAAAGTTGTTTTCTAGAACTGTTCTTTTCTAAACGCCATTCTGTAAACAATATAACTTATTGAAGAAAACAAAACAAAAACATAATATATATACACAGTTTCTAAAGCTAAGACTAGGAGACACAGATATGACATACAATATATATTCTCAAATTGCCAAATAATTGTTAGAATTGAATAATAGATGCAAAATCTCGCTATTGCTCATTCCGCAGCTTCTGGGTGTCCCTACGAACTGAGAGGTTGAAATTTTGGTACAATAAGGGCATTCAGGAGCCTTGATAAATCCACTCTAAAACCTACTTCACAGTAATGTATCAAATCAACCAAAAAAATACATCTAATAAGACAAACAATAGCAACTCAATTTACTTCTGGTATGAAAAAAACTACCCAAATAAACAGGCCTCTAAAAAATATAAAAGTCCACAAGATTAGTAGATTGAAATAATCACGCATTTTCATCTATGAAGAAAAACCATTAAAATTTTCTAGTTTCAAAAACACAAAATGAAGCGGTTACTAACTAGCATATACCTAAATTTATTTGTATGGAAAATAGCACTTATATATTAGAACCCGCATATAAAACTGAATATATAAGCACCAAAATTGTTGGTATATGGTCAGAAAGATGGAGAGAGAGAGATAAAATATTAAAATTGACAAATATTGGACATCTAATTTTTAAACACATTGTTTAATTATAATCATATATAATCATTTTTTTCTCTCATACTTGAGGGAAAAACAAAAATCCACAGTATAATTATAAGCATGGCTACAAAAATGATGCTTACACGCTAAGAAAGACGAACATGTTTTTAACATAAATTTAACTGAGCACAGGAATTTGTGGTATTGAGGAACAAACCTCAAGACATCTACTGATCGATTGCCCAGCATTATAGAATGAAGAATGAACTAGTTGTTTGTGAACATAACGATTTGATTTCCGATAAAAATCATATTTAAAGTTCAATTCATTTTGTAAATACATTCTAAACTTTATACAAAATCTGGATCTCTAATGTTTACATGCGTTGAATAATGTAAATAACATATGTGAATATACCTTTCTCCTTGTTTGGCGCAAGTATCCCTTGCGGAATATAGCGCTTTGGAAATATTTGGAAACAAGAATTCAATTGAAAAATAAATTAGTATAATATTTAAGAAGTATAGACCGATTCCAAATCATCTTCCATATCTTTCAAGTCATAAAATATCATAGCAGTGTAGAGTAAAAGTAAATTTAACAATCTCTACATTCATAAATTTGCATAAGGTATTTAAAATTAATTGAAATTTTAATAGACAGAAAAATAGAAAAATGTTATTATTAAAAATTAGGTCACATCTTCTGAATTTAATTATATATCAAAATATATATTTTACTAAACTATTTATTTTAATAATACGTCTCAATTCTGAATTGAATTAATATTATCTTTAATATTTGATTTTCTTTTGATACTTTCCTATTAATTTTGAGATTAATTCAACGGAGAAGAACAACTCGTAAATTAAAAAAAATATTACGAATATTAAAAAATAAATATAGGTCACAAAACAAAAGTAAAACAACAACAAGTTTATTAATTATATTTATATTAAACTTGGAAATAATTACTCTAGATAGAATACGTTAAGCAATAAAATTTCGTTTAAGTTGCTATCTTTCGAAAATAATATATTTCAATCATTTATTTGAAATCACAATTATTTAAAATTTTAGATAATTTCCCAAAATATATATTTTTAAATATTATATGATATTAATCACCAATATTCATTAAAAATAAATAAAGCATATCCTGACCACAAGCACATGTGCCTTTTAAATGGCAGAGCGCCATCTAGTGGAGCAAAATAAACTAAACGTTTATTTAACTCGCTCCGTTATATTTGGCCAACCCAATTTCTTGATAAATCAAGAAAAGCCATCCACTACTTCTGCCATCTAAAAGGTACATGTGCTTGTGGTTAGGATATGCTTCCTTTATTTTTTATATCAAGACTTGACCCACTTATTTTATTTTTTATATTGTTTTTCATGTGTGAAGCGTATTTACGCAAATTTGGCCTTAAATACCCATTTCTTGGTTTCTCAAGAAGCCTCTGGGACCAAAAATAATTTTGGTCGCAGTGGTACAGCTTACTCCACGCTGACGAGCGCCAACAGCGCGAAACGCGTTCGTGGATGGCTTTTCTTGATTTATCAAGAAATTAAGTTGGCCAAATATTACGGAGCAAGTTATATTAACGTTAGTTTATTTTTGCTCCACTTAATGGCGCTCTGCCATCTAAAAAGTACATGTGCTTGAGGTCAGGATATACTTCCTTTATTTTTAATATCAACACATGACACACTTGTTTTTTTTTCTATTGTTTTTTCATATATATATATAGTATATTTTAAACTATTAAAATGTACACCGTTTCTATTTGATACCACCCCCATATTTTGTATATATGTTATATCCTTATTAATAATACCTGTAAACCCATATTTGTATGTAAAACTAAAAATGTTGACGTCCAAATAAAGATCCAAAGAGCGGTCAGCTGGGGACAGCTGGGGAGAGAGGAGGAAAATTCCAACGCCCATGTGGGGCCGGCCCCCAGGGACTCTTTATAAAGACCCCTGAAAACAAGACAAGTTTTGACAGGGGGTCACCAGATGTTCTAGAGGTGTTGCTCCGCAGTCCGCTTCAGCCTTTCTCTCTCACACACACTCGCTCTCCATGTCTCGGTGACAAGCATCCGAGTTGGTGTCATGGCCTCTACCACTGTCCCGTGGGCTGTTCCCGATCCCTATTGTGCTAACATCTATCCCTGCCTCTGCTTCTTGTTGTCCGCTTGTGGGAAGATCATCAACACTCGCCTCACGTACACAACTGCCGGTTCATCCATACGTCGGCACATTGCAACAATTATACATATATATGTGAAGAAAAAGGCATCTCCTTATCGTGCAACTAAAAGTTGCTGATGGCTGGCGCCATCTATCGGAATAAATATCAACTATTCTCGTTGATTTTTAATTATTCCAGAATTGGCCAAATACCCATTTCTTGATTAATCAAGAATTCTGGAAAAATTCTGGAATAATTAAAAATCATCGAGAATAGTTGATATTTATTCCGATAGATGGCGCCAGCCATCAGCAACTTTTAGTTGCACGATAAGGAGATGCCTTTTTCTTCATTTATGCACCTTATCCCAGTACAATGTTACATTTGTACTATTTTTTTTCACATATATATGTGTATTTTAGATGAAATTGTTATATTTAGTTATAAAAACATACACTATTAACTTTATTAACTTTATTAACATCATGAAACGCGATATCCCAAACTCAGGGATATTTGCGCCAATACATTTCACTGCATTACAGCAATTCGGCTATATACAATCCTGTTCAATTCATTATTTTACATAAATTAACTAAAGAAAATTGTCCAAAGAGAAAAACAAACAACAAAGCAAAACACACAGAGCAAGCATCGCAGTTCTTTTTTTTTTTTTCTAAGATTCCTTCTCTTTTTTCCAATTCAAGAGAAAGTTGTATATGTATTTACAAAATTGATCAAAATTTTTATACTTTTCTTTTTTGTCTACAAATTCATCAAGCTGTCCAATACGACCAAATCTATTTTCCCTAAAATCCCGGAAAATTGGGCACTCCAGAAGTAGATGTCTCGCGTCTTGAATTTCACCTCCGCAGAAGCATCTTGGTTCCTTCACGGCGCCGATAGTTGCCAAAAATTTCCCAAAATTGCCATGATCTGTAATGAATTGGATATTATAAAAATTTGAACGGAAAAATCTTGGAATTCCTAATACGAAAAAGCTTCTGAAAATTTCATTAGTATTCTCAAAAATTTCATTCATTTTTGCGTGTAAGAATGATTTGACTATACTTGGAGCATAGGGTTCGTAAGTAATTAGATCTTCAATGGACATTTGAGCTAGATCAAATTTGATTATTCTGGATTCTATATAATCTGTTAGGAGTGGAATTTTTGCCAAGCTATGCACACAGTTTGATGAAGTGGTTTTGTATGCTCTAACTGCCCATAAAATGATCTGGTACTGCATGGAGTTCAGTTTTTGTTTACAACGATTGTTTAAATATTTGAACCAAATTTCAGAACCGTATGTAAGTACAGGCCTAATGATTGTTTTGAATAAAGTTAACCTCTTTTCAGTGTCTAAACCCCACATATTGCCACTTAGTGAACATAATAAATTTTTCATACGTCCTGCCTTACACAGAATATCATTAACATGCGGTGTAAAGTTAACTTTGTTTTTCCATTTGTGATTAGAAAATTTCATTCCCAGAATTTTTACTTGCTTGACCGGCATTATTATATTGTTATTAACCTTAATAGGTATTTTTTGTCTGTTATGTAGGTATAGCATATTAGTCTTCTCTGTACTGATCGTTAATTTATTTCTATTACACCATTGGATCACATAATTTAAGGTGTATTCACTTGCGGTTTTTAGTCCTTCAATAGTCTTATTCCAGCAAATTATTGTAACGTCGTCTGCATAACATATAATATCTGCATTCATTGAATCAAAATTTATCAACAAATCATTTAGCAAAATATTCCATAGAAGTGGAGATAAAGGTCCACCCTGTGGACATCCTTTAGTTAGTTTCTTATAAAAAGTTTCTGATTCGTATGTAAATTTCACCTCCCTTTCATTATTCAAATAAGATTTTATGATCCGTATTAAATCTGAAGGAACATCATCATTATCCATTCTTTTTATAATAGCAGGCCACCATGCATTGTCGAATGCACCCGCAATATCTATAGCTATCAAGGAAGTCAATTCTTTTTGTTTATGTTTCAATATAGTTTCTATAATTTTATCCATTCCAGTAATTGTTGATCTAGATTTCATAAAACCATGCTGCCTTGAGCTCATTAAATTATTCTCTAAATAATAGTTACTTAATTTATTTTTTATTATATTCTCAAATGTTTTAGATAGATTAGATGTCAATGATATAGGTCTATAACTTTTATTTATTTCATAATTCGTTTTGCCTGGTTTTGGAATTATTTTTAAGAATGATTTTTTCCATTCATCCGGATAATATCCCATTTCTATACATTTATTGAATAATTTATGCAGAATTGGGATTATTTTTATTTTAGCCTGTCTAATCATATTGTTACTAATGTAATCAG
This sequence comes from Cordylochernes scorpioides, assembly GCA_030710605.1. Taxonomy (NCBI): domain Eukaryota; kingdom Metazoa; phylum Arthropoda; class Arachnida; order Pseudoscorpiones; family Chernetidae; genus Cordylochernes; species Cordylochernes scorpioides. Next base: position 25,012,221 of record CP092881.1, on the reverse strand, counting down.
GGCCCGGTGCTTTTTTAATATTTGTTTTTAAAATTGTTTCCTCTATTTCCTTAGATTCGATATAAACACTACTTTTATTTTTATATTTAGGCGTATAATTTCTAATCAAAATATGATCATCTTTATCCAAACCTCCAATATCATCCTGAAATAGATCGTTCATTAAACTTTTTATTTTGTCGGTCTTTAAATGATCTGGTAAATTATCTATTAGTGGTAATCCTAAATTTCTATTTTTCGATCTCAATGACTTGAATATCCTATAAGCATTACCAAATGAGTTATTTGAATGACTTTCTTCTATAAAAATTCTCCAACTCGCTCTTTTTGCCTTTTTACTTTTATTTAAATATTTATTTCTCATTGATTTATAGGTCTTTTCAAGGACCTTTCCATGTCGGTAATACAAATTTCTAATATAGTGGAAATCGTTTTTCATTTTCTCCAGCTTCCCATCCCACCAGTATGTATTTGTTTTATGATTTCCGCTTCTTGTCTTGACATTTAGTGACAGATAAGCTGCCTCTTTAATTATTTGTGTGAGAGTCTTTACAATGTTGTCAATATCTTTAATGTTTGACGCGTGGTTTATCATGGTGATAATATTATCTACGTCTTGTATTGCTATTTTTTCGGTAAATGTTTTCCAATCAGCATCTTTTTCTATAAATTTCCATGTTGAGTTTTGAACTGTCCTTTGCCTGTTAAAATTGTGATAAATGTCAAAGGTTATTGCTACGTGATCTGAAATGTGCGTCAATATAGTCGTCTTCCAGTTTTGTACCAAACCTATTGATTTTTTGTTTGAAATCGTAAGATCTATAAAGCTAGAATTTCGGCAGGTGGGTATCTTAAGATTATGAATAAATAGGTTATGTTCATCTATGATGGAGTGGAATTTGAAACCATTGGAGTTTGTTGTCGGATCAAACCAGACTGGGTGTCTAGAATTAAAGTCACCACATAGTATAATAGGTTGTTGATTGTAGGTCTCCAGAAGCTCTTGGATAAATTTTCTATGAGTGTCATTAAATCTATGTGGATGTATATAAAAGTTTGCGATAATAGTATTTGATTTTGCTGAATTTAAAGAAGTGGTTGTACAAAAGGAGTTTGTGAATTTATTGATTTTATTAAATTTTAAACTCTTATTCATAAAGATCGTTGCAGTATAAATTTGTTCATCTGTCGTTGAATGCACTATTTGAGATTCCAAATCGAAAATTACATCTCTATCAATCAGATAAGGTTCCTGTATTAAGATGATATCTGGTGGGTTGTCTTTTATAGAAGCTTGAAGCTCATTCAGTGCAAAGATACTTTTTCTTACATTTTGTTGTAAACATTTAATTCCTTTTCCCTGCATGATATTCAAACTAAATAAACAAAAATCTTAGCTGCGAAATTTGCCTAATTGTCGGTTGGATCATATCTCGTTCGTTGGATAATTCTGTCTATCTGTATTTTGTATAGAGGGCAGTCCGAGGAATTAGCTCTATGATTCGGCGAGTTTCTAAATTTAGGATGTTTTAGACAGTTATAACAATTGCAAATTTTTGAACAGTCATGAATTCCTTGCGCGCCGCATAATTTGCATATCTCGACGTTAGTACAATCGGCCAATTTATGGTTGGGATTAAATTGAAGGCATTTCTGACATTGTTTTACCAGAATCTTATCTTCCACAAAACAGCGTTCAAAGTCAGTATATAATTTATTATTCATATTTTTAAGGATTCGGTAAACCTTTGGAGAAACCCTAAGAACTATGTTGTGGTGGGGCTTATTCGATTTCATGCTAAACAAAACATGGATATCATTTTCCATTTCGTTCAATTCAGGGTTCATACTGCAGATTGTTTTAGTAAAATTAGCGGTTTCTGTAAGTTTATTAACATTTTTGACTATTACTGTAGGATCTCTTGGTTTGGGGATAAAAATTTTGCTGATATTTGCAAGTTCCTCTGCCCTGCCTAACTCATCATTTAGAGATTCCATGTCTGATTCTGTAGGGGTCTTTATTATTACAGATTTCCTAGCATTTATAATTTGTTAATCTTTATTTTTTTTCCTTCGTCCCTAAGCTTTTTAACTTTGCCTGATATAGTTTGATACATTTTTGTATTATCTTCCACATTTATAGGTGTTGCCACTATTGTGAACTCCTTATGTAAATTTTTTTTTTTTTTATGTAATCTTGTGATGTTTCTGTACGAGCTACTTGAGCATATGTTGGAGTTGTTTTGACTAATTCATCTTGGATCCCTTTCAGTTTTTGGTCCATAACATCTGTAATTGTTGTTTTCATTAGTTCCAATATATCTTGGTTATTTATTTCTTTTAAAGTTGAAATACCATCCTTGGTTTGCCTAACCATAGTTGACAAAAATGTAATATCATTTTTAGTTAGATTTTTTTGATTTTGTTGAACCTTTTTGTCAAAATAGTTATAAATTTCATCCAACTTATCATTTAATGTTTGAATAATTATTTCCATATTCTATTTTTGCATATTTGTGCGAAAACAACAATTGAAAAGGCTTTCAAAAATGACTAAACTCTTAAACAGCGATTGCCAATTAAAAAAAAGGTTATAATATTTTTAATTAAACAATTTATAAAACTTTTATAAATTATACAATAAGTAAAATGAATATTTAAAACAATATTTACCGGAACTAGCGGAGCCTAGCGACGCACGTCCGGTCAGTTTCGCCTCCTTAATTCCTCATGTTTAGCATACATTATATCAAATATATGATTATGAATTAAATAATTTATCAAGAAACACTTTATATATATTTATACAGTCAAAACATTTATATTCATGTATACTGAGAGAGAGAATTGATTTTTAAAAATAAAATTAGATTCCAATTTTAAAACATTCTATTTAATTTCATATTTTAATTTAATATTTTACTGTTTTATTTCACTAATAATACAAATTATTTATTGCAATCTTTTGACAAATATTTCTAGAATAACCTTTTTTTTGCGTGAATATTTCTATTTATGAAGTAAAACAAGAGCATATAAACCTTAATTCCTCTGTTTAGCATAGTTTTAATTGTGAATAATTCTCTAATATCTTGCATTTTTTAAATTCTAAAATATTCCTTAAAACTTTCTTTAATTTGTAAATTGTTTTCCTCGAATACACTACTTTACAATTGATTTCATTTAATTAAATTTGTATACCAACCTTTTGTACATATTTTAATTGTGTTGATATTCTCCCTTTTCATCTAACTAAATTGCATGCTAATTCTTGTACATATTTCAAATAGCTTTCTTTTTTTCTATGTCTAGTTTATTTCTAAAGTGCAAGTGTCCCTATGTGGACATAGCGCTCAAGTCGATATAAAACAAGAACCTAAATACCTCAATTCGATGATCAAATTCAGAGTAGAGCCTGGATTATCAATGGTGTGAATTCTCCTGACGGTTTCCCCAGTATGCTAGATATTCACCACGGATGAGCCAGGCCCCTCTAATCTTTTATCTTCGCAGTAAGGAGACGAAAAATAACTTGTTTTATTCAATTAAAAAAAGATTCACCCTTGTAGTAGTTTCAGTTATTGTGTATACAGATGGAACTCTAATTCATAATATCTAACTTAACTATTTGAAATTGTGATCCTTACCTATTCATGATTCAACTATAATATTAAAATTTACTCAAAATAATCCTATAGAATATTGTGGCTATTTATTTCACTTTGTTTAGAAAGCCAATATTTCATATTACAAAAAAAATCATTAACTTAACCTACAAGTATCTTATATTGTATCTTAGATTGGAATAGAAAGAACCATATACTTCCAATTAAGAAGGGTAAGTATCGAGGATGATAAAACTCTATGTTTTCAATTCTTCGGATCGGAAAGAGGTTCTGAGCTTGATTGGAAAATGGGTACCGTTGCCATATTAGTCACCTTGGACCAGAATTTGGTCAAATATTCCAAGGGTCCAGGAGGGTCCGCAGGGAGGTGTGGTCGTACTTCTTACCCCAGGGCATTAGCATTACAAATCCAATATAGAGGAAACTGCGACTGCTGTGATAGAGATGCATAGAGACATCTGAGACTCTTCTTTGCAAATGTCAACAACAACATCAAAATGGGAAAGGGGCGATCTGTAGTATACTCTTATAATATTTATTGTAATTTAGTGAATTTATGAATCATGCATGTGAAAATATGTAAATATAGTTAATCAGTAAAGATATACAAAATAAATATGTGTAGATATGGGATTCAAATTTATTATAAAGTTCTTTGGTATATTGACTTTCATATTGAGTTTTATTTTTGGAATAAATAAATATTTTTTTTAAACCTTGTGTTTACAGACTGTACATTACAGACTGTTCCAGTCTGTAAAACGTGTTTTTATTGTATTAGTTCAATACAAATAATAATTTTGTGACTAGTGACTGTGACTGTTCCAGTCTGTAAAACGTGTTTTTATTGTATTAGATCAATACAAATAATAATTTTGTGACTAGTGACTGTGACTGTTCCAGTCTGTAAAACGTGTTTTATTATATTAGATCAATAGAAAAAATAATTTTGTGACTAGTGACTGTGACTGTTCCAGTCTGTAAAACGTGTTTCTATTGTATTAGATCAATACAAATAATAATTTTGTGACTAGTGACTGTGACTGTTCCAGTCTGTAAAACGTGTTTCTATTGTATTAGATCAATAGAAAAAAATAATTTGAACCATAATAATAATAATAATTTTCGATATAGTTTTTTTCCTCCAACTTTCAGCTACTAGTCGTATTTATAGCAGCCAGATTTGCTACGAACATCTCTTTGTCGAGTGAGCTCCTGCTCAAGTAGGATTAACACGGGAACTGAATGAAGTTGCGAAATTAGTTCTCGGAACTTTGTAGGAGGAGGTTGATCGATTGCGGTTTAATTCTTACACAAAACATCTAAACGGAAATATAGACCTATATTGATAACTCGAAAAGTTTCTTATATTTTCATTTTTCTCCTATAAATCATCACATATACTGTTATTTTCAATATTCGAAACTATTATGGACGCGTGTGATTCTTTTAAAAATAATGTTTCCATTGCAGTGAGGGCAGTAGAAATTATTTTATTTTTAAAAGAATCATACGCGTCTATAATAGTTTCGAATTTTGATAACAGATGACGCGCTAATGCATTATAATATACTTTATTTCATCAGAAATTTTATTTTAAAATCCAATAATAAATAAAAAGCAGTTGCGCTGAAAAATTGTTATTATATAAGTAAATAATCAAAATGGTATATTCTCCCGTAGTTATATAAGAGATCAAGTTAAATATAAAAGTTTCATCTTTTTAAAGGCTGAGGGTTTTAATCTGGATTCTACAAAGTTATAAATATAAAATATGATGGCAAATAAAACTTACACTGAAAGTTGGAAGATTCCTGAGTCCTATTGATGATATATACGAAACTATTATAAGACGAGTATGATTCTTTTCGAAAATAAACAATTTCTACTGCCCTTACTGCAATGGAAAAATTAATAGGAAGGCCTGGCTTATCAGTGGTGAACCCTCCCAGCGGTTTCGCCAGTTTACGAGCCAGGCCCTCCCATTAATTTTTTCCTTGCAGTAAGGGCAGTAGAAAATGTTTTTTTTTCAAAAATAATCATATGCGTCTAAAATAGTTTCGAATTTTGATTACAGATGGCGCGCTAATGCATCATAATAATGATATATCTTTGTACATATTACAGGATCCTTTTTATCAATTTATTCTTTTCCGTTTTCCGTAATTCATATTGTGATCGTTGAAATCTTTACCTGAAAAGCAAGATCTGTACAATAATAATGGTAATAGAGAGTGTTACACTTGGAATAAGCTTGTAGAATATCATGATACTTGATATAAATATACAGTTAAATACATTTTTCTGTGTTTTCATTCAAATTCAACTGAATATTATACTTTTTTATTTCTATTTGTACATATGAGAAGTTGTAAATACGTGAAAATTGATGTAGTCAAATTAAAATATAATCACATGAATGAATTTTTATTTGGATTATTTTTAAGTAATATTTTTTTTCTATAAAAAATGATATCGGAATGTGTAGGATTAATATGTTGATAAAATGTTTAATTAAAACTTAAAGAAAACAATTATCAAAGTTAAACCTTATTTATAGGTATTTACATTTTAAAATTAATTGCAATTTGTCATTTTAAATATCCTATTTATATTTAAATATCAGATTGTTGGGCGACTTCAAACAAGTTGTTTCAAATTAGTGATTGCCATTATATTTTGTTTATTTTTATATAGAAAATTATTTACAAGTTAAATTATTCCCTTCAAATATTTACTTAACAATCCCTTGTTTTATGTCTTATCTCCATTGTTATGAGGTTAAACCCTTCAAAATCTGGTTAGTAAAGCTAGTTTTTAATACGTATTTCTTGTTATAATAAAACCTACTTTATTAAAATAAATTGTCAAAATTCAAATTTGTAATATTAGGAAAAAATATCATTTACATATTTTTATATGGGGGTCGGTGGAAGGATGGTTTAAACCGTTGGTTTTCGACCGCTATGACCCGGGTTCGATTCCCGCATTGGAAACTTTTTTTATGATTTGAAAAAAAAATGCTCAAATGGCCTCCGATTCTTGTAAAAGTCCAACCCCACTAGCGAGTGCAAGTAACCAAACGGGGCTATGGCAAATTTTGTAAGTGCAAAGTCGAACTGTTTTTCACATGTGTAGATATGTGGTGCACTTATAGTAAAAGCAGTCGCCTACTTCTACACACCATAATTATCATGGCCTGTACCACGTGTACTAGGGATATGCAAAAAGGAAAAAAACCTATTTATATAATTAATATAAAGAACAAACTATAATATATATTATAAAATTTTAATCTCATAAAAACATACTGAGATATCAAATTATTTGTGTGTGAAATATATTAGGAGAATTTAAAGGTTACAACGATTGTATTATAAAGGGCATTCAACCCAAGGCAGTTTGGTAAACAACTGTAAACAAATATTTTCGAATAGAAAATTCCTTTTAAAATATCTGGTAATATAATCCATGTAGTTTGGTTTATTCACAAAATGTTTTCCTTAAATGCTTTTGTATTCCAACATATTACATTACAAGGGATATTTTAAATGATTGAGAAGTCAGGAATATTTATGTTGCAGGAAATATATGAATACATTTCTATCTTTATGTTATATTGAGAGATAAAATCTTCTGATATTTATTTTTGATATTTCTCTATCACTTTAAAGTGCATGACTTTAATTTAGGAATCATATATTTTATACTATATTATTACAAGGCAATCTATTTATAACAAATGAGATATTAAGACGCGAATGTTTTTTTTTTCACAAACAAAACACACTTCTACTGTCCTTAATGCGATAAAAAATATATATATTGGGAGGGCTTGTTTCATCAGTGGTGATCCCTCCCAGCGGTTTCACCAATTTAATCTACCAGACCGCTTCTCAGAGCTCTAATACTGTATTGGATCATTCTGCATATCAATTTTTCGTAGATTTTTAATTATTCCAGAATTGGCCAAATACACATTCTTGATTAATCATGAAAAGCTAATCAAGAACGCGTTTCGAGATATTTGTACTATTTTTTCACCTTATTCAGTTTAAAATACTATCAGATATGATATAACTTTGAAATGAATGAACTGGATATTATATTTATTGGGTTTTTGAATCTCAAAATTTCAGGATTTTACACCAATTCGTTGAATTACCTCTATATCATGACGGTATGTAAAACTCTCAATAAAAATGGAAGTTAAATGAAATGAAACAGGACGATCTTTGCCATTACTAAAATTAATTAGAAAGAGGGAATCATATATCGCCGCAACTCTTTTTTATTAACGCGATTAAGGAAGCTTTCGGGCAAGCCCTTCTTCAGATAATTATAGTGTACAAACTGTTTTAATGCTTGGTATTTGAGATTTAGAAAACATTTATAATTTAAATATTTTTATTCAATTAAGATTATAATTACACAAGCATAACATTTAAATATATATATATATCCTGCCTAACCATTCTCTATACTCTACTATATAACATTAAGCGATCTATTTACAGTTTGTTTTGGTCACTGGTCCAATATTTTTATTTTCATAGACCAAATTATAAGATAAATTCAAAGATGAAAAATATGCAAAATAAATGAACAATTATATACATCATTTTATATTTATTTAAAACAAATGAACAATATATATACATCAATTCCCCCTTCTTAGGCTTGGCCCCCCTTATTTATCTATTTACTCTCCATATCTCTGCGGACATCTGCGCTCCCTCTGAGGATACCTGGGGGTTGTAATACTTTTCTCCTCCGAGATTGGAGTTGGCACACGTTCAGTATCATACATATTAGTGGGATGTGATTTACCAGGCAACATTTTTCTAATGTAGTTTTGATGAACCTTTTTTATACTGTCACCTTGTTTTATTAAATAAACATTCCTTCCTAATATTTTAATTATCTTTCCTGTATACCAAGAGGGATGCCCATTAGTAATCCACCTAAACTTCACAGTCTCATCCACTTTAAATTTACCGCTAACATATTGACTATTGAATTTGGAGGCTTTTACATCAAGATGGCATTTGATACCTTTAATAGGGTCAGATTTGCATTCAAAAATGGACCCGTAATCATTTAAAAGTGAATCTATACTAAAAGAGTCCAATTTATGCAAATAATTGAATGAGATATTGAAAAGATTAAGGAAATCTCTTCCTAAGAGAAATCTAGAACAATTTAAATTAGTTATAAGTATTTCAATGGTTCTAGAAACATTTCTTAATTTTATATCAAATTTAGCCTTGCCCAAAATAGGTATTTTAGAGCCACTAAAGCCGGTCAAGACTGTATTACATTTATTTAATTTAACATTTTTGAAATATTTAAAGTACTCATATTTAGTTAATGTAGTAATGGCTGCTCCAGTATCAATTTCAGCCAACAATTTTATATTATTTACATATACTGTTTCAGTCAATGGAGGATGTAAATTTATATTATTCAATGATAAATTATTTTGAGATCCCGAAGGATTATTATCATTAGCATGCTTTTTAAATTTATTAAAAGTATTTTTAGGATTTCTGGGCAATTTACGGGAAGAACTGTCTTTTTTATAACATATTGTAGAAATATGCCCTACTCTACCACAAACTCTACAATTAGCTGATTTAAAAAAAACAATTATAGTGTAGATGGTTGGTCTTACCACAGTGTTTGCAGGGATTATTGATGGCATGAAGATGCTGTGGGGACAGATGGGCATCTTCGGATCTCTTGAGGTTGTGTAGGTCATTATCTGCAGACTCCGCAGATAGAGCGATGTCCAATGCTCCCTCAAAAGTCAATCCCTCTTCCTGTAGCAGCTTCTTTTGGGTTGGTGTATCAATGATGCCCGCCACAAATCTGTCTCGCAGGGATTCTTGCAGAACATCTCCAAAGTTACACCTTTGAGCCTGTTCCTTAAGGCGTATTATGTATTTAGATATTGTTTCGCCTGATTTCTGATCCATTTTCTGGAATACAAATCTTTCATATATTATATTGATCTTAGGATTGAAATGTTTTAATAAGATCCTGCACAATTTGTCAAAGGGAACTTGATCAACTTCTTCCGGAAAAACTAAGTTTCGCAAGATCCCGAAATATTTAGGGCCGATGCTTGAAATAAGAAATGGCGTCTTAAAGTCTTCTTTTGTTTTAGAAATTAGCATGAATTGCTTCAATCGATAAATATAATTTTCAACATTCTCTAGATTTTCGTCGAATCTTTCAAACATACTTGAAGACATTTTTAAAGTATAATTTCTTTTCACTATTTAAATTCTTTTTTCTTTACAAAATTTGCTTTTCCTCGTCGCCAGTTGTTTTAATGCTTGGTATTTGAGATTTAGAAAACATTTATAATTTAAATATTTTTATTCAATTAAGATTATAATTACACAAGCATAACATTTAAATATATATATATATCCTGCCTAACCATTCTCTATACTCTACTATATAACATTAAGCGATCTATTTACAGTTTGTTTTGGTCACTGGTCCAATATTTTTATTTTCATAGACCAAATTATAAGATAAATTCAAAGATGAAAAATATGCAAAATAAATGAACAATTATATACATCATTTTATATTTATTTAAAACAAATGAACAATATATATACATCACAAACAAGGAGAGATTATATTTTGTTTTTAATATAAAATAAAAGAAAAGAAAATTACCACGCCCCTATCGCCCTCGTTTCAATAGCACCGCGTGGCCACGTCATGTCTGATCCTAACTTCAAATATAGTACAAAAATATCTTAAAAGAAATTTACGTAATTGAATAAATATAAAGAATCAACTATAAACAGTTCAAAGGATTTAGTGGAGACTTTTGAAGATTTTTAGGATATATAGGATATAATTAATATAAATAATAATTTGATATCAGTAACCTTTTTATTTTGAATATTTATATTTATTTTATATACATATATGCAGTTATAATTTGTGTGTGTGAATTGTAATATACGGATATTTGTTAGTATCTTTCAGTTTTCTGATTAGTACAGTTATATTCATAATTTATGATCGCACTCTCCTCTCTATTAAAATATATACTGTCCCTATTTTCTACCACTCCCCTGTCTTTATTAATATGTTATGTAAATTCAATTGACATCTATCGCTAAAATTTTCAATAAATAAATTTACTGGCAATGCTTTTCTTTTCAAGAGATAATATTTGATGATATTATTGAAAAGAAACGCATTGCCATTAAATTTATTTGTTACAAATACAATATCTAATATCTTTATTTGTTTACTGTATGTGTTAGGTCATATATATGATAGGCTTGTTTCTCAAATGTAAGATACTATAAACTTTCAATATGTTTTCCCCATTAACCGTGTATAATTATACCCAAACTTTGAAATGATGTAATATATATTTTTTGCATATCCCTAGTACACGTGGTACAGGCCATGATAATCATGGTGGGTAGAAGTTTTCGACTGCTTTTACTGTAAGTGCACCACATGTCTACACATGTGAAAAGCAGTTCGACTTTGCACTTAAAAATGTGCCAGAGCCTCATTTGGTTATTTGCACTCGCTGATGGGGTTGAACTTTTGCAAGAATCGAGGGCCATTGGATAATTTATTTTAGTCAGAAAAAAGTGCCTAATGCGGGAATCGAACACCAACGGTTTAGACCATCCTTCCACCGACCCCCAAGATGTAATAATAAAATCAGCAAAGAGTGGAGTTTAAAATGTCGATAAGTCACAAAGTTTCAAAGGTCATCAGACAATTAGAAAGAATTCATATGAGTCCAGGATGTTTCTTATTGTTGATAGGCTGTAAAAATGTCTTAATATAAGATATTTGGATATCCTGCTATGGTTTGTTTTATTATCTTTTGCGTCTCTATTGTTTTGAATGTGTGATTGGAGTTATATTTTGAAGAATAAAATGAATTTTAAAGAGGAAATTGGCAAATACTTGAAATTTTCCTTCTGTTTGTTTATTAAATAATCACGGAAAGCTAATAACATTTACATATTTAGAGAATACGCATTCTTTCTACATTTGTTTCAATGTCCTTTGTTTCTTTGCTGGTATACAGATATTAATGTTATTATGGATTAACGCGCCATCTGTTAGTTTATAGCTTCGGAATTCCATGATATTGATGTATTAAAAGAGACATTTTTCCCATTTAAAATGCCTTAAAACATGTATTTTTTCATATCCAGTATAGAATGTATTGAGTGTTATTTATATATCCTTAGGTGAAGTGGAATAAACCATGATAATCATGGTGGGTAGTTATAGAATGCTTTTAATGCAAATGCACCACAAGTCTACACATCTAGAATATTTTTCTTTTTGCACTTATCCGTGTACCAGAGCACCGTTTGATTACTTGAACACACTGGTGGTGTTGGACTTTTGCAAGAATCAAGACCTTGGAGTATTTTTTTCTTCGTAAAAATGGGCAATACGGGGTTAAAGAAATGCGTGGATATCAAGAATCGACGAATTATGGTATTCGTTCATCAACTTCAACTTATTGGTGGTGTTAAAGAATGTGCATAAACACTAACGTGCAGCAACATGCAGAAACCATAGTTTCGAATAAAATTTGTCTCAATTTGCCGAAAATGGTGTTGTGGTTTTGTCTCCGACCTGAATTATAAAGATGGCTCTTAAGTTTAGAAAGGGAGGTAACCTTTCACATTTTTACGTGAATATTATGATTTAGATATATATATATTAATAAGTTTTCTTCTGTTTTACATCGCGCGACGCAGGGAAATAGAGAACACCATACTGACCTGAAAGATGTCTGGGCGACGCATACCTGGACGCCCTTTGACACGCTTCATGAACCAAATAAAAGAACTCACTGACTTAACGGTCGCGGAGATGGTACATCGAGCCCCAGACAGAGATAGACGGCGTCGCATCGTGTTTGGGATGTAATATGTACAGTGGGCCACAACGTTCGATTGCAAATGAAATTATTAGATTAATCCTTTAGTTTATTATAAAATATAATGCGGCTATGCTTAAAATACGAGGTTTAACAAGTTTTTCCGCAAATGCTTCTTTTTACAGAACGAATAATTGTAATTTTTAATTATTTTAAGGAGAAATAATGACTATTCCTATCCTTAGGGATGAAGTATAAAAAGATGAATTGTGAAGAGTAATTATGAACGGAATTTATTGCCTGTTTGATAGTTTAAGATTCGGTTAAGAATACATATTATAAACAAAGATAAAATAGTTTTTAAAAAGAGTCAGAGATAAATAAATACGGCTGGGGTGAAGAAAGAACCCACTTTGTTTATGTTCGTAGTGGAGGAATAGCTCCAGATGTTTGCGTGACCTTTTAACTCTCCTTCTTTCAGAGGGCAACATTTATATTCTAAACTTTGTTTTATGTTAGAAGCTGAAAGGAAACTTTGGTAAACATCAAATATATCTTGTCTTTTATATGGTTTTTATAGATATTCCCTCACGGACAAATAACTCTAAAGAATATAAAGCTGAATATATTCTCCTCTATATTATATATTTTTATTGATGTTTGTATACGGAATAGTAAATTATGTATTTTATTTATTGTTTTTATTTTTTAAGTAGAACAGCGCACGTAATTTCATATGCATATAGTCCTTTTAATCTAAGTGCAATTTGTAGTATGTACCTGAATAGAACATCTCTCGCTTTAGTTATGCATTAGAACAATGCATAATATTTATCACCCAATTAATTTATTTATGAGTTACAGTACCAGTTTTATTGACAATTATTTTGACAATTAAACAACTTTATTGACATTTCGTCAATCTTTACACTCAAAGGGAGTTAAAAGGTAATAATAATGGTAGGAATGAAGAGAGATATATACAATCGACGAAGCCCTCTCCGAGGGCACATCCGGATCAGGAGCTTAAAGCCGCCTTGAATCTAGACAGATCCCTGCCATTTGGAGAGTTCATGTTCGGAACATTTTTGATGATAATGTCGTGTTTTGTGTTGTGGCTCATTAAAAAGTCGTACTTTGTTTCATACAAAAGGAGAATTTGTAAACTATAGTTTTGGGCTATGACCCTCATCATTATATTAGCGGCTTCGATTTCATAACATCCTTTGAGAAGACCAATGAATTTAAACAAATTTACCGAAAAGGTGTTTAATCTGGTGAAGTAGCAAGCGCCAATTTTCAGGATACAATACAACATACAGTTGGATGATTTTCATGAACCAAAAGAGGTACCTATATCACTTTAATTATACACATCAGTATGAAGAATTAGGTTTATCACCCCAGTAAATATTGTTACTTTTAAATGTCGTTTTACAATCACAAGCCGCATTATACACACACACAAAGCCTTTATTAAAACGTTAGTCTTATACAGATTCTCCGTACAAGGTGCAATAACAGGAAAAGAGCAGCACAGGAAACCAGTAGTTCCGCAACTATATAAAATTATTAGTAATAAGGAAAAGTAAGATTTAATATGAAAGGTCGACGCCATCGCCCCAAGTCTTCAATTCCATAAGCGCGGAGCAGAAATTGGGACTAAGTTATTTAGTTCGCCATAAATATAGCATTCAGACACAAAAAGGAGGTTTACTCCAGCACAGCCATCCATATCACCAGCTCCGCAATCTCATCGTCGCACAAGCCGCATTATATTATATTGTATCATAAATTACTTTATGTATTATTTACGAACGGAAAAATATGTCCAGGGTATCCTAGTGGACATGGCATCTGCCCGGTAAATGGAACATTGTGGGTTCGATTCCAATCCCTGGACACTTTTATTTTTCCGTTTATCATTACTCTTCACAATTCATCCTTTCATACCTCATCTTTAAGGTTAGAAATGATCGTTATTTCTCCTTTAAGTGAATTTTGATTTTTCATTGAAAAGAAACTCATGCGAGATAATTTTTAAATGTCGTTTTACAATCATAAGCCGCATTATATTATATTGTATTGTTACTGATGTTGAAAAGAATTGAGCCACTACACAAGTTTTAGGGGTATCAAACATAAACAGCTTGTATACCATTGTTTCCGGTTCTGGCCCTCATCAGGTCAAGGCGAATTCAATTCATTAACATTCAACGAAAATGCCAAAATTAGTTTTGTGACTTATTATTATTTTTTTATTTTTCAATGAATACCTAATTTGTAATATGATGCCTTAGCGTGCCATCTATTATCAAAATTCGAAACTATTATAGACGCGTATGATTTTTTTTAAAATGAACAATTTCTATTGCCCTTATTGCAATTAATTTTTCCATTGCAATAAGGGCAGTAGAAATTGTTTATTTTCAAAAAGAACCATACGTGTCTATAATAGTTTCGAATTTTGATAATAGATGGCGCACTAATGCATCATATTATAAATGAGGTATTCACTGAAAAAAATAAAATTGATATATCCTAGAAATCTTTAATAAAAAGCCATATATCGGATCAAAATATCATTTTTTTACTAATATGATATTTAATCCAATATATGCCTTTTTAATTAAAGATTTATTTATGAATTGTTCTATTCTCAAAACGATATACTAGAAATGATTATCCAATTTTGATAAAATAGCATATGGAAAAACTGCCTTCAGTGCAAAAATTTTGATAAATCTATATAATGCAAAGAAGATAAAGTATTTTTAATCGTTAATTGTTATTATTAATTTCTTTATAGATAATAATATGGAAAACTAGCGGACGTACCCGGCTTCGCCCGAGGTTTAACCCGAGTAAAGGTTTGTCTAACGAACATTTGGTAAATCAATTCTCTATAAACTTAAAAAAAAAGATATATTTCGATAATTTGAAACTCGTAAATTTGAATCTCTCGATAAAGTGAACATTTTTTCCCGGTCCCTGTGTGCCGTGTCATCCTGAATTTTGTCTTTCATGATTTGCTACATTACAAAATCATCGTTTTATCTAGGGAACATATTTTCCCGGTCCCTTGAAAAATACTCGATAAGTTGAATAAAGTCATGGTCGTGAATCTCTCGATAAAGTGATTATTTTTTCCCGGTCCCTGTGTTTTGTGTCATCCTGAATTTTGTCTTTCCTAATTTTCTACATTACAAAATCATCGTTTTATCTAGTGAACATATTTTCCCGGTCCCTTGAAAAATACTCGATAAGTTGAATAAAATCATGGTCGTTTATGGAAGATGGACGTAGTTCCCGGAGGTCACCCGCCCCCCGCGCGCCAGGACCTCTTGATCACTCTGATTGGCCAGCGGCCGGACGGGGGGGTGGGGGGGGGGAGGGGGCTCTTGATCCCTCTGATTGGTCGGTGGGAACTTAGACTGTCCAACCAACTGGCCAGCGGCCCTGACGGGGGGGGGGAGGGGCAGATCTCCGTTGCAAGATGGCGCTGCTTGCGAGTTAAAGCTACAAATCTGCAAATAACTCTAAGGATATTAAAGATATTCAAGAAATTATTTTTCGTAAACCTTTCCGGAGATACACCTAATAATATCCCAAAATTTCACGGCGATTGGATGTATGGTTTTCGAATCCATAGAGGACACACAGACAGACACACACACACAGACATTCAATTTTATATATATAGATTCAGCAATCGCACTCTTTATCAAATATTTTGTATAAAATTTAGAAAATATATACGAGACATTCATTTTTTTCGTAATCTGTGTATAAAAGAGAATTGTTTAAAATCTAACTTCATTCTTTCCTTGAATTAAATAATCAATTTCATTTTACTATTTTTTTAATTGATATGTAGATCAATCGCTTCACACACACACAAGCAAGAAGGTTTTCCAATAAGAAATTAAATATGATATATTGTCAAGAAGAAAGATATAACCTAGGAAAAAAAGAGAGGAAAAGCAACAGCCCCATAATATTTTACAATACCACTCAAACCTATATAGAAGAATAGTTTACTGTGAATTTTTTATGATGTAATTTATTTGAGTTCATAAATCTAAAATAGTTTTCCGTATTTCTCAGAAAGTTCATTAACCTTTCTACTTTTTCTTCATTTTCTATAATTAAGAATTAGGAGAAGCAAAAAATTAAAAGGGCGGTAATTTGAGACGTAGTTTTTTCGGCAAAGTTTTCCTTCTCACTTGAAATTAAATTAGCTAAAATATTCCATTTAATTAGCCTAGGAATATTATTTACTACAAGGGGTATATGAGAGGAGAAAAAAACTTGAATTTTTCCTACAAATAATTAACATTAATTAACTTACCTTAATAACTTTCCTGCTTATTTAGTAATCAATAATAATTGCAAACCTTTTTTCAGATTTTTTTATAAACAAAACACGCTTAAGAATAATAAAGAATTAGTTGAATGAATTTACGATATTTAAAAAATATATCGAAATAACAACTTTTTTAAGGAACCATTCATTTATGAACTATGTTAAGATGTGTATATACTTTTTTTCGGCTTTTATTTTTGATTAACAAAACACGCTTAAGAATAATAAAGATTTAGTCGAATAAATTTAGAATATAAAAAAAATATATCAAAATAACAACATTTTTATAGAAGCCATTCATTTAAGATCTATGTTAAGAGATGTGTATATATAAAGAAAAACACTCTTAAATAAATTAAATTTACTAATAAAATTATATATCTTATAATTTAGGCATTTTTAAATTGTCATAAATTAAAAATAAACACAATTTCAACCTTTTGAGGATTTATTTTTTCAACATCTAGAAAAAATCATATTAAAACCCCTAATTTATTCCTTCCGTGTTTAATATAATATATATATATATATATGTCATAATTTGTATATAATTGTATGCTCCCCGACCCACTATGCATGTACAAATGTATGATTTTCAAAGATTTAATAAAAGAATAAGGTAACTGGAGGAAAGAAAGTAACAAAAGACATAGGAAATAGGCCTAAAGCTGGCACGACTATTCTGGGCACCCTGTGTCAATATTGCAGGGGCAGAGACCGGACGTCTCTAGTGACCGCAGAAGTTATATTAGTCGCGAAGCACTCAATACTTCCTGACAAAGCAGGACGTATCTGGTATCCACAGAAGTTATATTAGTCAAGATGCACTCAATACTTCCTGACAAAGCAGGTCGTATTTTGATAACGCGGAAGTAAATAAAGTGGAAATAGCACTCGACACTTCCTATCAGGCAGGCCATATCTTTCATCAAGGAGAACCGCGGTCCAATCAGAAGACAGCACCTTAAGTAGGTCAACCAATAGGAAAAGATCATGTGATCATCTCTCAACCAATCAGAGAGAAACTGAGTCTTGGTGTTAAATCGAAAAGCAAGAATGGTTAGAAGTGTTTTAGCTCTCATAGGAACAACACCTAGAGTTGCTCCTTCGCTTCCAACAAGGTAACATCTACTCTAGAGATCTCTCTCTCTCCGCTCATTCCATCTAAAGCCAATCATCGCCATGTGATCAACTAATTAATAAGTCAAATCGCTCAGCTCTTCTCAAGCTTTCTTCCCTCCAACCCAGTTGCCTTTTATTTTCAAACCCAATCACGTGTCCTGATTATTCCTAACTGTATGCTTAAACTTCCACTCAAACGACTGCGTTTCAACCAATCCTCACCATTCAAATCGAACAACAAGAAACCCCGCAACGATATTGTCACAGAACGGTTAAGTCGACAGGATTCTACAACAGTGTAATACATCAAATATTGCAGTGTAATAACGTTGGATCACATATTACACAGAGTCGACAGGATTCTACAACAGTGTAATACATCAAATATTGCAGTGTAATAACTAATTGGATTATATTACAGTAAGTCGACAGGATAAAGAGATGGAATTAAATCAGGATCCCATAGGCGTAAAGTCAGACGGTCCGACGGAAACAATGGAAAGAAGGCAAGAAGTAAGAGAGAGCGAACCGACAGGAGAAAGACAGGAAGTGACCGGCCGAGAGACAACTGCGCCCCTAGCGGACGCCGTCAACCAGCTGTCAACGCTCCTGACCCGGGTAAAAATTTCTGATGGAGCGGAGTCGGCGATCCCACCTTTCGACGGCGCATACAGCGCGACACAGTTTTTCCAGACGTTCGACCGAAAAATGGAAGACGCATCCATGGGAGAACAAGAAAAATTACTGCGCCTGCCAAACTACCTGGTGCGACAACCCCTGGAGCTCTTCAGGAAACTTCGACTGGCCGACCGGAGTTATTTCCAGGTGAGACAAATCCTCCTAGATCTCTACCCTGAATCAAGCGAAGCGTCCTTTGCGAAATATTTCGCCATGAAACTTACTGGACAAGCCAACCTAGAGACCTACTACCGGGAAAAAACCGCCATGGGATTGCAACTAGGACTTCCACAAGAGGTGATCCTCGAGACGCTGACAGAAGGACTGCCATTCAACGACCAGCGCCTAGTCCGCGTAGTACCTCCCGAGAACCTAGGAGAATGGTTCCGACTGGTACAGCGGATCCACGGGCCCAGTGCACCGACAACGCGACCCAGAGAAGATCAACCACCCACAATGTCGGGTCCGTACCACAGCACACCCCGACGCCCAGGTGCATGGAATGCACCTCTTCCGCCGTCCAACTGCAAGTTCTGCGGCGCGAGACACTGGCACAGCGAATGCCGACGTCGACCAGTCCCGACGACCCACGAAAAAGTGCGGACGGTGCAAACAGTCCCAAAACAACCAACCACGATTCCACAACAACCAAGTCAAGCCAGGGACACCCCAGCCGAGCAGCCCTTTCGAGACAAAGGTAGGATCCCTAAACCAACTGACTGTCAAACTTTTTCTAGCCCCTAATGTATCATGCCCCTTTTTAATTGATACGGGCGCCAGCCTGAGTATAGTGCCATATAATATTTATCATATGCTAAAAACCCACCTGCCTAATTTAACCCTTGAGGGACATTCACTACACCTCCAAACCCTAAACGGATTTGCAAAAACCATGGGTAAACTATCTTTCCCACTGACAATAGGACAAATATCACGAAAGGAGTATTTCCATGTAGTGAATGCACCATTGCCATTCGGAATTCTTAGTATCAATAGCCTCCATAAATTCAGATTAACCATAGATTTTAATGAATGCACTATACTCCAGCTGGGCGCCCCATTGTCTACCCTTTCCTACCATTTTAATCATGTGTCCAATGTATGCACGTACTGGCAGTGTCAGGCGATGTCACAAAAAATTTTCCCCGCATCCCAACTTTCCGCCTATGACAACCATTGCGTGCATTCATTGAGAAAAACCCACTTATCTACATGCCCCTTTTTCACTAAAGCCAATTGCCTTTTTTACATGCCCTCAAATAATCAAACCACAACAACTTCAACTTATGAACCTGTCCAAAACGCACCCACACAGCGGGATAACTCGCATACCAAAAACATAGGTGATCACACACCGTTGCACAACTCTCACATGACCAACCCACACAACGAACTCGACACTCACACTAATACACAACAAAACCCTTTACCCCATGCATACTACAACACAACACCTAACACTCACTATACACCACGCAACTTTTCACTCAATCCAATTGCCAATACTTTATGCCCACAACACATAAAACCACAGGACGGTTTTCACACTCACAACACACGCACCCATACGTCGTCACACAACGGTAACACACACAACCAGCCCAACAAGCGCGACACTCACACCAAAAGGCGACACCAACCAGTAAACACATGCACAACCGTTAAGAATAATACAATCATCCCGTCTACACAAAACATAGAAATAATTCACGCCACCAAACAACCACACAATCGAAAAACATTGCGATCTTTCCTAAAAGCTGTGAACGCCTATAAAGAGTTAATTCCAGACCACGCCCGCTTGCGGACGCCACTTGTCAACCTTCTAAAAAAGGATGTCATGTGGGTCTGGGATGACGAATGCCAGAAAGCGTTCACTAACCTGAAAGAAAACCTTACCACACACCCCACATTACACCTTTACCAGGAAGGTCTGCCATACCAGGTGTACTGTAACACCTCAACATTCAGCATTACAAGCGTTCTTAAACAAGTCTACCCTGATGGGAAGACATACACCGTTCAACATTTCAGCCGATCTCTGCGTAGTCACGAGCGAAATTATTCAGACTTAGAACTACAATGCCTAGCCATTGTGGAAAGTGTGGATAATTTCCGCACCTGTCTAATGGGCAGAAAGTTTACAATATTTTCTGACCATCCCGCATTGCAGTGGTTGAAAGAGATCAAAGCTCCGTCAGGCAGATTGTTTCGATGGAGGTTAAGATTGTCAAGATACGAATATGAGGTCCGTAGCATAAATGGAGTACAACAATATGAAACGGGCGTTGGAACTCGTATCCCATTTTGTGGCTTTCTAGATGCGCCACTCATACAGAGCCAACAGTCTTCTCCACCGGGAAAATCCCGCGTGACTATGGATCACAATAAACTGCGCACCGTCTCCCGAAAAGGAGTACTGAAAACTATAGTCCCAAGTTCATTTACAACCAGACTTCTTAAGTCCGTACACACTCAACACCACCATCCAAACATCTCCAAGATGACGAGGCTCATCTCATCACAATATTATTGGCAGAACATGACACAAGACATCGCAAAACAGGTAAAAACCTGCCCCACCTGCCGATTCGCTAGAAGAATCGATGAATACAACCAACCTTCACGTAAAAATACCGACACAGGCACCAAAGCAAAACAAAATTCGTACATAAAGCACAGCGTACACACAACACAAACAATGCCAAAATTACCACATCCCCGTCAGAGAAACGATCACACATCTCAACCTAAACCAATTACCGCCGACATATCTCTAATAAAACCATTGACGATCAAACAGGAGAACTGTAAACCTGACAACCAGTTCAATCATATCACACCACCCCCTAAAGATATCAAACAGGAGAACTGCGAACCTACCAATCATTCAAATTCTACAATTAATAAGGTTCAAGCAAATATTTCAGAGTCCCCAGTTACAAAAATATGGACGAACATGGGGCAATATCCTATCTTTCATCTGATTTTTATCCTTTGTTTGTTAGTTCTACCATACAACTGTATCCCAATTTTAATCATTAATCACTTGTTTATCTATACCATGCCCGCTCGTAAAATCTTCGAACTACAAGAGGCAGTTTTTAATTTTGGACAAACATTAGGAATCATCTTTGCAGAAAATCTAAAAAGACTCCGAAGAGATAGAAGTAATTGAAGAATGACCAACCAATATCGGAGAAGTCACACTCCAAAAACAAGATGCAAATAACAATTAGGCGGACAGGAAACGTAGTTCCCCCACTTCCTGATCCAATTACATGCAAATAGTGTGGGAGGGTAATTTTAGGATCGGACCTCGCGTCCCCGACACGTCCCACTTCCGGCGTCTCATTACAAGGCCCCGCTCATCCAAATTAGGTCACCGCTCTCCCCAGCCACAGATTCCTCTATGCCACCAATTTTGGATCCCAGTTCCAGCCTGCGTATCGATTTTTACAATGTAGTCAAATCAACTGTCACTCGGAAATCTAAAAAAGGTACAAGACGTCACACACATTTAAATGAGTCATACTCCCATCATAATTGATCAAATACTTTACAAACTTTCAAAAAAACGCTACACCTTCCATCTACACATAAATACCACAGACCTTAGGATCTCGACAACACATAGAATTCACACACACATTTCTTACACCAAAAACTACTAACATTTTTCACAATACACACAAAGACAAGAAATTTATAGGGCATAATTGAGCAATTAAAACATTTATAGGGCAAAATGGAGCAATCAATACATTTAGATCAGGGCATGTAGATACCAAAGGGTTCAAACCAATACACCTTATTTTTCATATTAATCACTTTCATTATTTTCTCTCAATTAAAAATGTAAATACTTAATCAATTTATCAATTTATCCAACTTATTATCACTTTTAATCATTAATTATCATTTTTTTTCCAATTAGTTTATATTATCATTTTTATTTATCAATTATCATTCTATTTACCACTTAGCTTATATTGCCACAACTCAATTATCAACGAAAACTCATTGGTTTTCGATTAAACTAAAAAACATTAAATCACCCTTTGTTGTTGGAACCTTTTTATTTTTCATTTTTCTTTTTTTTTTTTTCCAAACACTCAACTTTGATTTCGCTCAACCACTTTTTATTTTTATTTGATTTCAAAATACCTTATAAAATTTTATTTTTATTTTTATTTTGATTTCTCAAAAGACCTAATGAAACCCCCTCGATTTCACTCCCAATCTCAAGTAGGATAGTAATTAGGCAATTCTTTTCTTTTTCACCCATGCTACAAAGCACTTTTTTTTTTCACCAACGCAACAAAGCATTTTCTCTTTTTTCCATACAACAAGGCTTTTTCTTTTTTGTGCAACCAAGCCTTCACTTTGATTTCATTCAACTATTTTTATATTATTTTATTTTGATTTCAAAAGCCTTAATAGAACTCCCACGAATTCATTTCTTAACTCGAGTAGAATTCGTTTAGGCGCATTTTCCTTTTCTTTTTAATCCACTATGTACCATAGCATTTATTGATTTCTTACACTTAAAAAATTTTTGATTTCTATTAATTATACTCAACCTATATCATCAACACCATTCTATTTTTCTTTTATATCACCAGCAATGCTTGTATATAGCCCTCCATACCCACAACTAATTTTCCCACAAAATTATTTTTCACTTTACAGAATTCTCTCAGGCTAACCCCTTCTTGAATTCTTCACATGTAGGGGGCGCATCTGTCATAATTTGTATATAATTGTATGCTCCCCGACCCACTATGCATGTACAAATGTATGATTTTCAAAGATTTAATAAAAGAATAAGGTAACTGGAGGAAAGAAAGTAACAAAAGACATAGGAAATAGGCCTAAAGCTGGCACGACTATTCTGGGCACCCTGTGTCAATATTGCAGGGGCAGAGACCGGACGTCTCTAGTGACCGCAGAAGTTATATTAGTCGCGAAGCACTCAATACTTCCTGACAAAGCAGGACGTATCTGGTATCCACAGAAGTTATATTAGTCAAGATGCACTCAATACTTCCTGACAAAGCAGGTCGTATTTTGATAACGCGGAAGTAAATAAAGTGGAAATAGCACTCGACACTTCCTATCAGGCAGGCCATATCTTTCATCAAGGAGAACCGCGGTCCAATCAGAAGACAGCACCTTAAGTAGGTCAACCAATAGGAAAAGATCATGTGATCATCTCTCAACCAATCAGAGAGAAACTGAGTCTTGGTGTTAAATCGAAAAGCAAGAATGGTTAGAAGTGTTTTAGCTCTCATAGGAACAACACCTAGAGTTGCTCCTTCGCTTCCAACAAGGTAACATCTACTCTAGAGATCTCTCTCTCTCCGCTCATTCCATCTAAAGCCAATCATCGCCATGTGATCAACTAATTAATAAGTCAAATCGCTCAGCTCTTCTCAAGCTTTCTTCCCTCCAACCCAGTTGCCTTTTATTTTCAAACCCAATCACGTGTCCTGATTATTCCTAACTGTATGCTTAAACTTCCACTCAAACGACTGCGTTTCAACCAATCCTCACCATTCAAATCGAACAACAAGAAACCCCGCAACGATATTGTCACATATATATATATAGATACACACAAACACACATATATATTAACACAAAGCAATAACGCGCCATCTATATATATAAAATAAAAGAATTTAAAAGCGCGAATGTTTCTTTTGTACATAAAACGAACTTCTACTGTCCTTACTGCGATGAAAAAATATATTGGGAGGGCTTGGCTCTTCAGTGGTGAACCCTCCCAGCGGTTTCGCCAATTTAATCCACCAGACCGCTTCTCAGAGCTCTAATACTGTATTGGATCATTCTGCTTTTATATGCTGCACTGAAGAATGGAATCTTAGAAATGGTTTTCAAGTAAACTATGGACATAATCTTATAGGACAGTAGAAGTTCTACTGTCCTATAAGCTTATGTCCATAGTTTACTTGAAAACCATTTCTAAGATTCCATTCTTCAGTGCAGCATATAAAAGCAGAATGATCCAATACAGTATTAGAGCTCTGAGAAGCGGTCTGGTGGATTAAATTGGCGAAACCGCTGGGAGGGTTCACCACTGAAGGGCCAAGCCCTCCCAATATATTTTTTCATCGCAGTAAGGACAGTAGAAGTTCGTTTTATGTACAAAAGAAACATTCCCGCTTTTAAATCCTTTTATTTTACACATATATATAAATACAGTAGAATCTCCCTGTAAAGGACACCTAATTGCAGAGCCAAAGTGTCCTTAGGGAGAGGTGTCCTCTTACCGGAGAATTGCTATATTGTAAAAATGGTAATTTTGCAAATAACAACTGTCCTTTGTGGAGAGGTGTCTATTAAGAGAGGTTCTACTGTATATATATTATATACACATATATATATATATATAAATATGTTATATTAAAATATTATTTTATTTAAAATTATATATGAGAGATTCAACTATTCTGCTAAATCGACCGCCAGAGGTCACGGTTTGCATATAAAAACTCGTTGTTGTTTTATCCCGATGGCCGGCTCAAATCTTTGTACATTATGTAAATAATCTTTTGTTTTCCTTGTTCTACTCGCCTATAGCCAGGCGGTAAATTTAGCAAATTATGTTTTTCATATATATTCCTTAGCTTAAATAAAAATATCTCTGATTAAAACTATTTTATTTATTATAGTTTCAATATTTATTACAACGACTGCATTACCATAATCTTCAACATGATCGAAAATCAACAGAAATCTCATTCTTAAATATAATATAAATTTTCCTATTATCCTCATTTTTCTTTTTATAACATATATATTGTTCAAAATACTACATTTAGTGTTTAAAATGAAATTATCTCACATATACTCAATCATGCATTAAGGAAATTATCAATGACTTCGAAATATTGTTGAGCTAGAATGATTAGTCTTGTGATGTGATTAGCTTTGATAAGAACACTGAATATTCAGAAAAACTGATTAAGAATATCGAAGCTGTAATTCTTAGATTCACTATGATCCTATTATCAGAAAAGCATTGCTCGGAGAAAATCAGCATTCAAAGGATTTGCGAAAGAGCATTGCTCGATGCAAATATGCTTAATGCCCTAAATGTATGTTCATTGTTTATAAAATGGCATAACTAAGATATTCTTTCTTTGATTGTCGCATATATTAATATAAGCATAATCGTTCAATACAGTATTAAAACTCTAAGAAGCGGTCTGGTGGATTAAATTGGCGAAACCGCTTGTAAGGTTCACCACTGATGATTCAAGATCCATCCCACTATTATTGATCGCAGTAACGACAGTAGAAGGTTTTCCTATTTTAAACATTAATATTCGTGCTTAATACTCTCATTTAAATTTAAACCTTCGTATAATGTATAAATTATCTTAAGCACACACAAGCTATAGTGTATGATGTGGAATTTCTATGCTGCTTTTACTGTGAATGCACCAAAAGAATACACATAGAGAAAGCAGTTTGACATTTGCAGTTACAACGTTTCAGAAACCTTTTATTTGATACAAATTTCACGTCTTTTCTTAAGATTCATCATTTTTGCTCAAGTACTGATGCTTAATTTTTCGATTACAGAAATATTAAAGATCCTAATGAAATTCTACTACTTTTATCAAGGCGATTTTGATTAAATAATATCTTTCAAAATTTGAAAGAATTTGAAACCATTTCAAAAATGAGTTATTTGGTCAGTTTATAGGACAATTAAAATCACTATCTCAATATAATTTAAATTGTATTAACTATAACATTTTGAAAGTGGCAGTATCTTATTAATGAATACAGAGTTTATTCAAATATATAAAAGATTTTTATCGTAAAGATAGAGGCTGTCTGGCCGGTATTCATAGCACTTAAAATTAAAGATACTTCGGCATGTAAATATTTTTATTGTCTTAACGTTTCGACGTGAGAACGCCCTTGCAGCCTTAGAATAATATTCAACGCTTTGATAAATGTTTTCATTTTTGTTCACTCCTGAGGAGGACAAAAGATTTTTGTCGAAAAGTCGAGATAATAAAAATATTTACTGGCCGAAGTATCTTTAATTAAAAATAAGATTGTTATATCATATGCTAAAAGGTAACATAGAAGAAATACGCGATGTTACAGTAGTTATACCTGTAAGGGCCATAAAAAGACAAGCTGAAAAATGATTTTTGTTCGTTCCTGACGAGGACAAAAGAATTTTGTCGAAACATCGAGACAATAAAAATATTTTTTTTGGCCGAAGTATCTTCAATTTTAAAAGATTGTTATATCATATGCTAAAAGGTAAAATGACAGAAATTCGCGAGGTTACAGTAGCTATACCTTTAGGGCCATAAAAAGACAAGCTGAAAAATGATTCCGTTATTTCTATAAACTATCTGGATAGCAATTTAATTTGTTGTCCACCACACAGAAATGGCTATAAACGTGACAAATGATGACGTGAAATGAAAGGATTTATCTATTTCTGACAAAATAAATTGTAGCCGACTCTATGAAACATTAAATAGCGTTGTCACGAACACAAATCCCATCTTCAAAATATATAATTATTTACTCTCATAAACTTCTGGTTCTTTAATCACGAAAAAAAAAATACATCAGGTTTACAAAGTATAATGTGTAAAAAGTGGTTAATATAACACTTTTTTTTAATAGTTGAGGTTTACTTTAAACTTTTTCACAAGGGTCGAACTACGAATTAAAACAATTATGAGAAATACTCCGTTAATAATATATAAAAATTTACATATTTTAATATATTAATATAAATAAAGCTTCCAGGGCTAAGTTTTTTTGTGTAAACATTTTATTTTCAATCTTTCCGACTTGTAAGTCCTTCAACAGGAGTATCACATTAACAAAAATTAATGATAAATACTATTTTATACAATTTATTATTTACTTAATTTGAATATTTGAGAGAAATATATTACATATTTTGAGTGTGGTTAACAATTATTTGAAAATATACGTGCATGGTGGATGAAACATGCTGGTTGAATGATATCTCAAGACTTCAAATTAAATTTAATAAATTCGTGAACTATTGTGTTATATATAGAAGAGTGCCTACATCTATGGGAATTTGTTTATTCATATTGTTTCGTATGTTTCTGGTAGTTCAATGCATCTGTTTATGTTTTATTTTATTTTTGCTGTTGGTTAACATATTTATATATTTATCAACTTACCTAAGTCCATATCACATTGGAGACACCGGTTGTTGTCGTTTAACCGAAGTTAAGCAATGTCTGGCACGGTCAGTACTTGGCAGGGTGACCACTTGGGAACCCCGTGTACTGTATGTAGGCTTCCCCTGTTTAGATAGATGGTGGGTGAGTGATAAATCCCATAGATTTACTACAACAACGACCCATGATTATTATTATTTCTTAATCACCAAGGGAAATATTTACAGCAATGATTGGCGAAGAAAAGCTATTATTATGAATCATTTGTATCAATCAATTATAATACTAATTATACAATTTGCACTATTATTCCAAACGGAATTTCTACACAGTGTCATCAAAATTCTATAGTCATTCGATTTTTCACATCATATGGAAAATTCCAGAAATACTTACATAAAAGAGGTCTATAAGAAACACCAAATTGTTCCTGCGGAGAAACTGAACAAACTTCTCTTCATCTCATTTACGACTGCTCGTACTTTGCAGAAGTGAGACATCGATTGTTCCCCGTTTTAAATAATCTATCCATTTTACCTCAGCCACTTTGTCTATATACATTTTATAAACTCTGTAGAATAATACATGTAAGTTTGTAAATATTTAATTCTAAGTTCTAATTTGTTTGTTGCTTTGTTTTATTTGTATTAGGCGCAAATATTTTAATATCGGGGCTGGTTGAATAATCAATAAATTAAAATTATTCATTAATCAAATATTTGCACCTAATGAGGAAGAAACAAATAAATAATTAATTAAAACATAGGAATAAATATTTACAAATTTACATGTATTAATCGACAGAGTTCATGGAATATATATATAAACAAACAAAGTGGTTGATATATAAGAGAGTTAAATCATTTAGATCAGGGAACAATCGATGTCTGACTTCTGTAAAGTTCAGACAGTCGTAGATAAGGTGAAGAACAGTTTGTTCGGTTTCTTCGCAGGAATAAGTTGAAGTTTCTGACGACCCGGGATCTGAATTTTTTTTTTCTTAATAAAATAAAATTTAAATGTCCCCCCCCCCCCCCCCCCGATTCTTGCAAAATTCCAATTCCTCCAGTGATTTGAGTGTAACCACTCATGGTATGGCATAGTTGTCAAAATTAGAACTGTTTGTTGTGAAGACATTTGGTGAACTTAGAGTAAATACAGTCACCAACTACTACTTACCATGTTTATCATGGATCCACGTGTAATAGGAATTATACAAAATACAGTTAAACCTGTCTATAGCGCCCCCTCTTGGGATTCACCAAAATAGAGTGCTATAGACAGGTCACTTTTAATGTAAAATCTTTACATATTAATGTGTGTGTGTTCAAAATCGGGCGCTATAGAGAGAAAGGCGCAATTTTGAGTGGGCGCTATAGACAGGTTTAACTGTATGTATTACCTTCGTGAAACTCTCAACTCTATATTAGATATAGATCAGGTACCAAAATTCTGCTGTATTAGACATAAATCTTAGTTTGCAATTAATAATTTACCTCATATTTGTTTTACAAAAGATAAAACTCCACAAGTTAAAAACATAACGTTTTATTTATTAAAAAGTGAAAATACATAAATATTAATATTTGACATTCATACTATGCTGAATAATTTTAGTAAAACAAATCCATTCAGAAATAAATATTTAACTAAGGTAGCGTGAATTTCTTATAAACGTTCAATTTTATTCACAAATAAAAACTATTTGAAATGCAAAAATGGATCGCTTCAACAACTTTTAATTTCAAAGTTCTCCAAAGTGTCATATAGTAACATTTACCTGATGAGGCAGAAGAGGAATCTAAGATTTCCAGGAAAATAAAAGTAATCAAAACCGTTTTGATCGATAAGAGACAAAATTAAAATTTCCAGCTATAAAAAAAATTCTTAACCGATTCTCAATTTCGTAAATTAAAATTGGGTTGAAAAACGAGCGTTTGGGGAATATATATTTCTCTAGTTAGCGGAAATAATCAAATTGGAATTTAATAAAATATCAAGTTAGATAGATTGTAATTTATTTAAACCAGGTGATGCCGAAATAAATAAAATAATATAGTTAATCAAACTAATGGATATATAAAAATTCTAAATGTTTTTTATATTTCATTGACATTTCCTCAATGAATACTGTTATTCTAAATTAATATTAGAAAATTAGATTCTAAAAATAGGTATTCATCAATTTTTTGTTAATTCTGTATGTGAGATCAAAAAATAGTATTTTTCAAATTCTTCCGTTTTTCTATATTCACTCAGCAGATATCTTATTGTATTTTAATAGAATTTATAATATATATATATATTTATGTGAAAAAAATCATGATTTTTCGGGATGCCTTAATGACCATTTTTTTGGTCGTTGAGGTACAGCTTGCACCACGCTGATGAGGGCCAACAGCCCGAAAGGCGTCCGTGGTTAGCTTTTCTTGATTAATCAAGAATGGGTATTTGGCCAATTCTGGAATAATTAAAAATCAACGAGAATAGTTTATATTTATTCCGATAGATGGCGCAAGCCATTAGCAACTTTCAGTTGTATGATAAGGAGATGCCTTTTTCTTAATATATATTTATATTTAATTAAAAAAACATATATTGATTCAAAATATTATTTATTTTACAAATATTTCAGTTGGTTGAACGCCAACCTTTTTCAAGGTACTGTAAAACTCCGCCTTTGCGCGCCGGTCCCAAGCCCAGATGAAAAAAGAGGAGGAGGAGTATTAACAAGCTCACTAAAAAACCTGGGTTCAGCTGGTCCAGCTGATAGTACCCTGTAAGGGCTCCTAATCCAGGGATACAAGATGAGCAGCGTTTGTTCTCCATGTTAGGAGCGGCTGTACAAGGCGTCTGTTCCTCATGTCAGAGGCAGCCATTTCTTTTGGAGCTAAGTCGACCTGCCACTGAGTAATGCTCCCAGTCTTAATGACAAAGGCAGATGCATTCTACTTCACCCAGTCATGATGGATGTAAAGCTTTACAAGCTTGATACCCTAATATGATTGAGTGGAGATAAGAAAGAAGAAGCAGGTACTATAACATATTAATATGTATCAACAACAAACTCAGCACTACATAACGTCATTTAATTAAGTTAAAAAAATATTTTGCCTATATATTCACAAATATATTTATATTTTAATATAAAATGTTCAATAATAATAATATAGAATTAAAATATGATTCAAAATATGGTGTTCTGTGTTGTGACTCACTCGGTAGAACATCATATATCCCATGACGCGACTTCAAACCTTCATAGGAACTGGAAAGTCTTTCTATTCTCAATGTTTTTGAATTTAACGGAGGCAATTATGTTCACACTTGGTTATCTCGTGTGTCTTTAATAAAGATCACTATGTATCAAATATATTTCAGAGTTATTGTCTGAAACCTGATATTCATGCTAGTTGGTGCAAATTCCTTAAGTTTTGAATTATTTTATTATTAATTATTAATCAACCAGCGCGATATTGAAATATTTGCGCCTATTAGAGAGGAAACGAACAAAACAACAAACAAATTAGAATTAAATATTTACAAATTTACAGGTATTAGTCGACAGAGAGTTCATAAAATCTATATTGACAAGTGGCTGATATAATAGAGTTGAAACATTTAGATCAGAGAACAATCGATGTCTCACTTCTGAAAATTTCGGACAGTGGTTCATAAAATCAAGATCAGTTTGTTCAGTTAGATTTTGTGCATGAGAGTATATTTGACTGCTAGGTTTACTTCAACAACAATCCTCACAGGTCATGAAGGACAATTTGTGTAGTTCGCGACTTATATAAGCTTCAGAAGCCTGAGTTAGCAAAATAAATAATATTTTTTTATTCAGCCTATATAACCACGTTCTGACGTTTGAGGCCAAAAACCTAATATGTACACTTGTGTGACAAGGAAATTAAGAAGAACTCCCCCATTACCTGCTTAATTGTACAGCCTTTGATGCAGAGAGGAAGGCCATATATCAACAAATTAAATGTACCAACACAATTCACCCTACGTATTGCTTTCAAAAATATCAGCAAACAAATCTAAGGCAATAGCTTACTATAATTTTTTTAGATCATCATTATGTAAGGACCAGCCAACAATTGAATGACACTGAGACGAAGAATAAATCCAATTCAATTTCTATTTCACTACCTATGTAAATAACACAAGATGATTATTACCTTACCCAATTGGCATAATCTGTATGGGGCAAGTCCTTAATAAAGGCTTTTGTGTGTGTGTATTCAGTCTATCTTGATATTAGAATTAAAGAAGATGATAAATAGTTACATCGTGAGAATAAATTTAGAATATTCCATTGCTTCTCGCCTTGCCTACAATACAGAGATAGATCAATCTACAGTCGACATAAATCCAACAATAAACGACAGAGCAGCGCAACAATATGACTTTATAACAATGTATTAACTATTCACTTTAAATATTTTGTTAAACGGCAATAGACATTATAAGAAGCATTTTCAAAATAGAAAAACTTTAGGAAAGAAAATTTCGTTGAATAATGTATGTAATTTCAAAATAGGAACACAAAAAATTCAAAGTTGGCGTAATTTGCCCTCAGAAAAATAGAGAAAATATATATACTTAAAAATAAAATTTAAAGACTTTAAATTCAATATTATGAACACTCTTTGTGTAGAAACTCTTTTTTATATATTTCGTAAAATATATTTTCTTGAACTAAAATGAAAGACTTCTAAAAAGATTTTTAAAGGTTACCTCTTTTTTTCTCTCTCTCTAAAATATATGAAAATTTATCTTCAAATATAAAGATATAAAAAGGTATTACACAGTCTACATCTCGTTGCTCCAACAGCTTTCAACGTGTAAATGATTAGTTCTCTTGAATTATCAAGAAAGAGTATATTTTTCAAATATTCTATGATATGAAAATTAACGATTAGTTAGTATAGATGCCTATAGATGGCGCTAGCCACCTGCAATTTTGAGTTTCCTGGATCCCATGCAGTTTCGTTATTATGATACATTAGCGGGCCATCTGTTATAAGAAATTTGAACTCTATTTTATTATATAGGTATGTAGCATATTTATATGTAGATATGTGTGGCGACCACACTTTGCCTCAGCGAGCGCGAACTGGGACAAAGCTTCACTAAACATACGGGCAGTAGTGTGGCGGCCTAACTACGCCTCGGCAACCGCGGGCGGCATCCGGGACTCTTGCCACACGCGTCGTTCGAACAACAAGGCTTGCTTCCAGCGGCCGTTACTTCTTTCCTCTCTATATATATTCAGAGGCTTTAAATAAATAAATTTATTTTATAAAAATATTTATAATTTTATTAGCGGCCTTTCCACAAGCCATCCCAACACGCACGCGACCATACCACATATGTAACACATAAATAAAAATCATCAGAACTCTCTCTTCATCCCTAAACCTTATCAGTGATTAAAACAGGTCAATTATTAAATTGATATATTTAACTATAAAAGGTAAATTTTATTAATTGATAAATACTTTTTGTATAAGTTTTATTTTCAAATATTTATTAAAGTCTTTTTTCTTTTAACTAAAAATAAAAAGCTTCTTAAGTGTTTTTTTTTTAGGATTACCTAAAAGGTTTACCGTTCAAATAAAGGACACAAAAAGATTTTGCCACAGCCTACATCTCGTTGGTGGTACCAATAAGATTATAATCCTTATGTGATTAGGTTTCTTAAATATTATAAAAAGAGAGTAAAGAATTTGTATAGAAATAAATGATTCGTTAATTTTTTTAGAATTAGTTTATTTTTGAAAATGGTTTGCGTTCAGCCAACTGAAATATTGGTAAAAAAATAATATTTTGATAATATGCCTTTTTAATAAAAAAATATATAGTAAATTTTTAGTAATTAACATAACAATAACAAAAGAAAAAATTAAACACGTGCAACCATTTTTTATATTAGAATTTCTTTTCAACAATCACAAATGATTGATATGGGAAGGAAAGCGATCCTTCAAGAAGCTATCTGTATTCTCATTGATTCTGTACCTATACGGAAACTTCGTGTATCACTATCCGTGGTGGTCCTACTCCCTACCTAGCCGACATTGTAAGTACTTTGTGTATTGCCCATCATATTGAAACAAACATCACTTATTATATTTTCAATTTATCTCTCCATACCGTATCTCATCACTTTCTAGTCAATACCTTTTGTGTTGATTTTTCAGATGAAATATCATTCAGATTATAATCAACAACAACAACAAAAACCTTCATTAAGACACTATTATCTTACAAGGGGATTTCCCTAAAAGGTTATATATGTACATGAGTGAGGAGGAAAATTTCTTCCCTCATTTTGTCAATCGCCTTGAAAGATTATAAATATTGTTCAGTCTTTAATCTTTATAAACCCAAACCTCTATAAAATCAAATTTAACACGAATGATATCAATATTTAACATAAAAATCGTTTTAGAGTTATTTTATAAAATAATCCTAAAATCTCATTTCTCATATAATAGCAATATAGACTAATAAGCGTGCAAACTGAATATTCGATATTTATACCTCAAATTATTTTGCTACTCGTTGATTTTTTATGTAGAAATTCCCACAATGAAGCTACATACTATGTGATTGTAGTATGAAATCTAAAGTTCTGTCCTCAACAATTATTTCTCTGTAAATCTCTTGAGATCGATCACCAAGAATTTGGATTTCCATCGTATAATTTGATGAATAACATCGAACTTGGTAAATGATAATATCATTGAAGAATTTCAAATATTTTCTATCAATGTGTGTATAGGAAATTTAAACTATTTTCAAGGCGTATTGTTTCTTTTTAAAAAATAAAATATCTTCTACTACCTTTACTGCAATGATAAAATAATACAATTTTATAAATTTAATATAATAATTAAAATGAAAAATACAAGTAAATATTTGACTGAAATTGTTGATAAAACAATAGATAGAAAGTTTGAAAATATAGAAAATATATAAAGAACTTTTGAAAATAGAGCAATCCATATTTAATTCATTAGATAATAAAAAGGCATATATTGAATTTACTAAAAGATTTGTTTTGCTAATATTTCGGCTGGTTGAATGCCAACCTTTAGGTAATGCTTCGATAAAGGTTGGTCTTCAGCCAACCGAAATATTGGCAAAATAAATCTTTTATTAAATCCAATATATGCCTTTTTATTATCTAATATAAAGAACTGTCCAAATCTAAACCCTATTCTCAAGTAGTACATCAAGAGATTCTGAACTTATTAATAAAAAACAACAAATTATATTCACGGCATTAAAGGTATTGTATATAAACTAGCCGAGTGACCCGGGCAACGCCCAGGGTTTACCCAAAGGGCCTGCAGAGACTTTAAAAGTATAGATGGTGGCTTAAAAATCGCAATGGGTATATTCAGATTTCCTAGAAGCAGCATTTCAAGTAAGGATAAGTAAAAATACTTTCAAAGTATAAATTCGTTAATTCGACCATGTTTTGATTTCCAGAACCTATGAAATTACAAACAGTAATTCGACAATACCGAGAATTCGACCCCTTGCGATAATTCGACCTTGATTTGATTTCCCAATCTCTGGCCTATCAAATAACAAACGGTAATTCGACAATATTAATTATTCACCACTTCTGATAATTCAACCATTTTAAAATGCAAATTTCGACGATTGATGTTTACTTACAACTTTACTAAAAAAAAGGTATTATAGATGCGAGCAACGAAACATTTTGAACCCATATAATGCAAATTCATATCCACACTTATAGGGTGTCAAGCCTAAAGGATGCGAATTCATGTCCCTGATTTCTAAAAATTAACATAAAATTGTAGGCTACCAACGCGAATTCGCGTCTACTGGGATCTTTTCCCATACCTTCTTGCCTATTTATCAGTGGGTTGGGTTGGGGGGGAATGTCAGCTGTCCCAATGTACCTGTAAAATGTCACATGCGACCGAGTTCAAGCAGCCATTATTTTTATTTATTTCAAGCTACATAGATTACATTAAAAGAAAATAGCATTTTTTAAACATGTTATTATATGAACAACTCGATTTTCATACGGCCCACTGGACCATGTAACTCTGGAATCATAAGTGCAAAAACAGACATCCCTAAAGGACTCCTTTAAAATATCTTTATGATTCTTTTTTAATAATATTCTTAAACATTTGTAATTTTTTTTTCATATTTATTAACTTTTCAATATAGAAAATAAGATAACATAAAAGGGATAAATTCATTTAATGGACCTCACTAAAAACTGCATTTCTAGCCGAGTGACCTGGGCAAAGCCCCAGGTTTACCCTAAAGGCCTGTGAATGGGCAGGATAACCATATGTGTGCCATTGCAAAGATCCTAAATCAATGTATAGAGCACTGGGGAAAATAGGTTTTTTTTTTTTTTGCTTATCCCTAGTACACGTGGTACAGGCCATGATAATCATGGTGGATAGTTAGCGACTGCTTTTACTGTAAGCGCACCACATGTCTACACATGTGAAAAGCAGTTTGCCTTTGCACTTACAAATGCCAGAGCCCCGTTCGGTTACATGCACTCGCTGGTGGGGTTGGACTTTTGCAAGAATCGGGGGCCATTGGAGCATTTTTTTTTTTTTTAACAGAAAAAGTGCCCAATGCGGGAATCGAACCCGGGTCCTAGTGGTCGAAAACCAAACGGTTTACCCAGCCTTCCACCGACCAAAAGTCAAAATAATAATAAATATTTTATGAATGAACAAATAATACAAAAAATTGCTCTCAGGTGAGAAACTATAGGCATTGGTGAAAACTTTAAAAAATTATATTGAAAAAAAAAAAAAAGAAAACAAATATTAAAAGAAAATTTAATACAACACAACTATATAGCAAATACAGCCATTATTTCTAGCCGAGTGACCCGGCAACGCCCCGGGTTTAGCCTAAAAACATGTGAAGCGCTAGATAACCATATGTGAGCCATTGCATAGATCCTGAATCAATGTATAGAGCACTGGGGAAAATAGGTAAATAAAGACCAAAAATCAAAATACTTAATTATAAATATTTTATTAGTGAACAACTAATACAAAAAAATCCTTTCAGGTGAGAAACTATGTTGTTGTTGTTTCTTATCCCCTTGTGTAAAGATTACACGAATTCCATGATCTCATGGAATGGGGTATAGGGGTGCAGCTTTCGTTGATCATGGCACCATGATCCAGGCACACTTTGGTGAAAGTCTGACTTTGCCTGTGATTTGAGGCCATTCCAAACATGGAAGCCTTTGTTTCTGACTCTAACATGAGCACAGACGCAGCTCCTCCGTATCCCTGGAGTGGAACCATTGCTGAGGTCCATCAACTGGGTCAGTTGAACTCAGGATTTTTAAAGAGGGAGTGTCCCTCCTGGTTACAGCATCAAGTCTACCAGAACAAGACTTGATACAATCGTGTAGAGAGTTTACTGTACCTCCCAACAATGTCCACTGCACCATAGGCCAGTTACAGAGGGGTAAGCATGGGAGGTGTGAGAAACTATAGGCATTGGTTGATGAGGCACAAATTGGATTGTAGATTATAAACAAAAGGTAATAAGACCAAATCCAAATATATAAATAGTGTGTGACGTTTCGGTAACAGCGTTGTTACCATCTTCAGACAAAAGTACTGAATGGAAAAAAGGAGCCTACAGCACCCGGTGTTCCCAGGTGGTCACCCTCCCAAGTACTGACCGAGCCCGACGTTGCTTAACTTCGGTGATCGGACGAGAACCGGTGTTTTCAACGTGGTATGGCCGTAGGCCATAGTACTTTTGTCTGAAGATGGTAACAACGCTGTTACCGAAACGTCACACACTATTTATTTATTTGGATTTGGTCTTATTACCTTTTGTTTATAGGCATTGGTAAAACTTTAAACAAAATTTTTGGAAATGAAACAAAAAGTAAAAGAAAACAAATCTTAAAAGAAAATAAAATACAACACAACAATAAACCAAATTAGACAACATAAAAGGCATACATTCACTTATTTGAAATGAAAAAAAAAATTAAAAGAAAACAAATCTGAAAATAAAATTGAATACAACACAACTATATAGCAGATAAGACAACATAAAAAGGAAAAATTCATTTAAAGGACCTCATTAAAAACAATATTTCTAGTTTTATAAATACGTGGGTTCAACTTTACCCGTATGCTATTCAAAGTTCTCACACGTGAAAAAGCCACATAGAGCTGTCCATGAGTAAACACGGGCTCATGTAGCAAGAGACCCACTCTAGCAAAGGTTTGGCCTTGAGCCTTATTAATAGTCATGGCAAAAGCCAACCTTAGTGGAAACTGACGCCTCTTCAGAATGAAGGGAAGGTTGGTATCTGAAGGAGCCAAAGATATTTTTGGCACCAATACAGTTTGTCCAACTTTGGTCCCTGTCAGTATTTGTGCTTCTAGGACATGAGAGCGCATGCGCTGAATAACCATACGTGTGCCATTGCAGAGACCCTGCTTAGGATTCAAATTTCTAAGGAGCATAACAATAGCACCAATCTTAAGGTTTAACCGGTGTGGAGGCATTCCTGTGGGAGTAAGGCTATTAAGGAATTCAGTAGGGTAGTTATTTTGTTCCTCCACATTCTCACACTCGACACTGTCAACACTGAGAAAACACTGACTCCTGTTTGGTAAGCGATCCAAAACTTTTTCATTAATCTCTAATGAATCTGTGTTTTTAGGCGTTAAAATCACAGACTGGCTAAGGGCGGTAATATCACCATAGGAAGAACCAAATATTTCCTGCACCAGGTCAACCCCATGAAAGATACAGCTTTCTGGAAGAGAAATGAGGCCCTGTTGGTCTGTAGGTAGATCACCATCACCAACTTTAAGTAACCATTGAGAGAAGCTCTGTGCATCAATACCTGCTCGCATATTCTGAGTAAGGCGCAAGATGACAAACAATGGCCATAGCTTGCTTTGCTTAATGCAAGCAGCAACAATTTCAGCTCTTGAAGCTCGAGGTACCACAGGTAGCACTTGGCGAAAGTCACCTCCAAGAACAACAACCTTTCCGCCAAAAGCAAGGTCACAATGCATAATGTCCTTTAGGAGACGATCCACAATTTCAAGTGCTCTGTAGTGGGCCATAGGAGCCTCATCCCAAATAATTAAGGATGATCTACGAATAAGCTCAGCCTCAGAACTATTGGCCGAGATCGCAGCTACAGAATTCTCAAGCAAGGGAATCGGCAGCTTAAACCTGGAATGGACAGTCTGGCCACCTGACAAAAGGGTAGCCGCTATTCCAGTGGAGGCCAGCGGAATGACAATTTTTCCAACGGCTCTAACACAATGAATTAGGGTGTTATAAACATAAGTCTTGCCCGTACCACCAGGCCCATCAATAAAAAAGCAACGTGGATTTACATTGAGGGAATCAACAATTGTGTCAACAATTGACTTTTGATCCGGTGTAAGGGACCTATACATTTCTGTCCCAATTTGCAGCTCTGCATTAACAAAAAGTAAAAGAAAACAAATCTTAAAAGAAAATAAAATACAACACAACAATAAACCAAATTAGACAACATAAAAGGCATACATTCAATTATTTGAAATGAAAAAAAAAATTAAAAGAAAACAAATCTGAAAATAAAATTGAATACAACACAACTATATAGCAGATAAGACAACATAAAAAGGAAAAATTCATTTAAAGGACCTCATTAAAAACAATATTTCTAGTTTTATAAATACGTGGGTTCAACTTTACCCGTATGCTATTCAAAGTTCTCACACGTGAAAAAGCCACATAGAGCTGTCCATGAGTAAACACGGGCTCATGTAGCAAGAGACCCACTCTAGCAAAGGTTTGGCCTTGAGCCTTATTAATAGTCATGGCAAAAGCCAACCTTAGTGGAAACTGACGCCTCTTCAGAATGAAGGGAAGGTTGGTATCTGAAGGAGCCAAAGATATTTTTGGCACCAATACAGTTTGTCCAACTTTGGTCCCTGTCAGTATTTGTGCTTCTAGGACATGAGAGCGCATGCGCTGAATAACCATACGTGTGCCATTGCAGAGACCCTGCTTAGGATTCAAATTTCTAAGGAGCATAACAATAGCACCAATCTTAAGGTTTAACCGGTGTGGAGGCATTCCTGTGGGAGTAAGGCTATTAAGGAATTCAGTAGGGTAGTTATTTTGTTCCTCCACATTCTCACACTCGACACTGTCAACACTGAGAAAACACTGACTCCTGTTTGGTAAGCGATCCAAAACTTTTTCATTAATCTCTAATGAATCTGTGTTTTTAGGCGTTAAAATCACAGACTGGCTAAGGGCGGTAATATCACCATAGGAAGAACCAAATATTTCCTGCACCAGGTCAACCCCATGAAAGATACAGCTTTCTGGAAGAGAAATGAGGCCCTGTTGGTCTGTAGGTAGATCACCATCACCAACTTTAAGTAACCATTGAGAGAAGCTCTGTGCATCAATACCTGCTCGCATATTCTGAGTAAGGCGCAAGATGACAAACAATGGCCATAGCTTGCTTTGCTTAATGCAAGCAGCAACAATTTCAGCTCTTGAAGCTCGAGGTACCACAGGTAGCACTTGGCGAAAGTCACCTCCAAGAACAACAACCTTTCCGCCAAAAGCAAGGTCACAATGCATAATGTCCTTTAGGAGACGATCCACAATTTCAAGTGCTCTGTAGTGGGCCATAGGAGCCTCATCCCAAATAATTAAGGATGATCTACGAATAAGCTCAGCCTCAGAACTATTGGCCGAGATCGCAGCTACAGAATTCTCAAGCAAGGGAATCGGCAGCTTAAACCTGGAATGGACAGTCTGGCCACCTGACAAAAGGGTAGCCGCTATTCCAGTGGAGGCCAGCGGAATGACAATTTTTCCAACGGCTCTAACACAATGAATTAGGGTGTTATAAACATAAGTCTTGCCCGTACCACCAGGCCCATCAATAAAAAAGCAACGTGGATTTACATTGAGGGAATCAACAATTGTGTCAACAATTGACTTTTGATCCGGTGTAAGGGACCTATACATTTCTGTCCCAATTTGCAGCTCTGCATTAACATCAAGGTGATCCTCTCCTGAATCAAGAAGTGGGGTTAGGGGTGTAGGAAGTCCATAATGGTGGCAACTGAGGCGATTTTCTCTCAGCTGGAATTCAAGCTCTCTGAGAGTCATCTGTTCAGCAGCTGCGTCAGATGTTGCACGAGAAAAGTCCTCACTAAGATACCCCTTGTATTTGGTCCACAGTGATACAGGGTCGGTAGGATTATTGTAGATGAGAATTGTCGCAAAGAGCTGCCGCAGTTGACAAGGCATTTGGAACAAAGCCGCCTCAGCTAAGCATGCATCCCATTCAGAATCATCAGCCAATAATCCACGGCGCTGGGCAGCCTCTTTAAAAGTGGAGCAAACAATATCATCCACAGTTCGCAAATCTTCAAAACTCTGAGCACCTGCAACATGTAATAGCAGAAGCCGGAGGTGGTAACGCTCAGAATCTTTAGGATTCACTGAACACATACGTCCAATGCACAAAGCCCCACCCCGAACTCTAGCACTCCATTGATTCTGCCTGAAAACATAAGCGGAAGGTATGTCTCCATATAAAAGTGATCTTGCGGATACATTAACACAATTGAGCTGAAACCAGGCAGTCAGAGTTGTGCGTCTGCGTGAGGCATTTTCAAGAGCCTGTTCTTCACTACCTTCAACAAAATAGACAGATTGAAAATTAGGTAGATGAACAGCTAAGCGACATATGGTATGCGAGTGAGCATGCAAGCGATATTCAAACATTCGCCACATTGCCTCAGGAGCACTTACATACCGAGCGTCAAGAAAGTTTTTGATTTCATCATGTGTCCTGCTTTCCATATCTAATTCTCCAACAGACACTTCCACCTCAGCCCTGTCGTGTCCCTTATATGCATACTTGAAAAGATATTTGACACTTTTCACAGAGGCACAGACCTCCACATTAATGTGAGCATTGAACCTAACCAGCAGATAGGGGTTATAGGGAACAACCCAGCGGTTATCCACCTCGTGAGTGCCCACAACTAATGTCTGGCCGTCATCTCAACGTCTGTAGCGAGGATAGCCATTATTGTTAGCCTCAGTCATCTGCAGGAATGATTTAGGGAAGTCTTTAGTACACTTGCCATCAGACATGCATGGTGAGTGAAGATTGAAGTTTCCACAAGGACCATGGATCATATGTTTACGAACCATGTCATACAGCTGAACCTGCATAGTAGGGCTAGGAATTTCTGCACAAACCAATCTGTCAATGGCATCCCTGTCTCTAGGCTTGTCTTCTTCTCTAAGCATAAACAGCATGTGGGCATGCGGTAAACCGCGTTTTTGGAACTCAACAACATGCACCCGAGCAATGACCACTCCCAATACATGCTGACTAACAATCTCGTGCAGTAATTGTTGTAACTTGAGATTGAAAACTCTAGCCACCAGATCCGGTCTATCAGAAGGATTCTGGTTAGGAAGAAGATTTTCAACAATGTCAGTCCAACGTGGGTTACAGGTAAATGTCACGAATAGGTCAGGTCTTCCAAACTTTCTAACAATGGCCATTGCATCCTGATAGTTTTGTTGCATGGCCCGGGAACTCCCAGGAAAGGAAGATGGAAGAATAAAAATACGGCCTATTCGCACACCCCGAGAATGTTCCTGCTCATGGATATAATCCATCAGACCTTGATATAACTCCACCCTAAGCAGGGACTGATTTTGGCGAATATAGTTCAGGCGATTGCCCTCTGTTTTTACATAGGCATCAACAACATATTGCTGAAATAGTCTCCTGCCATAGTGAATGGGCGAAAAGCCAGGTCTGATGGCCAACCTATAACTATAGAACTGAAGCATGGTAACATGGTTTCTGGTGCTTGTGCGCATGTTTTCTTCATGTAAGATTCCTATTGCCCAACCAGGATCACCGGCAGGAAATAAAAGAGGGTATGTCATTGGGTCACAGTTAGGATTAAGTGGAGAAATACGCACTAGACCACAATCATGCGGAAAAACAGCAATATCTCTGTTAGAAGGTACATGGCCATCTTGATCAACAAAAATGGCCGCAACTTCACTTACACTTGGGGCATTATATCGGCGAAGATCTCTACAATGATTTTGCCGGATGAGCATCTGAACCTGACACATTTGCCGGTTCTCAATGCGAGCCCGGTGTTCCTCAGCTAGTTCCACCTGGTGCATCTGCCTATAAGCAGAAGTA
This sequence comes from Cordylochernes scorpioides, assembly GCA_030710605.1. Lineage (NCBI taxonomy): Eukaryota > Metazoa > Arthropoda > Arachnida > Pseudoscorpiones > Chernetidae > Cordylochernes > Cordylochernes scorpioides. Next base: position 24,969,020 of record CP092881.1, on the reverse strand, counting down.
TACGGATTCACACGCCTAAGCACAGAATCCAAAAGAGTCAATATACCAGGATGGCATTCCAAAGGCCTAGATGCTGCAATGCGTGTATTATTGGCAGCCTCAGAATCCAAAATATAAAGTTGGGCATAAGACGGGGCTCTGTTTCCATGAGGATGAAGGGGCCCAGTCAAATGATAGATCTGTCCATGGATTCTATAACAAAAAGGCCCCTGTCCAGAAAAGACATCAACCTGCGCACCCATGGAGGCAAATGCCAAAGAGCTGTTGTAGCTCCGAATGTTGTTCTGGAAGTACTTAGCCTCCACACTGTTTGAAGTCATCAATTCCATCATTTCATATGGAAAGGAGGACAAAGTAGGAAGAATAACTTTCCCTTTGTGGCAGCAGGAGCTACCAACAGTTTCGCCAGGGAAATGAAGGGCTGAGCAGTAAGGGCAGACTATATCGAGGCCCCCAATAATATATTCAGTGGGAACAGCAGAAATAGGATTAGGGGCGTTGTTCCCGCGGCGAGTCCTATAAGCGAGTCTTCCACGGCCTCTGCGAGGCATGATACAGAAGCAGCTGAAAAAAAAAAAGCTAAACTAAAAACCAAGTTGAGCAAATACATGTCAAAATAAATTTAATGTAAAATTGTATGCATCATATAACATTTTATCATATAACAAATTTAGTAATAAACAATTGAGTATACAAATAAATAATTAGCCTCTTATTGCGAAAAAAAAAGATGCCAAAGACATTATGAAAGATACTGCAAAAAAGAATTATGAAAGATACGCCAAAAAAGAAAACCAGACACAAAAAATTGAGCAAAATGTAAAAGTAAAAACTACAACAAAGAACCCACAAATGAATTTAATCAGAAATACAAAAAAGACGCTGAAAAAAAAAGGTAAAATAAGAACCAAGCAGAGGAAAACTATAAAACTGAAAGCCAGGACAGGCATAAAAAGAAAATTCCAAGCATGTGAGGAAACAATTGATGAAAAAAAAAAATGTGCAAATAATATGTATATAAAAAAGCAAATCCCAAAAAATATTTTGGTATATATATGGCTAAATGTGTAACAAACATGTATATGAAAAAGCAAAGCTTAATTCTAAGTTTAAATATTTTTTTCAATATACAGAAGAAATAAGACACAAAAATGGAGCTAAATTCAAATGAAAAACTATAACAAACAGCATAAATATTGCTAAATGTGTAACAAACATGTATATGAAAAAGCAAAGCTTAATTCTAAGTTTAAATATTTTTTTTCAATATACAGAAGAAATAAGACACAAAAATGGAGCTAAATTAAAATGAAAAACTATAACAAATAGCTATAAAAGATAATTATTATAGAATTCAATCTACAAATCGAAAAATGTATATATTTAAATGAAAAACTGTAACAAACATGTATATGAAAAAGCAAAGCTTAATTCTAAGTTTAAATATTTTTTTCAATATACAGAAGAAATAAGACACAAAAATGGAGCTAAATTCAAATGAAAAACTATAACAAACAGCTATAAAAGATAATTATTATAGAATGCAATCTACAAATCGAAAAATGTATATATTTAAATGAAAAACTATAACAAAGTACTTACATAATCAAATTAATCAGATATATATATTATTTCAAAACACGTTTCTACGGAATTTCAAAACAAATGCAATGATGATGATAAATGCAAAAAATCTACGATTGTAAAATAGATTAAATTAAAAAATAAAAATAACTGTTAACATTAGGAAAATAAAAACAGGCCTATGACACGAAGAAAAAAATAACGAAAATTTTGGTATATAGATTGTTATGTGTAGTTCAGAATCTTCGGAGGAGATAGCTCAAGACTTTACAATGGAAAACTCTGTTACGGTATTATCTATATAGATATGTAAAGAAAAATGCAAAGGCATACATGTACTCGTATAACAGCGCAAGTGTCCCTAGGGTGACATAGCACTTTATATTGAAATAAATAAATACTGGCAATGATAAAATAATGGGAAGGCCTGATTCATCAGTGGTGAACCCTTCCAGTTGTTGCGTCAGTTTACTCTATCATTGAATAATTAAACTAGCAAAACCGCTGGGAGAGTTTACCCTTGATGAGCCAGGTCCTTATATTTTTTATTATTGCAGTAAGAGCACAGTTAAATATTTTTATTTGAAAAACAAAACAAAAAAATACACGTTGAAAATCTTTTAAATTTCTTATAACAGATTGGGTGCGCTAATGCACCATAGAAGTTCGTTTTATGTATAAAAGAAACATTCGCGCTTTTAAGTCCTTTTATTTTATATGTATAGATGGCGCGTTATTGCTTTGTGTTAATTTATTCCTAACTGGCCTTGTCTTTATAGTTTGCTGAAGAGCATTGCTCGAAGCAAATATTTGAATGTAATTCTACTGTCCTATAAGCTTATGTCCATAGTTTACTTGAAAACCATTTCTAAGATTCCATCCTTCAGTGTAGCATATAAAAGCAGAATGATCCAATACAGTATTAGAGCTCCGAGAAGCGGTCTGGTGGATTAAATTGGCGAAACCGCTGGGAGGGTTCACCACTGATGAGCCAAGCCCTCCCAATATATTTTTTCATCGCAGTAAGGACAGTAGAAGTTCGTTTTATGTATAAAAGAAACATTCGCGCTTTTAAGTCCTTTTATTTTATATGCACCATATTAATGTACGTGGTTGAAGACTATCTGTCATTATGGCAACGAATTCCAGGACTCAAGACACCTACTGCTGGAATGCCCACTTTTCTTCACCGCTAGACAACAGACAATAAATAATGTTGTATATCTATATTAATTTGTAAATAGCAGAGAGAATTATTATAGGTTTAACTATTTTTGTAGATATATTTATGATTATCTTTCTAACCTGAAAGGTTCAGGTTCCTAATATATATTATTGTTTCTCTTTTTATTTTGATTACTTTTTCTTGTTTAATATGTTTATAACTGTTTCTGTTTTTAAAAAATGTAAATCGACGCAATCATCCCTAGCCGGGATATTGCGTTTTGTGTGTTGAAATAAATAAAAATGTGTGTGATATTTACAATATTGTAATCATATCATTTATTCAAATACTTCATATGGATATTTATTCGCGACCTAAACTTACAATAAAATAACACGTGAAATATTTCAAAATAATTATTTGAAATGTAATTTTCCTCATTTCCAGGTAATAAGAGCATTATATTCAAATTGAAATTTCGTTGAATAAGTGCTTCTTTGAAAATATCGTGGCAAAATGCAAATAGTTTTTCTAAGTTAGTTTAAAGAAAAATAACTGTAATTCAATTTAAATTTCCCTATAAACACATTACAAGAGATTTTAACATATTTCACAGAATCTTTTCAATTTAAACCAATAAATTCAGAGAATATTTGTGGCTATTGACATTCTAAAATGGTGACTATTTTGAATTCCTTGTGTATTATTTGTGTAAATAGAAAACATTTACATTTCTAACTGGAAGGGCTAGCTTTTATTCAAAATTTAGAGAACACACGTAAATAAAAACTTGGTCAACAAAATATAGTGAATTTAATATTTATTTTCATTTTTATATAATTATTTTGAAGAAAAAGGTTTTGAAATACATTATGGTAATGATAAAAGTCATTTTATACTTTTAGGAAATTAGGTATTTGTTTTAGAACTGTTTATAATTAATTGACATAAAAATTATATATTCTAAAATGCAAATATATATTTTTAAAAACATGTATTTTATTTTCATCATTGACTATTTTTTTATTTTTAAAAATAGATTTAGAAGATAAATATGTATAGCTTTGAATTCACGAATAAAGGATTTATTTTATATATTCTATATCACTGTGAAAAATATTTTATGTGTAATTATTTTCAAGTAATTGAAAATAAAAACTACTTGATGAGTAAATAACTATCTTTCCTTTTTCACGACTGCCATTCCAGTTTTTTCATCATTCCAATATCAAAATATTATAATCCTAACATATATGCCAAAAGCACATGTGCTCGTGGTCAGGAGATGCCTTCTTTATTTTTAATATCAACACCTGACCCACTTATCTTTTTTTTTTTTCTCTTGTTTTTTTCACACACATATATATATATATATATGTGAAAAACAATAGAAAAAAAAAGAAAAAGATAAGTGGGTCAGGTGTTGATATTAAAAATAAAGAAGGCATCTACTGACCACGAGCACATGTGCTTTTGGCCTTAAATACTCATTTCTTGATTTCTCAAGAAGCCATTGGGACCAAAATATTTTTGGTCACAGTGTTTACAGCCTACTCCACTCTGACGAGCGCCAACAGCGCGAAACGCGTTCGTGGATGGCTTTTCTTGATTCATCAAGAAATTGGGTTGGCCAAATATCACGGAGCAAGCTAAATAAACGTTTAGTTTATTTTTGCCCCACTAGATGGTGCTCTGCCATCTAAAAAGCACATGTGCTCGTGGTCAGGAGATGCCTTCTTTATTTTAAATATATATATGTATAAGGTTATAAAAAATTCCACTGCAACATGATATTTCTTGATCAAACAAATGCTACATATTTATGTAGATGAGTTTCTTTAATCTTCATTTCAGGAGTTTTCAGGAGATTTCAGGAATCTCTACCCTTCTACAGGGGTACATAAAACATATAAACGCCGTTAAGATGCAAACTGATTTATTAAGTAATATAGCATCTTAACGGCGTTTTTAAGTTTCTAGGTACTCCTGTAAACAATGACAATTAAAATAATTTTATTGACATCTTGACAATACATGCAAAGTGCATAGTCTGCACTATTAAAAAAAGATAATATTGAATATATATACTATGTACAATGAATATTGCGCCTCTGCCAGCGCTGCAGAGTTTGGTGGAGAATCGTCAGTGGGTCTCCAACGACACCACGTATTTCGCGATCTACGAAGAATACGTAGATCACGTACTTCACCGCTGAGATGGTGATGACGTGTACCTCGAGACCAACTGGAAAGATCCAGGACTACAGGTCCGGCGGCCAGCCGATGATGGAGAACACCTCTCGTACTCCTGTAGAAGGGCAGAGATAACCGAAAGTTCTAGATTACGTTCAATAAGGATAAAGGAACTCCATCTCCAGAAACCTGTAGCATTTGTTTGATTGATATAGAGCAGATTTCAATCAATTTATATGATATTTTAACACTAAGCAATAACGCGCCATCTATACATATAAAATGAAATGATTTAAAAGCACGAATGTTTCTTTTATACATAATACAAACTCTACTGCCCTTACTGCGATGAAAAATATATTAGGAGGGCTTGGCCCATCAGTGGTGAACCCTCCCAGCGGTTTCGCCAATTTAATCCACCAGACCGCTTCTCAGAGCTCTAATACTGTATTGGACGATTCTGATTATATACGCAGCACTGAAGGATGGAATCTCAGAAATGGTTTTCAAGAAATTTGATATGATATTAATATGATATTTGTTGATGAATTTTTCTAATAGTTAAGAATAGTTAACTCGAATGAATTTACACCTCACTGCTAATTATATTCTTTGCTTTTTCGTTTTCTCATCAAGATAAAATTTAAAATTAAAAAGACATTAAAATGTTAAAAACTGATTCCATGTTTTCTTATAAATATCCCAATATTCAAGATTTATAACCAATAAGTTGTATTCTAAAGAGTCTAAGGTCGCATCTCCCGTCAAAATAGACGTCAAAACTAGACGCCATCTATTGACCATCGCTACAAACTATCGGCCTCGGGTCGGTGACAAAGCCACAACACCAGCTTTGGCAAACTGAAAAGCGTCCACCTAGAGACAACGGTTTCGGGCTAATGGCCCTCGTTAGCCTAGGGCGGACCTTATTCCATGAGATCCACACGGGATCTAATGGAATCTTGACAATCTGCCAAAGAGGTGTTTAGATGGCAAAGTGGCTGGGCCAAATTAAAAAAAAAACATTTTATTAAAATAATAACCATAAGCTACATTCCTCTACATAATAAAATAACTCATAAATATATATACAAATATATCAAAGGTAAACGGAAAAAGTCGGTGGACGAGTGGGTAACCCCCTCGATTCCCGACAGTCATGAACCGGGATTGAATCCCGCGTTTAAATTTTGTTTAATATGTGAATAACCTTCACATATTATTCAATGTTCAATTATCATGAACTAGGTTGCTCTTGCTGAGCGGTACCTATTTATGTAAATTTGAACCAGGATATCAAAGGTAAATGAGAACATATATATATTATACCTTTTTACAAATATAACTGCTTGAAAAGCCAATATATAATAGCTTACTACTGCTTTGTATTTTAAAATATAATAATGGTATTATAATTACCATTTATTTCACCTATAGCGTTAAATTTGATATAAAATATAAATATAGATATTAATATAATCTATTCAGATAATTACTTTACGTCATCTCAAGCACTGTGTGAAATGAACCAGAATTAAGTAATTAAAATGCTTCCCATAAATCTTGGAACTTATTAAAGCACTCTATTAAAGATACGCCATTAATTAGATAATTTAATTATAAGAGGTTGAGAGAATCACATAACGTCCTTGGCCTAGATTCCAGATTAAACATATGGAAATAGTAGGTAAACCTCTGGAATTATACTAATCGTGTTTGGTATTCAAGCTTTACTCCGGAAGGAAAACATTGTTATCCACGCTACCTTTTATTATTACAATATAACTTTACAGATTAAAAGGATCTCTTATTGACTTCTTTTCTATTATAAAGAGCCTGTGTATTCATTCATATATCCAATATTTCTAAAATGCAGAGGGCAACAAACCTGAAATATATTAGGTACGATTAGATATTGCGTTTTATGCATTTTTTTAAATTAAAAAATTAGCAATTAAAACAATGCTAGTTCATTAGTAAAACTTTCCTGCACACTTTTCCACATTTATTTTTTAACTATATATATTAAATATCAAATTGGAAGTACAGTTAAACTTGTCTATAGCGCTCCTTCTTGGAACTCACCAAAATAGGGTGCTATAGAGAGGGGGTGCTATAGACAGGTTCCTTAATTTTGATGTAAATCCCAATGTAATATTTAAAATCAGGCGCTATAGACAGGAATGCGCTATTTAGAGGGGGTACTATAGACAGGTTTAACTGTAATTTAAAAATCATTCCTGCATATGAATTAATCATTATTTACGTTTTATATGAAGTTAATTAACTTTAAAAATTCTAATTCTTTTTTTGTCAACTTATTCCGATGGTTACACTTCCTATTTTACTAGTGTATGAGAATTTAAGCTTTGAATTATTAATTTTCGTGTTTCTAAGTCGAAATGTTTAATTAAGCATTTTAAAAATAGGGTCAAAATATGGTATAAAAATGTTTTAGTCTCTCTCTATGAAGAATTTCGCATAAAAGAAACTTTCTATCTCGATTCGTAAATTCCCGATTTAGAATGAGGCTCAAGTTGATTATATCTAACATTAACGCATGATGAATATAGACCTAGGCACCGGACTAAACACAAGCTACCTCTTCCAAGTTGGTCAGCGCAACCATTCAATAATACAATCTTTCTATACTCTTTGTAATGTTTCTTGCAGATTTCCTTCTTTACCAACTTGTCTATATCTTTTCTCCTCTTCAAAGTCTAAAACCAATATCGCCTCACTGTCTTTTATCATAAATGTAGTTCGCTTCGCTGTTTGACTGATTTCCTTTCATCTGTGCGTATATTTCGATTGGAGAGATATCTTTTTTCCATATCAAAATTCCTTCTGAAAATACAATACCTAAACTCGTATATTACAAATATATATTTTTCAAACTCGCAAGGAGAATTCACCACTGAAGAGAAATACCCTCTCTGTTTCTAATTTTTATTCAATGAAGGATAAGGGCTGCAAAAATAAATCAATTATATGTATTTTTAAAATAAAAAGAGCGTTGAAAATATATGTTTATTATTTTCAAATATTTTGGACGCAAATGTTAAGCACGTATATGTTGTTTTTTCTACAAATTTTATTATTTTATAATCGCAAACCTATTGATTTTACGAGTCCCCTTTTAACATAAAATTTCAAGTGAATTGAAACTTTTGATTGCAATTTTATTTTAGAAATAAATAAAATCAATTATGAAAAATCAAATTCTTTTGCAATGAGTTTGTTTTTTAATAAAAACCACGAGCTTTCAAATTATCGCTCATCAATGGGCATAATTACAACAACTACTATATAAGGTTCCTTATATAACTGTATCTTATGTACAACTCTGTAATATTTATTCATCTGTTTCTAATATCACCATGTATAGATTTTCGTTCCTCTTGTTTTGAAAATGGAGCAATCCATATTTACTTCATTAGATAAAAAGGCATATATTGGATTTTTGGCAATATAAATCTTTTATTAAATCCAATATATGCCTTTTTATTATCTAATATATATATATATATATGGGACTAAAATTATTTTTGGTCGCAGTGGTTACAACCTACTCCACGCTGACGAGCGCCAATAACGCGAAACGCGTTCGCGAATGGCTTTTCTTGATTTATCAAGAAATTGGGTTGGCCAAATATCACGGAGCAAGTTAAATAAACGTTTAGTTTATTTTTTCTCCACTAGATGGCGCTCTGCCATCTAAAAAGCACATGTTGCTCGTGGTCAGGAAATGCCCCTGGAATATATATATATATTCAAAATGAGAAAGATATATCCTGTCCAGGAGCACATGTGCTTTTTCAGAAGGCAGGCGCCATCTGGTGGAACAGAAATCAACTAAACATTGATTTAGCCTGTTCCCTGATATTTGGCCAACCCAGTGGATGGCTTTTCTTGAATATTCAAGAAAATGGGTTGGCCAAATATCAGGGAACAGGCTAAATCAATGTTTAGTTTATTTCTGTTCAACCAGATGGCGCTCTAAAAACACATGTTCTCCTGGTCAGAATATGCCTTTTATTTTAATATCAACACCTGACATTTTTATTTTTTATTTTTTTAATAAATATATATATATAGAAAAACTAATTAGAGCGTTACATCTGAATAGCGCCTTCCTCTCTATAGCGCCCAATTTTAAACATTAAAATATAAACATTTTACATTAAAAGTGACCTACAACACCCCCTCTCTATAGCACCCTATTTTGGCGAGTCCCAAGAGGGGGCGCTAGACAGGTTTAACTGTATCTTGAATATTGATCAATCCATATGGAATCACTAATTAAAATACTTCTTTTGGATCAAAAATAAAATAAAACATTTTATCTATTACAGAATCCAATATTTTGCTAGGCTATACGCCTTAATTCTTCAGGGTCTCTTCTTTTTTTTTTGAATTCTTTGATTAACCACGCGATGTCTTCGCGCCACGATATATAAAAATTTTACAATAACAGACTCTGTGGCTAAAATCTTACAAATATATATATATATATATACAAAATTTTATATTCGAAACTATTATAGACGCGTATTATTCTCTTAAAAAAATAAAACAATTTCTACTAGGGCAGTAGAAATTGTTTAATATTTGAAGAATCATACGCGACTATAATAGTTTCTAATTTTCATAACAGATGGCGCGCTAATGCATCATACTACAAAACATATAATCAATTTCTCTATTTTATACTTAGTATTGGACTTAATCTACCTTCTTACCTTCCTTTCTTATCTTCTTATCCTTTCTTTGCCTTACTCTCACTCAAATACCTTTGTTATATCTAACATAGAAATATTTTCTCTTTATATAAATACTTATGATGTAATATAAATACTTAATATAAATACTTATGATTAGCGCTCCATCTCTTATGAAAATTCTAAACTCTTATAGACGCATATGCATCATAAAAATTTATATACGTTTTTTTTTTGCTTATCCCTAGTACACGTGGTACAGGCCATGATAATCATGGTGGGTAGTTTGCGACTGCTTTTTTACTGTAAGCGCACCACATGTCTACACACGTGAAAAGCAGTTCGACTTTGCACTTACAAATGCCAGAGCTCGGTTTGGTTACTTGCACTCGCTGGTGGGGGTGGGTGTTTTTTTTAAACAGAAAAAAGTGTCCAATGCGGGAATCGAACCCGGGTCCTAGTGGTCGAAAACCAAACGGTTTAACCAGCCTTCCACCGACCCCCAATATATAAGTATAGACTATATAAGTACATTTCTAAAAATGTTAAATTTAAATAAATAAATCCAAATGAGAGAGTATAACAAGAATGTTAAGTAGATTTGAACTACATCGGAGAGGGATGCCAACCCATTAACTAGCTTTGAAATTGTTAATTAAAATTAAAGATCTGAATGAAGCTTATTTTTACCTGAATTACTTTTCTAAAATTTAGCTACGAAATAACCTTTAGGTTATCAAACGGGAAAGATTTTAAATATATATTTAGGTTCAAGTTAAATTCTCTTAAAGGACGCTTTTAAAGCTTATCTTTAATATTTAAACTCTGGTAGATGCTGAAAAATTTAGTGGCAAATAAAATTTATTTCTTGAAAATATAAAAGTCCAAATAAAGTGGAAATTTCCTAAATACCTTATGGTGTTTAAAAAATCAATATATATCAAATATATATGCGAAAAATAATAAAATTAATAAAAAAGGTCAAGTGTTGATATTATAAATAAAAAAGACACATCTTGACCTAGCTCAATGCCATCTAAATATGCTCATGTGAGCATAGTCAGGATATGCCTTTTTTATTTCAACATATATATATATATATATATATATATATATATATATGGAAGCAATGGACGCCTCTCCCGTCAAAATAGACGTCAGAATCTGACGCCATCTATTGACCGTCGCCGCAAACTAACGGCCCCGGGTCGGTGCCAAAGCCACAACACCAGCTTTGGCAAACTAAGAAGCGTCCACCTAGAGACCATGGTTTCGGGCTAATGGCCCTCGTCAGTCTAGAGCGGACTTTATTCCATGAGATCCACACGGGATCTAATGGAATCCTCACAATCTACCAAAGAGGCGTTTTGCTGGCAATGTGGCTGGGCCAAATCTATTGGCAAAACATAGATGGAAAATTTGCCGGGAGGAAATTAATCCATGGAAGCAATGGTCGCCTCTCCCGTAAAAATAAACGTCAGAATCTGACGCCATCTATTGACCGTCGCCGCAACTAGCGGCATCGAGTCGGTGACAAAGCCACAACACCAACTTTGGTAAACTGATAAGCGTCCACCTAGAGACATAGCAACCTACAAAACACATTAAAATGTACAAAATATATGATAAAAGTCAAAATATATCCTCCCATATATGTTTCTTTATAAACTCCTACATTAGAATTTCATTATATCCTTACTAAACTAGAAGATAATGAAATCAATTCCAAATTAATAAATGTGTCCAATCTATAATTTAAAATATTTACATTATTACTTACCGAAGAATTTATTCATTCATTTTTTTTTCAAATTCTGAAGAATGAGAAAAAGCAATTTTAGAAAGTACATATCTACATACAGAGATAAAAGATTTACACACGTTGAAAAATTACGAAAGATAAACTTCAATGTGATATACGGAGATTTATTTATTTTTTTAAATGCAAATTCGTCAGATAAAATATCATCAAGGAGAAGAAAAAAAAATAAAAACAATTGTATGTATACTTGTATATTCTTAATAACAAAATCCAAAAAATTTGAAAAATATATATGTCGTAATCAATTGGAAGGGTACAACCGTTATGAAGACAGTCTTCAAGAATTAGTTCCAGCCAAATGAGCAGCGCACCCGCAACGTGCCGTAACATTCGCCCGCGATGTCTGCCATGTTTATGTTTGTACAGTTTTTATAGATGGATTAATTTGCATATTTACATTTTAACACAAGCTTAACATATTTACATATTTTTTGGCGAAAAGAAATTATACATCTTTGATATTATACAAATTATGACATATATATATTCACTAGCCGAATGATCCGGGCAACGCCCGTGTTTTACCCGATTGAATGTTTTGATTCAAATACTATTTGTTACAATTATAAATTGGCGCCTTATATAAATGCATATGTTAGTTAATAACTATAGCCTATGTGCTTTATCTGTCTATGTACTGTTGGCTTCCGTAGGCGTCTCTTACTGGGAAAAAGAAAGAGACGATTCCATTTGGTTATTAACTAATATATGCATTTATTTAAGGAGCGACCCGCTCCAACACAATGGTTACAAAAACGAAAAAGCGAGTGGGGGGGGGGGGGGGGGGGGGGCAAAGGTGGCGTGATCGTAGCCGACCAATAGGAGGGCGCCATTCCAAAAAAAAAAAAAAAAGCAAACGGTGACAGAGATGACTGATGAAGAATGACGCTCGTAACTGTATATAGAATAGATACAGTAATAAATATAATACGATGAATTAACGCGCCATCTGTTATAAGATATTTTAACTATTTTTGACGCTTATATATTTTTTAAAATAAATCAATTTAACTACTACCCTTACTGCAATGATAAATACCTACCATTATTTTATAATTGCAGTAAGGGTAGTAGAAAAATTGATTTGTTTTAAAAATAATAATACGTGTTAATTATAGTTGAAATTCTTTTAATAAATATTATGTTACAAAGCTCCTTCACTTATAACAGCTTGAACTCTTAACTTACAATTTTTTTTCTACTGAGATGGATCTTGCGTATTTCACTTAAGGTTCCCAATAGCGTTTCTCTTCTCCCTATTGTTACCTTTTAGCTAGAAAAATACTCGGGAAGAAATTGACTCAGCGAAGCAGAACCCTGCATATAATTTAAATAGCTTAATGCATACTCATTACATATAATTGCATAAATGCATTTTGTTGCACCAAGTTGCAGTTTTGCAGGGTCGTCGACCTTGGTTTCTTCCTTCTTGGTGTTATACACGTTTCCCGAGCGGGTTTCCATACTCAAAGCAAATAAATAAAAGTAAATAAAAATAAATTACCTTTTGAATTTATTTCTTTTATTTATTCGTTGTCTTCCTCGTAGGTCGCGATTTGCAGTCTTGGTCTAGGTCCTCTCTCGCTCCAATAACCAATCAAGATATATGTACAATAAAATATTCCAAAAGGAATTAAACTATAAAAAGGGATGATGATAATATAAATAATCTGTTTTAAATAAATATCAAATATCATAGAATATTTTGAATAAATGTGGGCGCATTAAAATTGATGCAACAATATAAACTTTTATAATAGCCATGAATGTCACCAAACAGAATTCCTAAGCTAAGAATCAATTTCAAACGAATATTACCATACCATTAAACACAAGCCTGGAAACAGTTAACAATTGAAGTTATATTTCTATTCAGAATTGCAATTAAGAGTTTAGACAAAACCTGAGCTATATAATGGCCACCCAATTACCAAGGGAGGTAGAGAATGGCCAATTAAAGATTCAACCATAATCGCCATTAAAATTCCACCAATTGACCTACTAACCTAGAGATCGTCTGTCACGTTTACTTTATCTTCTGTTTGGTTAGGGCTAGCGTCGTTAACCTTAATCCGAAACACTAATAGAATTGTTTAATAGAACGGTTACTTTTAAATGTTCTCTCTTAAACCTTTAAAAAAAAACTTTGTGCCATTAATTTATTCGAAGTCGGTTGAATTGTTAAAAATATAGGCGCTTCAATAGTTTTAATTAAACTCCTCTCTCTTTTATTATCTCAGAGCGAAAATATTAGTCCCCTTGGACCATAATATTCTATATACAGTTACGAGCGTCAGGCGTTCTTCATCTCTGTCACCGTTTGCTTTTTTTTTTTGAATGGCGCTCTCCTATTGGTTCGCTACAATGGCGCCGCCACTGCGCGAGACACTTTGTTTTTGACTTTGCCCCCCCCCCCCCCTCACTCGCTCTTTGGTTTTTGTAACTATTGTGTTGGAGCGGGTCGCTCCTTAAATAAATGCATATATTAGTTAATAACTAAATGGAATCCTCTCTTTCTTTTTCCCAGTAAGAGACGCCTACGGAAGCCAACAATACATAGACAGATAAAGCACATAGGCTATAGTTATTAACTAATATATGCATTTATTTAAGGCGCCAATATATAATTGTAACAAATAGTATTTGAATAAAAACATTCAATCGGGTAAAACACGGGCGTTGCCCGGGTCATTCGGCTAGTGATAGCATATTCAAGGGTGTAGGGGAACCGCAAGGAATTGTGGTCGGACTCCCCCTCCCCAAATTACATATTATTTACATTAAAGTTGCAACATCATCTTTCTAATGAAAATTCAAAACATTGTAACACGCATTTTACTTTTTATAAATATATACAATTTTTAACTTACCTTTCTATTATTAAAAATATATATATATTGTGAGAGATTGGCTAATCAGTGGCGTATACCTTCATCGGAGTCACTAATTTAGTTTTATCGACCACTAAATTTGTAGGGGGGGGAGAAGTCCGACCACACCTCCCTGCGGCCCCCCCTGGACCCTTGGAATATTAAGCAAATTCTGGTTCGTTTCCAAGGTGACTAACGTGGCAACGACACCCATTTTCCAATGAAGAGCAAGATAGTGGATATTGCTGCTGCTGTGATGGAGATGCATGGAGACATCTAAGACTCTTCTTTGGACACGACAACAACAACTAAATTTGTATTAGACTGCTCTGCCTTTCTGGTACTCTAGAGTAATTCATTTTTTAGGGTAATTATATGACATTGTGTATATATTCTACTGTCTTCAAATCAGTGTGCGTAGTTTTTCTGAAGCCGTTAAAAACAAACAAATCCTGTAGAGTTAAATACAAATAAGCAGAAAAAGCCGATACAATAATAGAAAGGTCTGGAAAATTACACTGGTCGAACCACTATGAGGGTTCACCATCGATGAGCCAGTTCCTCACAAATTATTCCATCGCAGTAAGGGCAAAATAAATTGATTTATTTATGAAAATCTTTCTCTAAAATAAGTTTCTATTTTCATATTACTTAATTGGAAAGTGCGAATATATAAACTTAATTTCATAATATATTAGAAAAAGTTTATATTTTAATATAAATCAATGTTCTCGATTATTCCATATTTTATTTCATTAGTTATGGAGAAGCAGGCTCACAAAGGAAACTTTGGAGAAACTTTTATCAAGTTGATAAATAGAAAAGTAGAGGAAGGCTTAATTTCTGGGCGTCTGGAGATACTGGGTCAAACCTGATAAACCTTTTATTTGTAGGTCACTGAATACAGCTTTTATTGGCCGATTTGTTTGGAATTGAAGGCAGTATTACCATAGTATTGGAGGAAGTGTATTGTGTCGCATTGACCTGGAATGAATCATATTTATCGGCGTTTTGATTTTATATTTATCTTGTAGAGAACAGAAATATATTGTGATGTTGATTTCATTAAGCGATGCAACAGACGCCCACTCAAAATAAGTTAAATAGATTTAATAATTTAATATAAGATAAATATAGAATTAAATATGGCGGTAGAGAGGAAAGAAAATAATAACGTCTATTTACCGCTTATAAACAACAACGTTTTTAGAATCCTCACGCCCAAGACGCGTGCACCCACCACCAGTCTCGAGCTGGCTTCTATAAAGGCATTACAATATATATAAATAAACATCCCGCTATTTGTCTGAATATTCGTAATTTTTAGAGAGGAGGGATATTTATAACCCAGGTTCCTGGAGCGCCAACTACCCTGGGAGTCCAGCTCACTTTTATTTTGACGTTTATTTTGATGGGAGAGGCGCTCTGTGCTTCTAAGGATAAATTTCCTCCCGGAAAATTTTCCATCTACATACATGTATATTGTAGCGAAGAAATCAAGTCTTGGAATATCTTAAGATGTAAGAGAATTTATTGAAGACGTCAGCAAGACTAGTCGACAATTATCCATAAGAACAACCAAAAAACTATATATAGATAGAGAGAGATATTTATAACCAAGGTTCCAGCTCACTAGTATGGACTAGTGTTGAGCGCTTTCACTCGCTTTCACACTGTTTCGATTGCTAAGTTGAACCAGTTGACCAGAAATTCCCATGCTGAGGTTGGGTCTGGGAGGCTGGCCATAGATATAGGATTGAGGTGGGTCAGTCCAAGTAGGATAGCTGTTTGCATCCTATGTCTTAGGAACACTGGACAGCTGAAGAGAAGATGATCGACTGTCTGTGGCTCTTCTGAACAGTGGATGCAGGTAGGGTCTGTTTCGGGGTACACACGTGTAATGTCTGCCAGTTCATGGCCCGTGAGGATGGTGATGGGGGCGGTATTTAGGGATTTTAAAGAACTTATTTAAAATATATAAAATACAATTATACCTTAAATTTCTTAAATATTATTTGTTTTGAAGAACACATTTGTTAATTGGACGTTGATTCGGAGAAAAACATAGCGACCTCAACCAATAGTTCTAAATGTTTTAATTTTTAGACAGGAAACTCAATGTAAACTTGTGTATTTATATTAGAATTATAAAAACGAAATTTTTATAAAAAAACTTTTTTTTTCAAATGCCATCTTTCAACCGAGAATTGCTCTTATACATGCGTTTATTGATATTTAATAACTAAGACTGTTAGCACGTACATATGTTTGCTTTATTATCTAGTACACGTGTTACAGGCCATGGTAATCATGGTGGGTAGAAGTTGGCGAATGATTTTACTGTAAATGCACCAAATACAGTTAAACCTGTTTATAGCGCCCCCTTTCGGGACTCACCAACTTAAGGTGCCATAAAGAGGGGGTGCTATAGACAGGTCACTTTTAATATAAATCGTATCGTACTACGTATTTAAAATCGGGTGATATAGATAGGGAGGCGCTATAAACAGGTTTAACTGTATATGATATTATTATAAAAAAGTATATCAACATCTTATGATAATCATTAAGGCTAATTGTAGATCAAATTGGCGAAACCGCTGCGAGAGTTCATTATTGATTCATTATTGAGTTCATATTCGATCACTCGATTTTTGCACTTACAAATGCGTCAAAACCAAGTTAGGATATTTTCACTTATTGGTATGGTTGGACTTTTGCGAGAATTGGGGGCTATTGGAGATTTTTTCTAATTATAAAAAAGTATCGAATGCGGGATTCGAACTCGTATCGTAGCGGTCGTAAAACCAACGCTTCAGACCACTCGTCATTCTCTGATTTACACAATCGCCAAAGTTTTTCCATATTAACATATTCATATTAAAGCCTTATATCTAATATGTATTCTTCTTCTTTCTTATCTCCACTCAATCATATTAGGGTATCAAGCTTGTTTGACATCCATCATGACTGTGTGAAGTAGTATGCGTCTGCTTTTTTTTATTAAGACTGGGAGTACTACTCAGTGGCAGGCCGACTTAGCTCCAAAAGAAATGGCCGTCTCTGACATGAGGAACAGACGCCATGTGCAGCCGCTCCTAACATGGAGTACAAAGGCAGCTCATCCTGTATCCCTGGATTAGGAGCCCTTACAGGGTACTATCAGCCGGGCCAGCTGAACCCAGGTTTTTTAGTGAGCTTGTTACTGCTCCCCCTCCTCCTTTTTCATCCGGGATTGGGACCGGCAAAGGCGGAGTTATATCTAATATGTAAATAGTTTGTATTTAATCGAACTTAATGTATACCACTTACACTCACACTTAGACTGAGCCTTCTACTTTACATAGCTAATATTTATATAAATAGAGTAAATTATATTCATAACAGATTTTTAAACAAGTTTCAGCAGATTGCGACGTGCAATAAATCTTTCTAATAAATGGCCGATATAATATTACAGTCGATAAAAACAAAAGACAACAAAAGATTTAATAACAAAAGAGTGCAACGACCTCATCTGATTTATGGATTTTCATAAATTATTAAGCTCTACAAATCTTGTCTTTTCCAAAATTAATCCCTCTTTCAATTTAAAAGATAAATCTCTATTGTGATATTTTCTTTTTCTATTACGAACACAAAAAAAAATTCTAGATAATCTATAAATAGAAGCATTTTTCTTGTATCTTTAATTAATTATTCAGCATAAACAATTTCTAATTAATATATAAAAATAAGTAGGAAGATTAAAATTAATGAGGGTTTTTAAGAATTAGTGGATATTCGAGAGAAGTAGAATGTTTACCTTCTCAATGAGGGGGCAATAACCTGAAGGAACCAATTGGAATTCCTAACTATTTCTCTCTCCATCTAATGCATAGGAAATCAGTTTGTGACTGGTAGCTACCTTATCCCGGATGTATGTTTAGTGAATAGCTTCAAGTAAAATAGAGAAGTTTTGTGATTAAAATTGTTGGAAACCTTTAATTATTAAGAGAAATTGTAAAATATCCTCATCTTTAACCTCTCTCTACCTATATTTATCTCAATATCTTTATATTAAAACAATATTTTAAAGGTAAGCATGGTAGAACTTTACGAATTGGTCCGAGTAATGTTTGAATGAATACTTAGTTGAACAATATTGTTCATCAAATATTAATTATTACTAATATCGTTAAAATTATCAAAAACGACGTATTATTTAAGGTACAAAAAGTAAATACCCAAATTGTTCAATGTGAGAGAATTCATATATAATAAAAAAATAATAATAAAAAAATTTCTAACAATAAATTAAAAATATATGTGCCCAATGAAAATAAAAACGCCTAAAAATATTAACTTTTTTTTTTTTATTCGTAGAAGTTTCTATGTTTTTCAAAAATGTGTTATAATTTTATTTATATAAAACTGAATTCTCTCGAAAAGAACAGTTTAGAGACGATTAATTGCACCATATAGAGAATCAGATTATCCCAAAATTGTCAATATTATTATTTTTATTGGTATGATGCATTTGCGCGCCATCTGATAAAAGAAATTTAAAATATTTTGACCTGTATATTATTTTTTTGTTATAATTGAACAATTTATACTGCCTTTACTGCAATAATAAAATAATGGGAAGGCCTGGCTCATCATTGGTGAATACTCCCAACGGTTTCGAAGGTATAATATAACAAATTCTATTAATGATAGTGATATAGCGATAGGGGTTTTATTGACTTATCATCTCCATCATCATACACTCTGGAATCGAGGCTGTTAAAGTGATTACTTTCACAACTACCTTGATATCGTGACAAATGGTCCAAACTGAGACATCAGAACTTGTGGGAATATATGCAGAATATAGACATAATCAGTCTTACATTTCTTGTTTATATATATTTTATAGTACGATGTCTAGGGTAGCCTAGTGGACATGGCACCTGCCCGGTAAGCGGAACACTGTGAATTCGATTCCCATCCCTGGACACTTTTATTTTTCCGTTCATCATTACTATTCAGAATTCATCCTTTCATACTTCATCCCTAATGTTAGAAATAATCGTTATTTATCCTTAAAATAAATTTCGATTTTTCGTTCAAAAGAAACACATGCGGGTTAATTTTCAAATGTCGTTCTACACTTATATATATTTTGTTTTGTCTATCGAACTATAGGACCAACATTTATATACAAAAAGTAATATTTATTTATATTAACCTATAATATAATATACGGGCACACATGGGGCATTAATTCTTCTTCCTGTATAGGTTATCTTCAACACCAATTTTTGAAAGTTTTTCGTAATTCGCAAAATATTTAATTTTTACATTTAATTCTAAGAATTTTGCAAAATTTATTATTCTTGACCCAAATTATTCTACTCAAATAATTTCACCAATGATATCGATGAAAAGAGAATAAAATGGTAGTTTGACAGGAACGGAAATGAAAATCCTAAAGAAGATTGAAAGGGGAATTTTGGCCTGTTGCTGATTATCAGAAAAAGGCTGAATAATTGGATAAGACAAATATTAATAAAAGATGAATTGATTGAAATTTCTGGAGAGAGTAAGATAAAAAAAAGATAAAAAGGTAAGAAATATAAGTGGATCAGATAATGATCTATAAATGAGTGAAGAGAAGATATTTAGAAAATTAAAAATGGCGGTACTTAATAACAGAACTATCTAAGAGTAGAGAAATTTGAATAAAATAAATATATCCACCGTTGATAAAATAAATATCGTTCCTATACTATTAGGCATTCAATTCTTGTTCTTATTTCAGACTTCCAAAGTTTGTTATTGTTGCACCAGGTTGCGGTTCGGCAGACTCTTCAACCTTCATTCTCTCCTGTGCTGGGTCTTGTATCTTACCAGAGCATGTTTCAACCATCCTACAAATTTATATAAGGCAATAATAAGATAAATCTACTTTAAGTAGCCCCCAGAATAATTTATTTATTTTTCACATCAAAGAGAGCAGTGAAGTCACACGTGTACCTAAATACAGATGATGATTCTATAATACATATATTCTGTTTATAATACATATATTCTGTTTAATAAAATAAATAAATATAAATATAAATTTGAATTTAAAATATATGAAAAATAATATTACAAATAAAAATAAAATAGGTTCATTAGCCATGATGCAAAAATATACAAAGCAATAACACGCTATCTATATTTAACGAATGAAGACATTGAACGCGAATGTTTCTTTTCACAAATAAATCAAACTTCTACTGTCCTTAACGCGATTCGAAATATTGGGAGGGCTCTTGGCTCATCAGTTGTGAACCCTCCCAGCGGTTTCGCCAATTTTTAATCTATCAGACCGCTTCTTTAGAGCTCCAATACTGTATTTTATCATTCTGCTAGCAGTCTGTTAGATTAAATTGGTAAATCCGCTGGAAGCGTTTACCACTGATGAGCCAAGCCCTCCCAATATTTTTTCATCGCTGTAAGGACAGTAGAAGTTTGAGTTATTTGTGAAAAGAAACATTCGCATCTCAAAGTTTGATATTATATTTGAATTGTGTAGCTTCTTTCATCAGATTATTACCATAAACTTATTCATTTAAAATACGCAATAATATCGTGAGAATTTAGTAAAATAATGAAATTTTCTTAAAATAATTTTTGGCTATATATGATTCTTATGGTATTTATTATCGAATATATATTTTTCTCTACCGATATTACTTGAATAATAAAAATATCAGTTTTTGTTATCATTTGTTGGATGGAAAGGTTTGTGTGGATATATGTAGCTGCATCTTATCCAAAATTTTTATTTAGTTCCTGACCTTCCGACAGTGTCTTACTCTCACTCTCCATTATTCCCCAAGGATAGTGACAGCGAATCATTGAAACGTCAGGAACTAAATAATAATTTGACTGAGATGAAGTATTTTCTTTTTTAAATATATATACGCGTATATATATATATATAATTTTTTTCTATTGTTTTTTCATGTGTTAAGCGTCTTTACGCAAATTTGGCCTTAAATACCCATTTCTTGATTTTTCGGGAAGCCATTGGGACCAAAATTTGGTCGCAGGGGTTACAGTTTTCTCCACGCGGACGAGCGCCAACAGCGCGAAACGCGTTCGTGGATGGCTTTTCTTGAATCATCAAGAAGCCAAATATCACGGAGCAAGCTAAATAAACGTTTAGTTTATTTTTGCTCCACTAGATGGCGCTCTGCCATCTAAAAAAGCACATGTGCTCGTTGTCAGGAGATGCCTTCTTTATTTTTAATATATATATATATATATTTTAAAGATTGAGCAATCCATAATAATATCTATAAATAAATATAAAGCATATATTGGATCTGAATTTATTAATCAACCTATATTTCTAGGGGCAAAACGCCTCTCTTTATCAAGGCTTTTCTTTGATTTAAACTAAATCACGTGTCTATATACCCATGTGATTTAGTTTAAATCAAAGAAAAGCTTTGATAAGGAGAGGCGTTTTTCCTCTAGAAATATTGATTGATTAATAAATTCAGATCCAATATATGCTTTATATTTATTTATAGATATTTATATATATATTAAAAATGAAGAAGGCATTTCCTGACCACGAGCACATGTGCTTTTTAGATAGCAGAGCGCCATCTAGTGGAGTAAAAATAAACTAAACGTTTTTAACACTTGCTCCGTGATATTTGGCCAACCTAATTCCTTGATAAATCAAGAAAAGCCAACCACGAACACGTTTCGCGCTGTTGGCGCTCGTCAGCGTGGAGTAGGCTGTACCACTTCGACCAATAATTATCAAGGAATTGAGTTGGCCAAATATCCTGAAGCAAGTTAAATAAACGTTTAGTTTATTTTTGCTCCACTAGATGGCGCTCTGCCATCTAAAAAGCACATGTGCTCGTGGAAAGGAAATGCCTTCTTTATTTTTAATATCAACATCTGAACCACTTATCTTTTTTTTTCTATTGTTTTTTCATATATATATATATATATATTAATCAAATGGTTTATTGGTCGCAATGGTTCAGCCTACTCCACGCTGACGAGCGCCAAAAGCGCGAAACGTGTTCGTGGTTGGCTTTTCTTGATTTATCAAGGAATTAGGTTGGCCAAATATCACGGAGCAAGTGTTAAAAACGTTTAGTTTATTTTTACTCCACTAGATGGCGCTCTGCTATCTAAAAAGCACATGTGCTCGTGGTCAGGAAATGCCTTCTTCATTTTTAATATATATATAAATATCTATAATATTTAATATATATATAAATATCTATAAATATCGGGTTTACCCGATTAAATGTTTTATTCAAACACTATTCGTTACAATTATAAATTGGCGCCGTGGATGTCACTCTTGTGAAACGTCCCGCTCCAAACTTTACAGTCAGATTAGTTACGATATAAATCTTCAAATCGAGCGAGCGTCTATAAATATTTCGATTTAGATCAAGTATTCTAATTATTAATCGAACTATTATTAATAAAATTTTGAGAAGATTTCGATTTTAAACGTATTTATAACCTTGATAGAGGGCGCTGTTCGTGAGCTAAGTAGAATAATTTGAATATATAGTTTTAATATTTAATTTATATATAATTTAAAATAGCCTATCGTTTTCCTCGTATTTTTTTACCTATGTATGGAAATTTTGGTTTGAATTAGTGAACTACTGCGAATTTGTATACCGGACATACAAACCAACAAACAAACAAAGAAACATACAAACATTCATTTATATATATATAGAAGATATAATATAAATGAGTTTTAAAAATTGTTAAAAAAAATGCATCGGCCGGGAATCGAACCCGGGCCGCCCGCGTGGCAGGCGAGCATTCTACCACTGAGCCACCGATGCGTATACAAAATGGCCATATTTGGGTATTCATTCCATTCCGGATTACTCCGCGTAAAAAAAAGTTCTTCAAATGAAAAAAAGAAATAGCCAAAAATAATAAGCAAAATGTAGCCAAAAATTTTCTTCAGGTTTATAAAAAGCGACATGCAAAATTTGGAACCAATTGGTTCAGTAGTTTTTGAGTTTATCGCGAAACAGACAGACAGACAGGAATTGACTTTTATATATATATATAGAGATATATATGAATTATGCAGGGTTCTGCTTTGTTGAGTCATCTTTCTCCCAAATAGTTTTATAGTAAAAAGAAACAATAGAGTGAAAATAGAAACGCTATGGGGAACTCAACTGAAATACGCTAGATACATCTCAGTAGAAAAAAAAACTAGTTTTGGGTTTCAGCTACCATAAGTGAAAGAGCTTTATAACATAATGATTATTATAATTTTACACAAATAAATTTACTGTAAAATTTTTTAACGATAGATGGCAATAAAATTTAATTTACTAATAATGATTATTATATAAAATTTCAACTATTTTTGCCACGTATGATTCTTTTTAAAACAAATCAAATTATATATATTTCATAATATATACTCTTCCAGGAATAATAAAGCAAACCTAGAGCCAGCCCAGAGAGAGATGGGATGTAAAGTCCGGTCAATTGAGACAGCAGCGACATTCCAAGGGGCGGCAAATGGGGCCCGTCCGTCAACACCTTGGGACTTTTAGGACAGTTGGGGAATTGTGTGCGATACGAACGGCCGGCCGCTCAGCGGTGGCCGGGCCGTCTCTCTCTCGCTGGTTGCCTGGGTCCCTTATCCAACTTGTGGTGTGATTATTTATCTTTCCCCACCTTATTATTATTATATTGCCATATATATATATATATATATAAATATTAGATGAGAAGGCATGACTTATCAGTGCTGAAACTCTCAGCGATTTCACCAAATTAATCTCCAAACCACTCTACTATTGTATTGGATTGTTTTTCCTATATACCGTGCATATAATAAAGAATACTCCTTGGCTGTCTTCTATTTTTTAAATCACCCCTTTCACATTGAGAATTTATTATAATAAACAAAGACGATTTTATCTTTCAAATATACTATTTATATGAAAATATAGTACAAATATGATATTGTACTGGGATAAGGTGCATAAATTATGAAAAAAAAAGGCGTCTCCTTATCGTGCAACTGAAAGTTAGCGTTTCCGTGGTTAGCTTTCCTTGATTAATCAAGAATGTGTATTTGGCCAATTCTGGAATAATAAAAAATCAACGAGAATAGTTGATATTTATTCCGATAGATGGCGCAAGCCATCAGCAACTTTCAGTTGCACGATAAGGAGATGCCTTTTTTCATACTATTTATATATTTTTTGGAACTATTTGAAGTAAAATGAGAAAAAAAAAATCCCTGGAAGAATATAAATAAATTTTTAAAAGGTTAAATTGAGTAAAATATAAAAGAAAAGACATTATTGATATTTCCTACAAGCTAGTGGTATTTACCATAAAATCTGTTCACTGATAGCTACAAATCAAGCGACCTATCCATAGAATGAACAGTAGAAGTGGATGAGTAGATATTAGGATACCTATTTAGAGGACCTCACAGAAAATGATGATTGCCTAGGAAGCATTTTATAAAATGGGAAGATATTCTCAAAATGAATACCCAAGATAAACCGTTTATAGGGAAATATGCTAGTAGAGGGAAATGTTCAAGCAATTTGAGAGATAATGGTGATAGCTTTGAATATAATGTGAGGCTAAAACGTTATTTTAAATATAATATTATTCATAATTACTTCAATTACTTAATATTTAATTTTCATGCCAAATTTGGAGGTATTTCTCCAGGTTAATATTGAAAAAGAAGGAATAGAATGATCTGAATCGATTGATAAAATAGTAAAATAATATTCAAGAAAGTGAAAACACCAGTAAAGACAACAATGGTAACATCCTGAATATAGATGTTGTCTGGCTGGCATTCATATTTCTGTGAAATATTTATAGACACTTTGGCCTGTTAGAAAGTGGCCGAAGTTTCTATTTTTTTTTTAGAAACAATAATAACAGTTATTCAAAAATATTTTATTAGAACGATACAAATAGATTCAAATGAAGGGTTGACTCAAACTAGACATTATTGAGTTAACTTACGATGAACATATATGTATATAGTGTTGAATATTATAAACAGTATATATTTAAATTTAATTTCCTTTGTAAATATATTTTGGATTTCATTAAGAAAAATGGTCTTTGATGTAACGATCTCAAATAAATATTGGACATATCTTGTGGTCGTAAACAATATATAGGTGTATGCGTGTATACATGTGTATATATGTATATATTTTAAATTTATTGATGCAACTGTAAATAAAATTCAATGAATATCTCTATATGTAAATAATATTCATGAATCTTTCTAAGTTACCTTCTGTGTGTGTGTGTGTATCTTTCCATGTTGAATATTTTCTTTGTTATATTTGTATGTACATTAAGCGCAAGTATCCCTAGGGGGACATAGCGTTTTGAATCGAAATAAATAAATAAACAGTATATATATATTATATATAATATAAATTGCAAATATTCCATTTTTTATGAAACATGTATTTTAATTTCATTCATTGACTGTTCTACATTTTTGACCATAGATTTAGAAGATAAAACTTTGAATATTTGTTGTAAATATTTATAGTTAACTCTACCTATTTTTTAAATCACGAATATAAAATTCATTTTATAAATTCTATATTACTGTAACAAATAATTTTAAGTGTAATTTACTTCAAGTAAATCAAAATAAAAACTACTTGATTGGTAAATAATCTATTTTATTATTTTTTCACGACTGCACCTCCAATTCTATATTTTTCAGCAACAAAACAATATATTCATAACATATATATATGTTATATAAAAATATGTTTTTCAAATATATTTCATAGATAAAATACTCTGCTAAATCGACCACCAGAGGTCGCCGTTTGCCCTATAAAAAAACTCATTGTTGTTGTATCCCGTTGGCCGGCTCAAACCTTTGTACATTATGTAAATAATATTTTGCTTTCCTTGTTCTACTCGCCTTAAGCCAGGCAGTATGTTTACCAAATTATGTTTAATTATATCCCATAAGCTTAATTAAAGCTATTTTGATAACTAATTTCATTCAATTATTACCACGACTGCATCACCAATACCATTTAGTACTAAAAAGAACCAACAAATAACTCCATAGCATAACCAAAATCAAAATAATCAAAAATACAACAGAAAATCTCTTTTTTTTTTTAATTTATATAATATATATATATCCTATATGAGCTAGATTGCCATGGTGATTTATATATATTTTTAATATGAAAAATGTTGTGTGTTCACCTATACATATTTCCTTATATATATGAAGTATATTTTTTCTTCGTTCAGATAGTCGCTAGAGGTTTACAAGAAAATGTAATTATTTTATCTAAAAATACTGGTTAATACATTTGATTGTTAAGGGAAAGAGTTGTTGTTGTTGTCGTGTCAAAAGAAGAGTCTTAGATGTCTCCATGCATCTCCATCACAGCAGCAGCATTATCCACTATCTTTGCTCTTCATTGGAAAATGGGTGCCGTTGCCACGTTAGTCACCTTGGAAACGAACCAGAATTTGGTCGAATATTCCAAGGGTCCAGGGGGGACCGCAGGGAGATGTGGTCGGACTTCTCCCCCCCAGGGAAAGAGTTAAATGGTCTATTATTCGGTGATCCTGTCATTAATGGAGTTTTTCGGATATTATATAAGTATATTTTTGTTTTGGGTAAAGAAAGGTTATTTTTAACAATATAGAGGTAGATACATTTGGTTGTAGATGGTAACAATGAACTGGTATACTAGTTGGGGATCGTTTTGCTTTTGAGGCCTTTTGCTATTGTCTTCTTGTTCTGGGGAGGAAAAGGTGTTTTATTAAAATATATAGAGGTTGATACATTTGGTTGCGGTAGGTAACAGTTGGGAATCATGATATTTTTAGCGCTTTTCTAGCAGTGTCTCCTTGTATTCTGAGAAGGGAAGGATATTTTAATAAAAATAATAGAGGTTGATACATTTTTGGTTTTGGAGGTAACAATAGAATAATTTCCTATTTGGGGATCATGTCATTGTTAGGGCGTTTATAGTAGTAAGTGTCTTTTTACTTTCTGAGAAGGAAAATGTATTTCAATAAAAATAATGGAGCTTGATACATTTGCTGTGTTTAGAGGGTAACAATGGAATAGTATCCTAGTTGAGATCGTGTCATTGTTAGAGATTATCTGGTAGTAAGTGTCTTCTTGTGTTCTGAGAAGGAAAAGCTATTTTAATAAAAATAATTGTGGTTGATACATTTGGTTTAGAGGGTAACAATGGAATGGTCTCCTAGTTGAGATCGTGTCATTGTTAGAGATTTTCTGGTAGTAAGTGTCTTCTTGTGTTCGGAGAAGGGAAAGGTATTTTAATAAAAATAATTGTGGTTGATACATTTGTTTTTTTTTATTTATGCTTATGAGGTGATACAGCAGCGTATTTACAATTAGAGAGGAGACAAAATGAATTAAATTTGGTTTAGAGGGTAACAATGGAATAGTATCCTAGTTGAGATCGTGTCATTGTTAGAGATTTTCTGGTAGTAAGTGTCTTCTTGTGTTCTGAGAAGGGAAAGCTATTTTAATAAAAATAATTGTGGTTGATACATTTGGTTTAGAGGGTAACAATGGAATAGTCTCCTAGTTTAAATCGTATCATTGTTAGAACTATTTTGGTAGCAAGTGTCTTATTGTGTTCTGGGAAGGGAAAGGTATTTTAATAAAAATAATTGTGGTTGATACATTTGGTGTGTTTAAAGGGTAACAATGGAATAGTAACCTAGTTGAGATCGTGTCATTGTTAGAACATTTTTGGTAGTAAGTGTCTTCTTGTGTTCTGAGAAGGGAAAGGTATTTTAATAAAAATAATTGTGGTTGATACATTTGGTTGTGAAGGGTAACAGTTAAATGGTCTCCTGGTTGTGGAGAGAATATAATTGTTGGTGCCTTTCTGGTGCTGGACCACATCTTGACCTGGGAAGGAAATATCTTTCCACACCATGGAACATGCTGAATTAAAAAAAAAACACATTTATCGATTTTTAATTAAAATAACACTTTATAAAAGGAGGAGTTATCGGAATTATTTCCATTTTCTTTTCAATCACAAAAACGTTTTTGATTCATTTTCATTATTCTTTAAGGTAAAACTTCGCCAGGCCGACGAAGGGCGACATTCCGGAAATTAAACCTCTTTGGTTTTATCAATTCAAAAGTTGAGTTGACTATTATTTAGGAATAAAGAAAAAATGCTCTTTAATTGGCTCCGAAAGATGGCACAAGTCATCAGCAACGTTCAGTTGCACGATCATGAAATGAATTTTTTTACTTTACCACCGAATCGAGTATATATAGTTTTATTGAAATAAAGTATTACAAACATTTGAAATTGAAACAATCCGAATTGAATTGACACATTTTTAGACCTAAAATTATTTTACTTAATAGATAATAAATATATGAATCTAAAATTTACGATATAAATTTATAAATCATATAATCATAATATACCTACATAAACTATAGCATAGGATGAATTCACGCCCAATAGATTTCCGTATTACACCCGAATTTATGCTCTTTCAAAGGCATAAACTGGGATTCATCCCATAAACTGGTATTAGGAAGAGAAAAGGAGATGTGATTTTGACCAAGTCCTGGAATTTATCCGAAGCTAAAATATAATTTTAAAAAACAGAAGAAATCATATAAGAATTTAAAGGTACACGTGAGAGATAATCCTCACCGGAAATTTTAAATATAAGCTCGAGATAATGTGAAGAAACTTGATAAAACAAACAAACTAAGGATGACTTCATAAAAAGGGATGAAGTGTAGATGTCTTTGAAACACGTGAAGGAAATGTATACTCGTGTCTATAGTTTGCAACATTTTAATATGTGAATATCTCAAAAACCTCGGTAATAAATATTATTAAATGGTTTTTCCTTCGTTAACATGTTTTTATTTTGAACTTTTTGTTTATTTTTAAATTTACTTCAGTTCAACATATACTATTGAAATATAATATATATTCGGCATACATTATAGGTTGATGCGAAAATAATGACCGATTTCATAAATCCAAATTCAATCGTTGATGATTGCAATTAATTATTTTTAAATATATTAATAAAGCATTTAAATACAATATAATATAATGCGGCTTATGATTGTGAAAGGACATTTGAAAACCATCCCGCATGTGTTTCTTTTCAACGAAAAATCTAAATTTATTCCAAGGAGAAATAACGATTATTTCCAACCTTTGAGATATGGCACGAAAGTATGAATTGTGAAGAGTAATAATAAACGGAATTTCCCATCCCTGGACACTTTTATTTTTCCGTTTATCATTACTCTTCACAATTCATCCTTTCATACCTCATCTCAAAGGTTAGAAATAATCGTTATTTCTTTTTGGAATAAATTTTGATTTTTCGTTGAAAAGAAACACATGCGGGATGGTTTTCAAATGTCGTTTTACAACGCATCTAAATCATTCTTTTTAGAATTAATAACCCTCTGTTAATAAATAGTTTCAATATTTAATTTAATAAAATATAGAGACATGTCATAAATATATGTATATAGAGACAATTACTAGATAGATATATAAAATAAATATGTGATAAAGAAATATTAAATATATGTGTGTGTGTGTGACATCAAATTTCATTCTAATATATTTATAATATATTCTAAACATTATAACAAACAAAAATTATATATATATGTATAATAATTTTTCTCTTCAAAATTTTAAAATTCAATTCTCCATAATGTAGTTTTAAAAAGGAAAACCTATTTCTTCATAGGGCATTCACCTTCTTTATGATGTTAATTTTTGATAAAAAGTTGGACCGAGTAAATCCATCTTAATCTCATCGCCTATCTATCAGATGGAAGTTTAACAAAAAGAATTATTTTGTTAAAGAAATACAAGTAACTCTATTCTAATCTCTTTCTCTGTAAATAAATACATATTTTAGCATTCTTCCCGCTTAATTTCATTTATTTTTATATTATTTTTGTCAGCGACAGTTTTTCAAACAAGGTATGATTGATGAGTTAGTACAATCCCCAAAAATATCTTCGATTTTTTTTTTTTAAAGATTAATTAGATTTGTTTTACATTTTTTATCTCTATATTTATTAATATGAATTTATCAATTTGTTTGTTTCATTTAGGAATTTTATAAATTTTCAGTTTATATACCCTTATAAATAGTTGAAAATATTTTAAAGAGAGATTGAAATTGAAACTACTTTATTCCAATGTCCATATAATATTATATAGTTCAAAATTTAAGTTTTAATACAGAATAAATAAATAAATAATAATATATATGTCATAATATATACTCTTCCAGGAATAATAAAGCAAACCTATAGTCGACCCAGAGAGAGACGGGAGGGTAAGGACCGGTCACTTTAGACATCAGCGACATTCCAAGGGGCGACCACTGAGGCCCGTTACTTGGAACCTCAGGACTATAAAGACAGTGGGGGATTGTGTACAATACGAACGGACGCCCGGCTATGCCGGGCCCCGGCGCTACCTCTCTCTAGTCGTCTGGGCTTCCCTTCCAACTTGTGGTGTGATTATTTCTCTTCCCACCTTATTATATTATACCACATATGTATATTTACATCAGACATGAGCCTTCTCTGAAGGGACGTCTGGACAATGTCAAATGTTCAAGGCCGCCCTGAGTTCCGAAAGGCCCGTGCTTATAGAGGGATTTTTGTCCCCAACGTGCTCAGTTGAATCGCCGAGGAATTCGTACAGAATTCTAGAGAGAGAGAGAGATTGATATATATTATACTATATACTATCGACTATAATAAACTCTTTAAGTTAAAATAGAAAATAAAACGGTGATTTAAGAGGAAGTATCTCGTGCGAATTTTATTAGCAAGCTTTCGGACGTTTTTCTACAGGCTCATTCGATAACTAAACAAAAGACGAGATGAGTTTTAATAAGTGATAAGGGCATCTCGAACAGAAGGTAGAAAATCTCTGGTAAAATCGACTAAAATAAACTCTTCAAGTTAAAATAGAAAAATAAAACGTAGATTGAAGAGGAGTGCTTTGTGCGAATTTTATTAGCAAGCTTTAGGACGCATCTCGTATGGAAAAATATCTTATCTTATTAAAACTCATCTCGTCTTTTGTTTAGTTATCGAAAATGTCTGTAGAAGGAAGCATGCGTCCGAAAGCTTGCTAATAAAATTCGCACAAGATTCACCTCTTCTACTCCTCTCTTAAATATAAGAATAATTTTTGAAATTATAAATATTATGGTTGTATATTCCCCCCCCCCCACATGCATGTTGATTACCTTTTCTTTTATATTATAAAATTAAATTGAGAGAGATATATATATATTAAATATAGATTCTAATATTACAACATAAAAATCTCAAGGAAATATATTCTAAGCCTCAAAATAGAAAATATTTTTGTATATAAAATTATTCTTTTATAAAATATAAAAATAATATATGCCTGAAAATTAATATATGTTTAGGTATGTTCAGGTACACACAGGTAACACTACATTTCATATTTAAATATATATAATGTGAAAAAATGATAGAAAAAAGCAAAAATAAAAAGGTCTGGTGTTGATATTAAAAATTGATTTATGTTCCACTAGATGACGCTCTGCCATCTAAAAAGCACATGCTCTTCTGGACAGGATATGCCTTTTTTATTTTTAATATATATAATATTCAAATAAAAAGAGATATATTGGATCAAAATATCATTTATTTTACCAATATTTTAGTTGGCTGAACGCCAACCTTTTTCAAGGTATTATAACATATTAATATGTTGGCGTTCAGACAACTGATATATTAATTAAATAAATGATATTTTGATCCAATATATGCCTTTTAAAATAAAGATTTATTCATGGATTGCTCTATTTTCAAAAGTATATATATATAATATTAAGTGCTATTTCTACAGCCCTTATGCTGAAATGAATGGCAATTGAAAAGTGAGGGCATGGCTCATCACTGGTTAAACCTCCCGCGGTTATGCCAGGTAAATCTCTAGACTGTTTACTACTCTATTCAACCGAATTTTATATAAACTCTGAAATTTTGTTATTGAATACATCAGAAGGGAGTTTTAAAAGAACGTTGGACATAGAACTGTAGATTTAACGCTGTTTTCAGCTATAGATGTCGCGAATTTGATCATTATATTTATCATTAATAATGTATATACATGTTATATTAAAATATTATTTTATTCAAAATTATATTTTTTTATAGATTCAAATACTCTGTTAAATCGACCGGCAGAGGTCACGCTCCCCCTATATAAACTGATTGTTGTTGTTTGCCGATGTCCGGTTCAAATCATTTGTACAATTTGTAAATAATCTTTGTTTTCCTTGTTCTACTCGCCTTTAGCCAGGCAGTACTTTTATCAAATTATGTTTTTATATATTCCTTAGCTCAATTAAAGAAATCTCTGATCAAAACTATTTTTAGTATTATACTTTCAAGATTTTAACCACGACTGCATTACCATAGCATAATCTCAACAATTCCAAATTCAAGCTGAACATTTTTTTATTTATAACTACATATTAAGGAGAATATTTTTATGAGATTACCTACACTATAAAATATACCTGTACTATATAATATACGTATACTATACACTATATATAAAAATATACCTATAAATCGCTTTGAAAATAGATAAATCCATATTTAAATCATTGGATAATAAAAAGGAATATTTTGGATTTATTAATGGCAAATAAATATTTCATTAAATCCAATATATGCGTTTTTATTATCTAATACCTATAAATATATATACCTATACTATAAAATATACACACAACACTATCTCTATATTTTAAAATAAAATATTTAAAACTAAAAAATCATATTTAAGAATAATTTGTGTTAACATGTATTAAATATTTTTTTGTTTGAAAAATTGAAATAATAAGACTTTGTTAAATTATTTTAACAAAGACTTATTGCTATCAAAGTTTAATAGACACAAATACCCCCTTAATGCATCTAAATTATCATTACGTATTTATATCTATAGAGATGAGAGAAGAATTTGTGTTATAAATCCTGAGGTATTCTATTGGGATATAATGCCATAGGCCAAATAAATTCTAACTATTTATGCTGTCAAAGTTTTCACACTTTTTTTATATTTGATTTATTCAATAAAAGGTTTTTGACCTCCAATTTTTTCTTATCAATGATATCTCTTAGGATCCATTTATAATATCCATTTTTCTATATTTAGAATATTTTTAAATTTTGGACAGATAGACTGATTTGTTTATGTGTGGGCGGGAGTCGATGACTTTGTATTATTGGTTTCTCTGTAGATTGTCTTCAAAATTGTACGCTTACTCGTGTTATGATATCATTAAAAGGTAAACATGTTAATCTCTATTCATGATAAAATTGTGAAAAGAGTTTTAAAATAACAAAATATTTTCTCACAATGTGTTTCTTTTTTTTACAAAACGCTAGCTTTCAAGCGATAATCGCTCTTCAACGGGCTTAATAAAACATCGACTCTATCCTACAAGAAATATTTATAAAAACATACGCGCGCAGCGTGGATATTTACAACTGAAATTTAAAATTTTAAAACATGTTAATGTTTTTCGCCATTAAATTGTATTTCTATTGTTAAATTCCGATAGTAATGACATTTTTTACAGATATTAAAAAGAGAAACTTGAATCAATAATGAATTTATATTGGTATAGACAATTGACAAATATAATAATTTTACCAACATCTTGTCAATACATGTATAAGTGCACAGTATTTACTATTTAATATAAGATAATTATATATACATATTATATTTTAAAAAATATATATTTTCTGCTTGAATTTATGATCATCTTGGGGAGCAGTCGTGGCATAAATATTGATAGAATTAAAATAGTTTTGATAATAGATTGCTTTAATTGAGCTTTAGAATAATATATAAAACATAATTTGGTAAAAAGTACCGCCTGGCTTAAGGCGAGTGAACAAAGAAAACAAAAGAATATTTACATAATGTACAAATGTTTTGGGTCGGCCAACGGGGAAGAACAACAACGAGTTTTTATAGGGGAAGCCTGACCTCTGGCGGTCGATTTAACAATATTTGAATCTATGATATATATTTGATAAACATATTTTTTTTATATAACATTTTAAATAATATCTTAATATAACATTTCCCCCCTGTAAAGAAAATAATATGGGTTCATTCAGAGAAAAGTGATTAAAAAAATATTGTTAAAAAAAAGATAAAATGATTAAAAGAAAATAACATAACCAATATTATCATATTGGTTTTTTATATGGTAACCAATAGACAGGAAAATACAAAATGATATAATGTGAATAATGATAACAAAAATGTGGTGAAGAGTGAAAATGTGGTTGATTGAAAATTGTGGTAAAGAGTGAAAATTGTGGTAAAGAGTGAAAATGTGGTTGATTGTAAACTATTTAAAACATGATTGAGAATTAAATTAAAAATCAGGTTAAAATGGGGTAAATGACAGAAACAAAGTATAAAGTACCTTGAAATGGATGATTCCGGCTGGAGTTGAATTCTCGGGAGATGGCTGGCGTTGGGCGGAAGATGTGATGGCTGGTGAAGCTATGGTTGTTTGTGGAGAATGCTATGGTTGATTGTGGAGAATGCAATGTTTGCTTGTGAAGAAGGCTATGTTTGCTTGTATTGGGCTATGTTTGATTGGGGTAGGTTATTTCTTGTTGAATTAGACTATGTTTGATTGAGGATGACTATGGTTGTTTGTAGGTGACTATTTTTCGTTGGAGAAAGCTATTTTTGATTGAGGAGGTTATTTCTTGTTGAATTGGACTATGTCGTTTTAAAATAGGTTATTTTTGGTTGAAATGAGCTATTTTTGATTGGAATGAACTATTTTTGATTGGGAAAGCTATTTTTGGTTGAAGGACCTGCATAATTGAAAATAAGTTATGTTTGCATGGATTGGCCTATGTCTTGCGTTGACGAAGATAATTGTTGTGGTAGGGATTTGCATATTAGAGTTTTGTCTTTGGAATTTCGAACAAACAGGTAAATATCCTGTCGACTAATATTATATTTTAAAAAATATATTTTTTCTGCTTGAATTTATGATCATCTTGGGGAGCAGTCGTGGCATAAATATTGATAGAATTAAAATAGTTTTGATAATAGATTGCTTTAATTGAGCTTTAGAATAATATATAAAACATAATTTGGTAAAAAGTACCGCCTGGCTTAAGGCGAGTGAACAAAGAAAACAAAAGATTATTTACATAATGTACAAATGTTTTGGGTCGGCCAACGGGGAAGAACAACAACGAGTTTTTATAGGGGAAGCCTGACCTCTGGCGGTCGATTTAACAATATTTGAATCTATGATATATATTTGATAAACATATTTTTTTATATAACATTTTAAATAATATCTTAATATAACATACATATATGCATCATACTATGTACTAAAAACATGGCAACTCTGCCAGCGCTGCAGAATTTGGTGGAGAATCGCCAGCGGGTCTCCAGTGTTGGGTGGATTGTAATAATTACTATCTATCAAAACATAAATCTTCTTTATTGAAGGTACAAAATAAATGAATATAAATTTCTATAATAAATCTATAAACTCATATGCCTAAACCTCTCCACATATACTCTCTCACACCTCCCTCTCAATTAATTCAATCAAAGAATGAAAATTGATATTTTAAATAAATAACATCAACATCCAACGACACCACGCATTTTCCGATCTAAGAAGAAGTCCAATATATGGGTATAGATTATATTAAACAAATAAAAGTGTTGTTTAAAATAATGTTCTTAAAGTGGAATAAAGATGTATATGTGTTATATATTTTTTTTCAAAATAAAATTGCATTCAAAATGAAATATATCAATACATTTTCAAATAAAAATTGTGAAAAGAAACATTCGCTTCTTAATGTCTTCATTCGTTATAGATAGATGGAGCGTTATATTGCTTTGTATTAAAATTATTTTTCTTAAAAAAAACAAAGAGTATAAAAAAAAAGTATACCATCAGATTATTATTTTAATTGATTTTGATGATTAGTCAGATTTTATCAACTGGTTCTGTTATCCAATCCAATACAAACAAGAGGCCATGTTTCACTATGGCAACTGCCCAGATTTAGGTCCTTTTAAGATACCTAATTGAAGTCATAGTATAGAGAAATTCCCTATTTAATTCAGAGAAAATCATTGACGTCACTTAGTTTTTGCTTCTATAGTCACAGACATATACACTATTTTTTAATAAAATCTACAGGCAATCAAGGGCTATGTTTCTTTACTATTTTTATTTCTCTAGCTTTCGGTCTAACATGCCCTTCAACAGGAGAAGTATGAGTTACAACTAACTATACACGCCAAGAATAAGGAGAGAGTTACCAGAAGAGTAACGACTGTGGCGTTGGCGAGAGTAACAACAGCAACCGGCACAAAACTTCTAACACTCCTCCTCATTTCATTTTCATTTCTACTACACATTACATATAACTAGAATAACAATTAATGAGTATTTACATTACGTTACCTCCTAGGGCCAATATAAAAGTGTATTTACAAACATTCGTCCCAGGAAACAGAACCACAGCAGTAGGCGATTCCCACAATTTTTCCAGACCTGAAAATAGGCCAAAGCGCCATCTATTGGCGGAGGCTGTAGGTGTTTTGAAGGCTCATATACGCGACAATATAAATACTAGAATTTCTTTTACATATTTTAAAATCTTCTATATTAAATCGTATATAAGAAATTTACTTATATTATTCTCATTTATAAATTCATATTCAATATTTACACAATATATATTTATATACAAGGTTGTCCCAAAAGTTCGTAAACACTTTCAAAAATTTAATTAGGATATATATATTATATGAATATAGATTTGGAATTTGTTACAGGTGTTTACGAACTTTTGAGATAACCTTATAATTATAAACTTTATATTGTGTGATATAGTTGATATTTATATCAATAGATATAGAGAAAGATATCTGCAACCAGCAATTTAACAATCATATACAACAACAACAAAAAACCTTTATTAAGACACTATTGTCTTACAAGGGGATTCCCCTAAAAGGTTTTAATGTACACAAGTGAGGAGGAAAAGCAAATTAGAGGGGAGGGGGAGCCATCAGCCGTTGTCTGTGGAGTTGAGCACTTTTCCCCTCATTTTATCAATCGCCTTGAAAAATTTAAAATATTTATAAACAAATGTTTTATACAGCAGGAGAGTAGTTAAAATTTTATATAGATGTTATATAATGATATTATTTTATTTAAAATTATATTTCATAGATTCTAATACTCTGTTAAATCGACCGCCAGAGGTCACGCTTCCCCTAAAAACCTCATTGTTGTTGAACCCGTTGGCTGGCTCAAAACTTTTGTACATTATGTTAATAATCTTTTGTTTTCCTTTTTCTACTCGCCTTAAGCCAGGCAGTACTGTTATCAAATTATGTTTTTTTTTGTATATTCCATAAGTTTAATCAAAGAAATCACTAATCAAAACTCTTTTAAATATTTAACCACGACTGCATCGCCATAGCTCAATCCTCAAAATAATCAAAAATCAACATAAATCTCATTCTTAAATAAATATAAATTTTCCTATTATCCTCATTTTTATTTTTATAACATACATGTTGTTCATTATAGTGTTAAACAATCATATAAATTATGTATGAAATAATTTCACAATCAAGAAACAGGTCATTAGTCTCTTTGTTTCTTTTTGTAGACTAATTTGATTAGTTGGAAAACGATCCGGCAAATGGCAGAACCATTGGTGTTGTAACGTTCTAATCACAATTATATTCAACTCACAGAAAGTAGGTCAGTGATCTATTTACATCCATTAGACCTCAACTTCTCCATTAGAGCCCAGCTAAATCACTTCACAATACAGAGAAGTTCCTTTTTTCAACCCAAACTTAAGGGCGTATTGACGATGCTCTTTACTCTGAAGGGCTTTGACCTAAATTTTCCAAATTGTAATTTAAACTTTATTAGAAATTCATAAAAAAAAAGAACATTTTTAAGGTAAAACATCAGTTCTTCGAAGATAAATTTCTTTTTAAAAATATTTATTGAGATTTTCTAAGCCTTCTCGGGTCTGAAATCTCTTCTATAGTAGGATACGATGAAATAAAATAAATCTATAATAGAAAGGTAAAAACGGGGGAACAATACAAATTATATGTAAAGGAAAATTCTAAATTCTCCAGCCTTGTAAACAAGAATTATTAATTAGCTTTCACAATTTAACATCATTTTTTCAACCAATATTTAAAACCTCTCTCATCACAATAAATAAATATTTTGAAAGCGATTCAAGTTTTGGGGGAAATTATATCTATAGGTATATATGAAAAAAATAATATAAAAAAAAAAGATAAGTGGGTCAGGTGTTGATATTAAAAATAAAGAAGGCATTTCCTGACCACGAGCACATGTGCTTTTTAGATGGCAGAGCGCCATCTAGTGAAGAAAAATAAACTAAACGTTTATTTAGCTTGCTCCGTGATATTTGGCCAACCCAATTTCTTGATAAATCTCAACCCAAGAAATTGGGTTGGCCAAATATCACGGAGCAAGCTAAATAAACGTTTAGTTTATTTTTGCTCCACTAGATGGCGCTCTGCCATCTAAAAAGCACATGTGCTCGTGGACAGGAGATGACTTCTTTATTTTTAATATCAACACCTGACCCACTTATCTTTTTTTTTCTATTGTTGTTTCATATATATATATTTCTTGAAATAAAGAAATATACTTTTGATTCTTTAGATAATAAAATGGCATATATTGAAAAATAAATCTCTTATTCAATCCAATATATGCCCTTTTTATTATATAAATATATATGAGCAATATTATTTTTATCTATAATAACACAATACGAAATTCTACCGATATTAACCGGCGAAAAAGAATGTATATTTCAACACCGTTAAGCTATATCTTGAAATACACATTGACGTATTTTATAATCATCATTCTCTATAATTTATAATATGATTAAACTCGATCTAACCTTGTCCTCTGACATTGAAAATGTTAAGGTCACTGAACGTTAACTTAGTTTTTTTTTTCATGAAAATTTCTTTTATCCCCTAGATAATTCAATTTATCGAAGGTCCGTGGTTCTAAAACACTTCTTTTCATCTAGCTTGAAAGATTTTAAAATGCAATTAAAAATTGATTTCAAAATGGGGGCGAGGTTTTTAAAATTTCTTTTGTCTACCTTTTTGAGCAACGACTAAAATAATAAAAGGGTTTTTGACCTTGTCTTTCTAAATTTGGCATGGTTGAATAAACTCTGAGATATTAAATATCTTAGAAAGGCATGTCTTCAATGAACCAAAAAGTGTTATTTTAATTTGCTAATTATCTTTAATATTGAAGTATTACGCGTTTAAAATTGAAAGATTATTCCTTTTGTGTTGTGCCGTGAAATTGAATTTAATTATAGAAAACATTTTACTTAATTATTAATATTTCCAATTCAATATAAATCAGGGATTTCTTGCTCGAAATTAAAAAATGAATAGTTAGTTTTTTTTTAAATTACAATTTATCTCTCTTATTTATCTGTTTATTTATCAATAACAAAAACAAAAAGCTATATTAAGACCTTTTAGTCTTATACAGATTCTCCAAGCAGAAATGTAGGATACATACAGGAAAAATAATAGTACCTTTATGATAATATGATATTTATTTACAGGAAAAAAATATAAAAATACATATTTTATTAAACAACAACAAAAGATTTATTAAGACCTTTTAGTGTTATACAGATTCTCCAAGCATAAATGAAGGATACATGCAGGAAAAAATAATAGTACCTTAATGGTAATATGATATTTATATACAGGAAAAATTATATAAAGACAGTCAAGCTAATAAATAGAATAGTCTGGGTAAATTGGAGGAAAAGAAATGTATTATACATGGATTTACCACTGATATACTGCAAATGAAGATTCAAAAAGTCTAATCACAATCAATATTAATATAATGAAATTTATACATTGTAATTAAGACAATTGAGCTCATAAACAGATTTGAAAGGGTAAATCCGAGGGAAAAAAAAGATTTAAAAAAATAAAGGAATGAAAAAAACACTGGAATTTACATATGATACATGCTCTAATAATTTCTGTTTATTTATCTATTTATCCTTATTTTAAATATTATTCATTCATATTTATATTTAATATATATTTAACCTCAAATGTACTTGTGATAAAGTAGTTTCAATCTCTCTCTCTCTCTCTCTCTCTCTGTGGGAGAGAACTCCCGCAGTCCATTGGTGGCGGAGTCTTTCCCGTTGTGGACGCCACCAATGACGACATTGTATATATTTATATATATGTATATTTATCAATTTCATATTTTAAATTCATTTATCTATATGTATCCTTATTTAATCATATTTATATTAATTCTGTATTTAACCTTATATAATCTTATATGGACATTGTAATAAATCAGTTTCAATCTCAATCTCTCTCTCTCTCTCTCTCTAGTGAAAAAATTGAGAAAAGGGTAATAATTATCTGTAGTTTTTTTTTTCAATCTAGATGTTTTTATGTTTTGTCATAAATATTAATATAAATTGAGAGAAAAGATGTACATTCCAAGAGAGTAAGTTGTCGTATTCCTAAATAGTATTAAAATATCTATAACAAAGATAAATAAAATAAAGGTTTAGTGGGAATAGTGTTTAGATAATAATATTTCACTTTGACCAATTCCAAAATTGACTATTGCATAAAAAATAATTGCAAACGTTATATCTCACTAAAAATATAAAGATATAAACATAAAATATGAATAGTATTTCTAAATAAATCTCTGAAACATTTTTTATTTAATTTAAAACGAAAATGATAAAAAAAAATGGAAAAGAAAAAAGATGGAATACACTTTAAATATCAAGAAAAAACAGTAAACTCTCTAAAAACAAGATCCCCAAAGCCCCAAGATTTCGGACCTGTAAAGACATTGATATCATAATATATATAATTGTGATAGTATTATAAATAAACCTTTGTATTAACTTGGTTTAATATTATTGTAAATTGAATGAACTGGGTTGCTCTTTTTAAGCCGCATAAATTAGGTTATTTTGAAATGTAACTGAAGAGAACACTCTGGAAAAAATTATTTTTGAAATTTGAAAGCGACAGATAAAATAATAAAATTGTATTTTGTGCGAAACAAGATATCAGGAAGAAAGAGTAAATTCTTCATTCGAATCGGTATTTACTTATTTAATATTTAATCCTTATAATAATAATTTGCTGATAAACTCAACAAATTATCTAATAATCAATTTTATAATATAAACATAAATCGAGGATACTGTTTGAAAACAGGAAAAATAACATTGCCTTCTTTGTATTTCAATGAAATTGTTCGTGTTTCAAAGCCAAAATCAACGTAATATGGCTATGAATAAAATCATTTCAGCTAGAAATATTAACCATTTTATTTGAAAAAAGAAACGATTAATTTTTCAGTTCTCGTTTGACAAATAATTAGTTTCAACTGATAAGAGAATCAATCAGTGGGCGATTAATCCGGATACCATATATACTAAAAGAAAGCGTCTATATCATTAAAAATACATTACAACATTGAATTCTGATTCATCACTTCATTACAGAAAGTTTTTATAATATATATTTTTTTTCTTTTTGAATAAAAAGACATATACTATAATCTATAAATAAAAGAAGACAAGTTTCTTGAACGATTTTAAATAGACGCAAGCTTTCGGCTGAAAACCCTTCAGCAGGCAGTATAAAGTGAACGCGACGATACAAACATGGTACATATGGCGGACAAGAATATATACACTTTTGATATTTACATAACTATGGTAAAGAGAGTTGCAAATAAGAAATTTGAAATTTGCATCAATATAAAACAATGTATATAGAGAATCTAATTTTCAATAGAGATGCTAATGACAATTGGGAACGGGAATTTCTTTGAAATATGGTACATAACTGATATAGGCAACTATAGGGAGAACTACATGAAGGCCAGGAGAGCGTGATAGGCTTCGGGGAGGTCGATTTTTCTATTAATGCTGCCTTGCTTATAGGATTCTATTGATTCAAGTATGAGTCTTTGATGTTGGTTACGTATGTATCTGTAATGAATTGTAGGGTGTGTGATGTTAAAAGTATGGCCTGTTTCATGTACGTGTTGATATATGAGTGATTTGGAGTCACGGTTAGATATGTTGCGGGAGTGTTCGGACATCCTGATGGCAACGGTTCTACCCGTCTCACCCACGTAAGTGGCTGAGCATTGCTCACATGAGACGGAATAGACCGCGCCATCAGAACGTAGGGGATCCATGGGAACAAGGGGTTTAGTGTAAGGATGCCGGAGGGATGTGAGGAGGTTGGGGGAGTTTTTGTAATAGGTACGAATGCCGTATGATTTGAGGTGTCTAGCTATATTGACTGCGGGGGGGGGGGGGGGGGGGGATAGGGAAGGAAACAAATAGATCTATAAGTTGTGGTTGAAACAGGGGCGCCCGGAATGTATGTGTCTATTGATAAAAGCAAGTGGAAAAAAAGCCTTGGAGAGGTGAGATATGATATTGTTTTTTTCTATGGTTTTAAAAATATCTAGGGAACAGTGGGTATGGATTCTTTTAGTGTTCTATTTGTTTCCTTCCCTATTCCCCCCGCAGTCAATATAGCTAGACACCTCAAATCATACGGCATCCGTACCTATTACAAAAACTCCCCCAACCTCCTCACATCCCTCCGGCATCCTTACACTAAACCCCTTGTTCCCATGGATCCCCTACGTTCTGATGGCGCGGTCTATTCCGTCTCATGTGAGCAATGCTCAGCCACTTACGTGGGTGAGACGGGTAGAACCGTTGCCATCAGGATGTCCGAACACTCCCGTAACATATCTAACCGTGACTCCAAATCTCTCATATATCAACACGTACATGAAACAGGTCATACCTTTAACATCACACACCCTACAATTCATTACAGATACATACGTAACCAACATCAAAGACTCATACTTGAATCAATAGAATCATATAAGCAAGGCAGCATCAATAGAAAATTCGACCTCCCCGAAGCCTATCACGCTCTCCTGGCCTTCATGTAGTTCTCCCTATAGTTGCCTATATCAGTTATGTACCATATTTCAAAGAAATTCCCGTTCCCAATTGTCATTAGCATCTCTATTGAAAATTA
This sequence comes from Cordylochernes scorpioides, assembly GCA_030710605.1. NCBI lineage: Eukaryota > Metazoa > Arthropoda > Arachnida > Pseudoscorpiones > Chernetidae > Cordylochernes > Cordylochernes scorpioides. Next base: position 24,925,320 of record CP092881.1, on the reverse strand, counting down.
GATTCTCTATATACATTGTTTTATAATGATGCAAATTTCAAATTTCTTATTTGCAACTCTCTTTACCATAGTTATGTAAATATCAAAAGTGTATATATTCTTGTCCGCCATATGTACCATGTTTGTATCGTCGCGTTCACTTTATACTGCCTGCTGAAGGGTTTTCAGCCGAAAGCTTGCGTCTATTTAAAATCGTTCAAGAAACGTGTCTTCTTTTATTTATAGATTATAGTATACCTTTCTAGGAAGAATCTCTTATTTCTTATTATAAAATGACATATATTGGATCAAAATACCATTTATTTTACCAATATATCAGTTTTTTGAATGCCAACCTTTATCAAGGTATTATAACACATTTAGGACACACATAAATATGTTATAACACCTTGATAAAGGTTGGCGTTCAGCCAACTGAAATAATGTTAAAATAAATGATATTTTATTCAATATATGCCTTTTTAATTAAAGATCTATTCATTGATTGCTCTATTTTCAATATATATATAAATTTATTAATATGAAGCAATGAGGCGTCTTCTATATTGCCACGTGAAAAATTAGGGAAGACCAACTTCGGGATGAGACAACAATTTATTTCAGGCATGAACAAACTATGAGTGATAAACAAAAGATAAGCAAAAGAAAGAGGTGTACAGAGTAGCAAAATATAGACATAAAAATAATAATCTGCTAATAAAATAATAAATACTTTGTTACATAGCTACTTCCGTATGGGAGCTGTGGCCCAGAGTTAGCAAATATTTTAGTTACTGACATGGATCGAAGTCTTGGAACTTTGTCCCTAGTACCTTTGCGTCCTTTTTATTGCGGCGTGAAGAGCGGCTTTGTCGTCGTATCATCTGTAGGGACATCGTCATCTTGTAGGGAAGTCTTGGCTTTGACACGTCGGTGTAATCCTGGAGTCACAGTCTCCGAAAATGTAGATCACAGCACCCATGGCCTCCAGGTCTTTTCAGCGAACTTTAGTTTGTCTTCCCTAATTTACCCAGCATCTCCACCAAAATGCCACATGGAAAATTAGGGAAGACCAACTTCGGGATGAGACAACAATTTATTTCAGGCAAGAACAAACTATGAGTGATAAACAAAAGATAAGCAAAATAGGGAAATGTACAGAGTATAGCAAAAATAAACATAAAAATAATATTCTAATAATAAAATAATAAAAACTTTGTTATAATATATATGAAAATGAAAGTATTTAAGATCGACGAGCCAAGCCCTCCCAATAAGATTTCATCGCAGTATGGACAGTAGAAGTTTTTTTTGTGTGTAAAAGAAACATTCGTGATTATATACTTTCATTTCTAATATAAATTATGCTATATACATCTATAGTTGCTGATGGCTTGCGCCATCTATCGTGGTTAGCTTGTCTTGATTAATCAAGAATGGGTATTTGGCCAATTCTGGAATAATTAAAAATCAACGAGAATAGTTCATATTTATTCCGATAGATGGCGCAAGCCATCAGCAAATTTCAGTTGCACGATAAGGAGATGCCTTTTTCTTAATAAACAATATATATATTTTAAAATATATTTTAATGTAATATATATATATATATATATATATATATATATATATAATTCAAGTTCCAGGGTTTCTCTGGAAAAAAAATAGATATATCTAAGAAAAGATAAAAATACTAAATCCCAATTACAAATCTCTATTTGTATGAACTTAATATAAATAGAAAAAATATATAGTCTCAGATTAAATTATACATGTAGCTATTTGTTTTCTCATATAATATCTCTTTAGTTTGTGTTTATTTTGAAAATCTGAAAGATTTAAAGAGAGGAATTGTTGTTATGTGTATTATGTGTTTATATGTATATATAAATAAGAAAGGTTTACAAAAGGGGTCGGTGGAAGGATGGTCTAAACCGTTGGTACGACCCGCGATCGAATCCCAAATTGGGCACTTTTTTTTATTAGAAAAAAAAATGCTCAAATGGTCCTCGATTCTTACAAGTAACCGAACGGGGCTTTGGCACATTTGTAAGTGCAAAGTCGAACTGTTTTTCACATGTGTAGACATTTGTTGCACTTACAGTAAAAGCAGTCACCAATTTCTACCCACCATGATTATCATGACCTGTACCACATGTACTTGGGATAAGCAAAATAAAAAAGGAAGATTTTTTTTTCAAAGGACACTTTCACTCTGTTACCTTAAAACTTCTAAAAATCATAAAATTAACAAATAAGTGCATTGATGATGCTACGATATATAGAAAAGCTATTATAAGCCTATTCGAAATTGATTCAATAACAAATTCATATATTTTGTGATATATTAAAATGTTGGCTAGGGATCTAAAAGGAATTATACCCCAGAATTTGAAAATAGACAAATTTCATACTCACAAGCTGCTTTTGGGATATAAAAATGTAATTCTAATATATTGCTATTTTATGTTTGTTGATTATGCGCTTTTTCTCATACACACATTTTCACTTCAAAATTAAAAAAATTGTTTCTGGTTTATTCGAACCCGAATGTCATGAATTCACCTTTTTTCTATGTTAATTAGCTCTATTCTCAAATATATCTTAAAATATTCAAATTTAAAAAGAAACTGATGTTACATAATCAAAATAATTCAAAGATATTGACTCAGTAAGAATAAATTTCAATAATTCAGATGAAATATATACCAATGCACGCGCGTAATTTATTATCAAGAAAATATTTAACAAATTATTCATTTTTATAACTTGTATAAGGCGCGTGAACATGAAGATAATCAAGGAAAGTTCTAAATTTGCAAAAAATATACAATTCCTAATTATTATCATCATAATATCAATATATATAAATCATAAAATGCTATATAAAACATATCCATAAACCAGAAAACATTCAGTTAATTGGGTTGAAAATACGTAATTTCTGTTATACTTATTTCTAGGAAAAAATGCGTGTCTAAAAATAAATATTTCTCGAGTTGTAGTCCTTAAAATATAAAATAGAGAGAAAAATATTCGAAAATGCTTATTGAATATCTATAAAATATTTTTAACAAGGATTTTACCTTTACTACCGACGTACCTGAAGTTCAGTGGACCTGCTCCTGGCGTTTTGGTGGTTGTACGCCTACTCGAGGGTGAACGGCTTCTTGTCCGTGAAGAGGAGGCGCTCCTATTGCTGCTCAGTGGACGGCCAAAAAAAGGTCAGGTCATTCAGGCATCCTGAGAAATCATGAAACGGGTAGTTAAGGCTAGAATTGAGTGAGAACACGAAACAATATGAAAAACAGTACAAAAATCAAATTGTACTAGAGGATCAAGTGAATCAATTAAGAAAAAGGCATCTACTTATCGTGCAACTGAAGCTTGATGATGGCTTGCGCCATCTATCGAAATAAAAATATATTATTCTTTAATATTTTAATTATGCCAGAATTGGAAAAATGCCCATTCTTGATTAATCAAAAAAAGCTAACCACGTACGCGTGTCGGGCTGTTTCAGCGAGATCCACATCTAATCATTAGACTAAAGGTATATGTTTATCGCTCTTCAGAATTTTGAAAAGGCGCACCGGTCTTAGGACTGATAAGCATTAAACTCTTTTACAATACTAGTATTTAGTCTTTTTTTTTTGCTTTTTTCTTTCTTACTTTATGTACCTTATCCCAGTACAATATCACATTTGAACTATTTTTTCAAATTGTTCCGCGTTCTCACGCAATTCTGGCCTTAAATACCCGTTTCATGATTTTTCAGGATGCCTGAATGGCCAGTTTTTTTGGTCGTTAAGTTACAGCTTGCACCACGCTGATTATGGGTCAACAGCCCCTAACGCGTGCGTGAATAGCTTTACTTAATCAATCAAGAATGGGAATTTGGCTAATTCGGAATAATTAAAAATCAACGAATAGCTGATTTTTATTCCTATAGATGGCGCAATTCATTGGAAACTTTCAGTTTCACGATAAGGAGGTGCCTTTTTTTACTATCTTAATTTATGCATTTTATCCCAGTACAATATCACATTTGTACTATTTTTCCACAAACCTAGTATAAATATAAATATATATATGAAAAATGAAAGAAAAATAAAAGATAAGTGGGTCAGGTGTTGATAAAAATGGCATATCCTGACCAGGAGCACATGTGCTTTACAGAAGGCAGAGCGCCATCTCGTGGAACAGAAATCAACTAAACATTGATTCGTGGATGTTCGTGGATGGCTTTTCTTGATTTATCAAGAAATTGGGTTGGCCAAATATCAGAAAACAGGCTAAATCAATGTTTAGTTGATTTCTGTTCCACCAGATGGCGCTCTTCCTTCTGTAAAGCACATGTGCTCCTGGTCAGGATATTCCATTAATCTTAATATATATATATATTCTATAGTTATATTTAATTTTCTCAGGTACAATGCTTCGAAAAATCACTAATTTATCATTATAATATGTATGTTAAATATTATGATACACAATTTCGAATAAAATTTTAAATTTTCAAATTTAGTTTTCAAGCCAACAAATAGAGTCGAGTCTTTCTTACTCTATTTTTCTCTTGATTTATAAACATTTATTAAAATACGTAATGTATAATATAATCCGAATAAAACCATAATAATTTGAAACAATATTTACAAAGAGAGTTTTCTTTTATAATGCCTTATATAGGAGAGAGAAATTTGAAATAAAAACGTTAGTATGTATAAAACAGAATTTGAATTGAATACAATATCACGATACAAAAAAATCAATATTTAATATAATATTTTCCTATCAATGTCAACGTTGGCATTTACTTTAATTCATGTCGTTTTTTTTCTAACTATAAAAGATCGTCAAAAAGAATTTTTGAAATAATATTTCTTAGAATAAAATATAAAATAAACTTCATAGAAGCACAAAACAATATATTTGGAAAATATTACGATCGTTTTCAAAGTTTTATACCAAAGGGAGAAATCTTCTGTCATGAAATTTATTATTATATCGGCAACCCTGGGGATTCAGACGATTCTCTGACATTTCGGCTGCCAGGGTCATCGACCTTCCGGTACAATCTGGCACCCCTGGGAACCATGTTTGTACAATTGGAGGACTCCCTAGGGCCCTGGTTTATGTCCTTTTTTTCTTCTCGGATTATTTACAGAGATTTTCCTATCTGTTGCTTTGTTGGATTTAATTTGCCAAACTCTCTCTTCCGGGTTTTATTATTTACTTCCTGATAACCTACAAAATTTACTTCCTGGAAGTTTTTCTTCTTCTATATTATAACGAAAGCTATTTATAAAATGTTATTTGGACATTATGCTTCTCTAGTATATTCAGTTATATATATATGTCGTATTAAGGTGAGTCTTTGAATAATTATAAATTTAAAACTCTAAATTTGTATATAAGAAATAATAGACGCGACAAAAAGAAACGCAGCCATTTTCTCTTTGTTTATTTTCCAACCCCTTTGTTCTCCTCTTCTCCCTCTTACCCCTCGGGTCGTTGATCAAAAAATTATATACAAGCATTGGCTATTTACTCTTTGATTATAGATTTAAAAATATATGGATATTAAAATATATGGATATTAAAATAAAAAAATGTGTTGACTATTTACAAGTAGTGTGGGAATTATATTGCCTATTTATATATATACTGAATCAGAATATATCTTTATTTAGATAATAATTATCAAATGAATGAATACAAAAAGAAACGAAAGAGAGAGCTTGAGATTGAAACTAATTTTATTAATCGTTCATATGAGGTTATATAAGGTTAAATACAAAATTGAATAATAAAGATTGAATAATTGTAAATATATGAATAAATAAATGTAAATATATAAACTAATTGATAAATATACATCTTGTATGTACACTTGTATGCTATGAATACTTTTATTTGTTGTTAGATAAAGGGTTGAGGTGCAGTTGTGATAAGAAAAAGATAATTATTTACCGTCAAGTAGTTTTTATTTTCAATTACTTTATGAAATATTACACATTAGTTATTTTCACATTATATAGAATTTATAAAGTAAATCCTATATTAACCAGATAACCAGAACTAAAAATATCAATGAATAAAAATAAAATATATATTTTCCAAAATATAGAAATATTTGAATTTTTAGATTATATAATATATATGATGTCGTCATTGGTGGCGCCCACCGCGGGAAAGACTCCGCCACCGATGAACTGCAAGAGTTCTTTCCCACAGATTGGGCAGGTCGAGGTGATGGCTGGCATTACCCACCTCAAGACCAAGATGGTACTTGTAGATGGTAGCCTTCGACAGACTTATCAATATAATTGCCTCGGGATGGAGGCCTACGCCAAACATCCAGAGAGAGAGATTGAGATTGAAACTACTTTATTTCAATGTTCATATAAGGTTATATATGGTTAGATAAAAAATCGAATAAATGTGGAAAAATAAAATTATCACAAAGCAATAACGCGCCATCTATACATATAAAATAAAAGGATTTAAAAGCGCGAATGTTTCTTTTATACATAATTCAAATTTCTACTGTCCTTACTGCGATGAAAAAATACATTGGGAGGGCTTGGCTCATCAGTATTGCTTTGTGTTAATTTATGCCTAACTGGCCTTGTATTTATAGTTTGTTGAAGAGCATTGCTCGATGCAAATATTTGAATATAATGCTACTGTCCTATAAGCTTATGTCCATAGTTTACTTGAAAACCCTTTCTAAGATTCCATCCTTCAGTGTAGCATATAAAAGCCGAATGATCCAATACAGTATTAGAGCTCTGAGAAGCGGTCTGGTGGATTAAATTGGCGAAACCGCTGGGAGGGTTCACCACTGATGAGCCAAGCCCTCCCAATATATTTTTTCATCGCAGTAAGGACAGTAGAAGTTTAAATTATGTATAAAATAAACATTCGCGCTTTTAAATCCTTTTATTTTATAAATAAAATTATATAAGTATAAATATACATAAATAAAATAAAGAGAAAGAGATTGACACCTATTTATTACAATGTCCATATAAGATTATATAAGGTTATATACAGATAAAATAGAGAGAGAGCATTATGCGCCTTTTATTTAAAAAATGCTTCGTTGGCTCTGGTATCTAAAATTTAAATATATGGTATAATGTGTGTGTTAATGTATAATATAATATGTGAAAAATAATCTCGTTTGATGAAGAGAGAGATATTTGAATTATATTTGGTTCATCACAAATTACACTATATATACACACGATAGAGCGCGTGTTTAGTAATAAATGCTTTTTAAAATAAATAAAAATTTTCTTTTTTCACATAAGAGAGTTTGACCGACCTATATGCAACGTAAATATTCTAGGAAATTCATACCGTAATCAATTTATCCCAATAATATCCCCCTTTTTCCAGCATATATCTAAACCGAAATATTCTCAGTTTGAAAATACGCATATAGATCCTCTTTTTAAAATGATTTTAAAAAATTATTAAGAAAAAAGGGGGTTTTGGATATTTAATACCTTTTCACAAAATAATCCTTATTCATAGAATTAGTTTTTCTGAATACCGCTCAGTGTTTTGGAAAAAAATAGACAAATTTTTATTAGGGATTTACAAATGAATAGATATCTCTCTTTAATGTTTATATGTTGTTGTTGTTATCGTGTCTAATGAAGAGCCTCAGATGTCTCCATGCATCTCTATCACAGCAGTCGCAATGTCCTCTATCTTGGGTGTGTAAAGCTGCTGCTATGGGTCTATGCCAATTTTCTGAAAGCTGATGCCATTACTGGGCATGAGAATATGAGGGTATGTGTTAGTTCCACACCAGGAAAATTGTTGCATGTGACATCTTTATGTATTGCCATTCCTTTGTAGTGTTTCGTTGAGTCTTGTGTTATAGTTTTTAAATTATTATATCAGAGTTCATTTCGCATATTTGATCTTTCCTTATCTTTTGTTGAATTATCTTGTATTTTTACAAAGCATAAGCGTCAAATACTGACCTTTGATCTTTCCTTTAACTCAACTTTCTGAATTCCTTTGCTAATTCATCCGCCATCTCATTTCCCCCGATCCCAACATGGGCAGGAATCCATTGTAGAATTCAGTTCTTCTCTGATGGTTCCAGTTAGTTTAGTAAATGTTTGATATAACCTTCATATATAATTTATATACAAATAATATAATAAATATATATCTTTATATTGAAAAACTATTTATAACGAAAAACATTTATAAATAGTTAATTCTCAGTATATATATATACTGTATATATATATATGTCGTAACTGTCGTGGTCGAATGGAAGGGCGCGACCGTTGTGCATGTAAGCTTCGAGAAAGAATTTGTTCCACACTCATGAGCGGGCGCACGCGGCGGCGTGCCGTGGCATTTGCCCGCGCGCTCTGGCTCCCACGTTTATTTTGTACAGATTTATAAATAAATAACTTTGTATTTACAATTTAACATTCTAATTATGGTGAAAATAAATTATATATCTTGGCAAATATATAAATTATGGAATATATATATAAATAATTCTCAGGAATACTAACGTTAAGATGTTACTCATATGTTACGAAAGGGGTATCTCTCTCTTTAAAAATAAATTGATTTGATGCATTTTTAGAGGGAGAGGTGACTCCTTTTGGTACATAAATATATATTCTTCATGAAAATTCGAAACTATTATAGACGCAAATTATATTTTTAAAATTTAAACAAATTTCTACTTCCCTTACTGATATGAAAAATTAATGGGAGGGCCTGGCTCATCATTTGTGAACCCTCCCAGCGGTTTTGTCAGTTTAATCTACCACTGATAAGCCAGACCACCCCCCATTAATATTTCATTGCAGTAAGGCCCGTATTGTTTAATTTTTAAAATAATCATACGTGTCTATAATAGTTTCGAATTCTCTTAACAGAGGGCGTGCTAATATATCATAATATATTTTCTTTATATTTTATACTAGCCGAATGACCCGGGCAACGCCCGGGGTTTACCCGATTAAATACTTTTATTCAAATACTATTTGTTACAATTATAAATTGGTGCCGTGGATGTCATTCTTGTATAATATATAAATGAGTTTTAAAAATTGTAAAAAAAAAAAAAATGCATCGGCCGAGTATCGAACCCGGGCCGCCCGCGTAGCAGGCGAGCATTCTACCACTGAACCACCGATGGTTATGAGAAATGGCCATATTTGGGTATTTATTCCATTCACAAAAGCAAAAGGTGACAGAATTGATTAAGAAAGAATTGATTATGACGCTGATAACTGTATATATTAATATTACGATGCATTAGTACGCCATCTGTTATGAAAATTCGAAACTATTATAGACATTTATGATTATTTTAAAAATAAACAATTCTACCGCCCTTACTGCAATGGAAAATTTAATGGGAGGGCCTGACTCATTACTGGTGAACCCTCCCAGTGGTTTCGCCAGTTAAATCTACCATACCGCTATTATAATGCATTTTTCGATCTTCCTTTTATTGTGATACCGATTCTGGACTCTTGGAATGGGTTTTGTATGGGTATATTCATAATTCTATGTAATTCTGCTGTCCTTAAAGCCTATGTCCATAGATCATCTAAAATACCCATTACAAGAGTCTAGCATCAGTATCACTATAAAAGGAAGATCGAAAAATGCAATATAACAACGGTATAGTAGATTAAACTGGCGAAACCGCTGGGAAGGTTCACCACTGATGAGCCAGGCCCTCCCATTAATTTTTCCATTCTAGTAAGGGCAGTATAAATTGTTTATTTTCAAAAATAATCATACGCGTCTATAATAGTATCGAATTTTCATATTATATATTGAAAGAGACAAATGAAATAACAATATCAAAAATATATATAGAATGTCTTTCAGAAATATATTTGCGAAATCGAAATATTCTCTCAACAATTTGATAGGGACGTATCCATTAAAAGGTCTTATATCATACGATCGCGGAGTTTCCCCAAATACCTCCATCTATTCCATAATCATTTCTCTCCCAAATAAAAGAGCGGAAATATTGCCATTTCTGATATATTTATAAAAATAGAATTGACCATTATTTTGGGACGGAATCAATAGAGAGATAGTTTCACTGCATGGATCGCTGAACGGAAAATGGAATCAAATGGATTCTAATGTCTTGAGGATTGGCATTTCTATTCGAATTCTTCTAAATAAGTAATATATTTCTTTTGACGAATTCAAGAAGAGAATTTATATCTTATAATTTCTCACTTCTATCTATCTAAAAATATCGCTTCTGGAATTTATCTGTATCTATTGATGCTATTGTGTTTTATGGATATCATGGCTTTAGAAATTAATAATTTTTTTCGTATTATTTATTATATATATACAGTTAAACCTGTCTATAGCGCTCCCATCTTGGGACACACCAAAATAAGGTGCTATAGAGAGGGGGCGCTATAGACAAGTCACTTTTAATGTAAATATCTCATCGTACTACGTATTTAAAATCGGGCGCTATAGAGAGGGAGGCGCTATTTAGAAAAGGCGCTATATGCAGGTTTAACTGTATATATATTTATGTGAAGATAATAAAAATAAAATAATAAAAAAAGGTCAGGTGTTGGTAATAAATTGAAGAAGACATATTTTGACCACGAGAACATGAGCTTCTTAGATGGCAGAGTGTCATCTAGTGGAACAGAAATCAACCAAACGTTAATTTAGCCTGTTCCCTGACATTTGGCCAACCCATTTTCTTGATAAATCGAGAAAAGCCAACCACGAACGCGTTTCAGGCTGTTGGGCCTCGTCAGAGTGTGGAGCAGGCTATACCACTACGGTTAAAAATGTTTTGGTCCCAGAGGCTTCTTGAGAAACCATTTGACAAGGATATGCCTCTTTTGATTTTAATGTATATACATGAAAATATAGTACGAATGTGATATTGTACTGGGATAAGGTGCATAAATTATGAAAAAGGCATCTCCTTATCGTGCAACTGAAAGTTGCTGATGGCTTGCGATATCTATCGGAATAAATATCAACTATTCTCGTTGATTTTTAATTATTCCGTGGTTAGCTTTTCTTGATTAATCAAGAATGTGTATTTTGCCTATTCTGGAATAATTGAAAATCAAGGAATAGATAAGAATTAGTTATATAATTGATCCTATGGAACATAAATGTTTAATTTGATAAAGTACTACCTGTTTTAAGGCGTAAAAATAAAGAAAAACAAATTATTATTTACATAATTACAAAAGGTTTGAGCCAACCAACGGTAAACAACAACAATAGGTTATATAAAGGGAAGTCGCGACAACTGATGGTATACTTGACAGAATAGTTTAATCTATGAAATATAATTTGAAATAAAATAATATTTTATATAAGATATATATATATATATAATAAATAGTTATTTAATTTTATAGTCCAGTTTTGTATTAAGATTATCTTCACTATTTAATTTACAGAAGGACTATATTATCACTCCTATAGATAAATGTTCCAATAATTTATCTTTAATTTGTAAAAATCTATACCACGATATACTAAAAAAGGAAATTGATAATAATCATAAATACACTTTTGCTAGAACTACAGCCACAAAAATCAAAAAGACATCAAAAATGTTGAAAATTCACTAAAAATTTATAATAACCACAAAAATCCAAACATACCAAAGTTCTATATAATTCCTAAACTACACAAAAAACCTATTTCTTTCAGAACAATCACATCTGGTATAAATTCAGTCATAAAAAATATTGATATACAATTAGCCTCAACACTACAATTTATTATAAATAAATTAACTAATAAATATAATTATAAATTTATCGACTCAAATAAAAAATCATTAATTATTTAATGAACAATTGGACAAACATTGAAACAGTACACACATTTGACTTTGAGGACCTATATTCTAAAATAAATTTAAGAGATCTAAATAATAAAATAACCAATTTATTTAATGAATTCATTAATGACAAAACTTTCTACATTAAAATTATTCATAACAGATATAAAACAATTAAATTAGATCTTAAAACAGCAAAAACTCTACTGGAAACATTTTTAAATTTTAACTATATAGAATTTAAAAATAAAATATATATTCAATCAGAAGGCGTTCCCATGGGAACTTCTTCTAGTCCTTTATTAGCCAATCTAATATTGTTCTGGTACGAAAGAGAATACTTTCTACAAAATAATATTAATTGGCAAATATTCCGATATGTAGATGACATAATAATATTTAATAATCCACAGTTTAAAAAATTAATACCTGAAATATATCCTAAATACTTGAAACTTAAGAACAATGAAAAAATTTATAGAAACAAAAAAGTTAACTTTTTAGACTTGAATATAGACCTTACAAATAGTGCTGTTAGAGTTTATAATAAAAAGAGTAATTATAATTTCAATATTATAAAATACTGTAATATGAATTCTAATATATCATTAAATTGCTGTAAGGGTATATATTATGGTCAGTTTCTAAGATTTTATAGAATAAATAATATATTAGATAATTTCATAGAAGATGTTAAAAATTTAAACATGGAATTTATTAAAAACAAATTTAGTATCAAACAAGTAAAATATTTCAACAGTATATCAATTATAAAATATTTAAAAAAAAATAAATGGAAATATCCATTTATGAAATCAACTTTCTATAATTTCTCTTAATAATGACTAATACAAATTTATAATCTTTAACAGTTAATTAAACTTTGATTAAATAACTGATTAAAAGATTTTTTCACAAGATTTTTAAAGTATTATAGTATATAGTTCATTTTGTTTAATCTCCAATTTCTGGGGAGGAAAATGGAAGTTAAATAAAGGTGAATTTGCACAATTAATAGCTTTATTAAACTCTTATAATTTGCCTTTTTAAAGGAATATTAAAAGATGAATAAGTGTTGAATCAGTTATTTTGATATAACTAGCTGTAAAGATTATGAAATTCAGCTTTCTTCCCTTAACTATTTTTCCTTTCTTCTTTAATTTTCTTGTTGTTAAAAAAATTCTGAATAAATGGTCTAAATTTAAAATGTCCCCCCCCACAACATGTGTCAGCCAGAAATAGATATTCACAATGGAGGACGCCGCGGTCGAGGTAGGTTTACAGTTTGAATTTGTTAACACTTGTATCTGTTATATATGTTCATTTAAATATTTCACTGGAACAACTTAATATTAACACATAAAATCCGGTTTAAAAGAGATCTATGACATAATAAAGAAGGGGTGAAATGTCGCTGGGCTTTTATCTGAAGATCCCCGGTCCAGCAGATCTCTTTTTCCAATTTATTTCAATTTAAAGTTTTTTGTGTATGTCTGGTCTACCATTAGGGTTTCAAAACATAATATCCAAACTTATAACAAATGTTAATTCATACTATAGATATATTACTAAATACAACTATTTATAATCATATTATAAAATAAAAAAAACCTTTAAAAATCTTTAAAAAAAAAAAGGATAAAATATAAAATTATAAAAATATATATATATATACTAACAATCTTATCTACCTTCTTTATAAAACTTTTTTTTTTTTCCTTATTATTAGTTTGATTAAAAGTGCATGGTTCTGTCTTTCTCTCTTTTTTCTAACTATTATATATATTCTTACTTCGATTATTCTATATATAGGATTAGAGTATGTCTAAATGACGTGTAAAAGCCGATGCAAAAGACGTTACGTTGTTAATTTTTATTGTTATTAATTATAAATATATAATTAACTTGATGATGTATTAGAAGTAAAGGATTTTTTTTTCTCTCTCTATCTACAAATTAATAACATTTTACAAATTTTATAATTTGAATTTAAATGATCATAATAGTGAAGATAATCTTAATACAAAACTGGACTATAAAATTAAATAACTATTTATTATTATAATTAATTTAGATTTAGCTTGCTAATCTAATCAAATCTAATTGATATAAGTTATCATTATTATCAGTTTGCTCCTTAAGTTTTAAAAGTAGAATCACTGTTATAATTTTGTTATATAGTTTCTACACTATATATATATATATAATAGTACAAATGTGATATTGTACTGGGATAAGATGCATAAATTAAGAAAAAGGCATATCTTTATCGTGCAACTGAAAGTTGCTGATGGCTTGCGCCATCTTTCGGAATGAATATCAACTATTCTCGTTGATTTCAAATTCTTCCAGAATTGGCCAAATACCCATTCTTGATTAATCAAGAAAAGCTAACCACGGACGCGTTTCGAGCTGTTGGCCGAGAATAGTTTATATTTATTCCGATAGATGTCGCAAGTCATCAGCAACTTTCAGTTGCACGATAAGGAGATACCTTTTTCTTAATATTCTATATACAGTTACGAGCGTCATTCTTCGTCGCCTCTGTCACGGTTTGCTTTTTTTTTTTGGAATGGCGCCCTCCTATTGGTCGGCTACGATCACGCAACCTTTGCCTCCCCCCCCCATCATTTGGTGCCGCCAATGCGCGAGACACTTCTGTTACCGTTTGCTTTTGGTTCAGTGGTAGAATGCTCGCCTGCCACGCGGGCGCCCCGGGTTCGATTCCCGGCCGATGCATTATTTTTTTTTTTACAATTTTTAAAACTCATTTATATATTATAGTGGCGGGCGCCCCGGGTTCGATTTCCGGCCGATGCATTTTTTTTTTACAATTTTTAAAACTCATTTATATATTATACAAGAATGACATCCACGGCGCCAATTTATAATTGTAACGAATATTATTTTAATAAAAGCATTTAATCGGGTAAATCCCGGGCGTTGCCCGGGTCATTCGGCTAGTATATATATATATATATATATATGTGTGTGTTAGCATTCATAAATGCACTTGCAATTTGATACGTAATGAATAAATGACGATTAAAATTGATTTTCAAATAGAAGTTCAAAGTCCAATGACTTTTGCCACATAATACAATTACCACAATGTCAAAGCTTATTTAAATTCTATAAGACATGGCTGTCTTGAACAATTAAACTAAAGAACCATTCTCGTTTTAAATTCACACAAATATTTGATGTAATAAACGGACTATTGATTTTTTCATTAGAGAGGTTTATGACCTCGAGGTAATTTGCATTTTATTACCTTAAAATTATAATTTGCAAACGGAATTTTTTATTTAGTATAAAAATATTAAAACTAAATTGTATTTTTTAGAATTTTGTTTTTAGCTTCAAATTTCTAATAAAATATTCTCGGCTTTTTAACATAATTTTAATAAAATATTCATCAAAAAATTTAATATTAATTTAGTTTTAAATATTTTATAAATTCGTCCTAAATCAATATACATAATATGATTTTGTTTAGATAATTCATAAATATTTCATGTTTGATTATGTGTTTTAACAAAGTTTTTGTTTTAAATACTCTTATTGATACGTTTGAATATTTATTTTAATTTTTAATATATATTTATATAGTATATATATGTTATATTAAAATATTATTTTATTTAAAATTATAATTTCATAGATTCAAATGTACTCTGCTAGATCGACCGCCAGAGGTAATGCCTTCCCTATAAAAACTCATTGTTTTTTTTTCCCGATGGCCGGCTCAAAACCTTTGTACATTATGTAAACATTCTTTTGTTTTTCCTTTTTCTACTCACCTTAAGCCAGGCAGTACTTTTATCAAATTATGTTTTTGTATATCCCATAAGTTCAATTAAAGCAATTTCTAATCTTCACTATTTTTATTATTTTATTTTCAAGATTCTTGCCAGGACTGCATTACCAATACCATTTAGTCCTAAAAAGAACCAGCAAATAATTTCCATAACATAATCTTAAAGATAAACAAAATCAAGCAGGAAATCTCTATTTTTCTATTTATAATATATATTTATATATATTACTGTTAAGAGAGTATAAAAATTTATAATTTTTATATTTAATGTAAACACAGGAGGTTTTTCATTTATATATAATAAATAGGTAGATAGCATAGAATAGGGAGAGAAAGAAACCAGCATAGCTTCGGCTGTTACGCGTAATAGGCTGGGTAGAAAAAAGGAATAAGCGAAGGGAAAGGTTTGTAGAAAAGAGAAAAACAGAACCATGATAATAATTTATATAATAATATTATATATATATATATATATATATATATATTGTAGCGTAGAAATCAGGTCTTGGAATATCTTAAGATGTAAAATATTTTTGATGGCGTCACCGTGACACTATTCGACAATTATCAACAAACCAACCCCACTATCTACAGCTAGAGAATATCGAGCAAACAAGCTAGGCGACTAAATGATGATTTTACAAATATAAAATAATAAATCTGTTTCAAATATTTTTATTTAATAAATAAATTGATTTAAACGATGAAATATAAATTATTTCTTCGCTCCAATATATATCTGTTATAAGTTACTTTTGTTTTGTTGTTGAAAAAGATGGATAATTGAAGGTGCAGTTGTGAGTCGAAAGTTTTGCTAGAGTAATTGCTTTCGCGGACGATGTGACATTTGTGGTATGGAGTTCAAACATCTATGATCTTCAGTATAATATTACCAAATGTTTAATAAAAATCAAAGCCTGGTGTGAAAAGGTAAAACTTTCACTAAGTCCAAAAAAAAACAGGTATACTCTATCTACATAACTATGAAAAATTGCCCATTAATTTTGATGGAAAAATAATTCAACCATCAGAAACTGTTAAAATTTTGGGAGTTATTTTTAAAAATCATAGAAAAAGGAATAAGATTAATTTTGGAACACATGTTGACAATATAATTTTGAAAGCTACGAAACTAAAAAATATATTGTTCTCATTATGTGCACGTACTTGGGGCATTGATACTCGACGTAGATTGATCTTATATAAAGCTATGATACGCTCTACAATAAGCTATGCATCAAATATTTGGTTTCCTTTTATCACTGCAGCAAAAAGATCCAAGTTGAATTCTATACAATATCAAATTCTTATTAGATGCATTCATGCTTATAGGACTTCATCTTCTTACATCACACATATACTAGGGAAAACCCCTTTACTGTCCGATTATCTTGAATTATTACAAACAAAGTATAATATGACAAATTCTCTCACAGATCGAACACTCAAAAAACCCCTTCAAAAAGAATTAAACAAACTATATCTGGATCTAAAATTTAAGTTTTATCTTTCTCAATCTAATGAACTGTTCAAGAAATTCTTTCCAATTGCTGTCCCAAATTTCATTTCTTCTGATAAATTCACTACTTTATTCTTAACTGGCAAAGGACCTTTCTTAAGTTTCCTATTCAAACTGAATGCTATCAATGATCCAACATGAGAATGCCGCTTAGATGTTGAATCACCAGAGCATCTTCTTTTATCTTGCCCTCTGACTAATCAAATTGTATGTAGATTCTTTGAAACATTACCAAATTCTCTTTTGTATATACTCTATCTTATGATAACTTTGTTAAGTTTAGAACTATTTGTACAATAATTTACAAAACAATACTAATCCATCGTGTAAATAATTAATCATATATCTATATAGATAATACCGCAACAGAGTTTTCCATTGTAAAGTCCTGAGCTATCTCCTCCGAAGATTCTGAACTACACATAACGATCTATATACCAAAATTTTCGTTATTTTTTTCTTCGTATGATAGGCCTGTTTTTATTTTCCTAATGTTAACAGTTATTTTTATTTTTTAATTTAATCTATTTTACAATCGTAGATTTTTTGCATTTATCATCATCAACTCCTTTGTTTTAAAATGCGTTCTTTTGTCTTATTACTACAACCAATCGTGATGAAACTTTGGGAAGATGTTTAGTATACTACCGGGATGGTTTCTGGCTAATTACTCTTTAGAAATAACCTTTCGTTGCATTTTTATTTACGATAAAACGTAGATTCACTCGCAATCAGCGCCCCCTCGCGGCAGAAGTATGGCCTTAAATAGCCTCGCATGAGCTTATTTGTAACGTCAAGTTTAGCCTATAGGTTAGGTACACAGCTTCGTACCCCCGCAACCTAGGTTCGAGGCTCAGCGTGGGTGTTTTTTTTTTTTTTCATTTCTTTTATATTATTGTAGCAAATTATTAAAAATATTATTTTATTTAAAATGTAGGCTTTTTAAAATAAAAATTAACTTACACAATTTTTTAATAATATTTGTAACAAACCTAGGTTCGAGGCTCAGCGTGGGTGTCTTTTTTTATTTTCATTTCTTTTATATTATTGTAGAAAGGTCTGTTTTTACAGCATTATTATATTTTGATTGGTTTATTTTAAATATGTTTGTTATGAAGGCTCTATGTAATACTATTTGGAGCACATTTTACATTTTAAACACCTAAGCCCCCCTCTTTTTAATATTGTAGCAAAGTATTAAAAGTATTATTTTATTTTAGATGTTTGCCATGAAACTTTGGGAAGTTGTTTAGTATACTATCAGGACGATTTCTGGCGAATTATTTTAGAATAATATTTAAAACAATAATTATAGCGAAATTACGACATAGTGATTATATTCTGTGTTTGTGCATATATTAATATTTAACAGAAAATGTTAGAACGTTCTATTAGAATATCTCGAAAACAAAAAACAATACATATAAACGAGTTCACTGACATTTATTAATGCAGTGATTATAATCAATGATTACAATGAAGGGCTATATTATCGATATATATAAAAAATCACTTTCAAATTTTCACTTAACGTTCCATTCTCAATCCCGTAGGGCTTTAGATCGGCTAAAACATTTTTATCTTTAAAAGTGAATATTAACTTTACTGTACTGAATAGTTTAGTATAATGTTAATTTAACATATTACAATTTAGCCACAGCAACGCGTGGCCGGGTTCGCTATTTATAATATATATTTCTGATTCATTTGATTATGATTATAATTTGTAAGTACTTTGTTATAGTTTTTCATTTAAATAGAGCTCAATTTTTGTGTATGTTTTCTATTTGCAGTATCTTTCCTAATGTCTTTGGCAACGTTTTTTTTTCTCATAAATAGGCTGAGGTTATATTATTTTTCGAATTGTAGATTGAATTATTACTTTTATTCTATAATAATTATATTTTATAAGTGTTTGTTATAGTTTTTCATTTGAATTTAGCACAATATTTGTATCTGGTTATCTTTTTTGGCATCTTTTCATCTCTCTTTGGCATCTTTTTTTTTTCTCATTAATAAG
This sequence comes from Cordylochernes scorpioides, assembly GCA_030710605.1. Classification (NCBI taxonomy): domain Eukaryota; kingdom Metazoa; phylum Arthropoda; class Arachnida; order Pseudoscorpiones; family Chernetidae; genus Cordylochernes; species Cordylochernes scorpioides. Next base: position 24,906,122 of record CP092881.1, on the reverse strand, counting down.
ACCTAATCCAAATAATTTAATAGTTTGTGACGTTTCAGCAACAGCATCAGACAAAAGAATAAATGAACTAAAGAATAAAATCTCATTTTTTCTTTTGTCTGATGATGGTGACATTTGGATTAGGTCTTATTTTTTTTTATTAATTTGTTATAGTTTTTCATTTGAATTTAGCTCCATTTTTGTGTCTTATTTAATAAATGAACTAAAGAATAAAATCTCATTTATTCTTTTGTCTGATTTTTGTGTCTGATTTTATTTTTTACAGTATCTTTCATAATGCCTGATTTGATTACTTGATCTGTTATAGTTTTTCATTTAAATTTAGCTCCATTTTTGTGTCTGTCGTTTTTTTTCTTCTCATAAATAGGCTGATGCTGTAATTGTGTACTCAATTGTTGCTTTTTGTGTCTGGTTTCTTTTTTGCAGTATTTTTTTGGAATCCTTTTTTTTTTCATCAATTGTTTCCTCACATGCTTGGAATTTTCTTTTTATGCCTGTCCTGGCTTTCAGTTTTATAGTTTTCCTCTGCTTGGTTCTTATTTTACCTTTTTTTTTTCAGCGTCTTCTGTCATGCCTCGAAAAGGCCGTGGAAGACTCACTCCCCTAACAGCTAGGCGTGCTAATATGACTCGCCGCAGACATTCATTTATATATACATTTGTATATACTAGCCGAATGACCCGGGCAACGCCCGTGTTTTACCCGACTGTAGATGTCACAACGGTGATCCTTAGGTCGCTGGTTCAAATCCGGCTCGAGGGAGCCGGCGAGCACGTGACCTCCCTGTGCGCGCGCATCCGTGACAGAGGCCGATGAGGAAAGACGGTCGTGACTATATATATATATATATAATAATATAATTGATATATAGTCACGCGCGACCGTCTTTCCTCAAATTCTCATCGGCAGCTGTCACGGATGCGCGCGCATCATTATGATCATTATCATTATCTAATGATAATAATAATAATAATTATTATTATATTATTATAATATATATATAGTCACGACCGTCTTTCCTCATTCCTCATCGGCCGCCTCTGTCACGGATGCGCGCGCACAGGGAGATCACGTGCTCGCCGGCAGCCAACGGGCGCGCGCCGCCGGCATTACGTCATAGATTATAAACACAAGGTAATAAGGCCAAATAAATAAATAGTGTGTGATAAGGCACAATTTGAATTATATTTAATACAGTTATCAGCGTCATGCACAATTCTGTCACGTTAAGTGTCAAGTTACGGTAAGTAGAAATTTAAAAGTTAAAAAAAGATGCCGAAACCCGGGATCGAACCAGGGACCTTTAGATATTCAGTCTAACGCTCTCCTAACTGAGCTATTTCGGCTTATTTTATTTATTTCTATAGAAGCTTCTATCTTTATAATTATGTATATTTACAAAAAGTCAATTCGCTCGCGCCTCTAGCGGTGAAAATGAGGGGTAATACCAGCTGACCTAATGTACATGTAAAGTTTGGAGCGGGACGTTTCACAAGAATGACATCCACGGCTCCAATTTATAATTGTAACAAATAGTATTTGAATAAAAACATTCAATCGGGTAAAACACGGGCGTTGCCCGGGTCATTCGGCTAGTATGTAAATAATACTAGCACAGCACAATAGTCCTTTGGACTTCGTGCTTTTGTAACAATAAATAAATAATAAATAAAAAAATAAATAAGTCGTGAAAAAAATAAAGATATTTATTTACCTTTCAAGTAGTTTTTATTTTGAATTACTTGAAGTAAATTACATAAAATTATTTATCACAGTACGTGAATTTAAAAAATAGGTAGGTTTAACTATACATATTTACAACAATATTCAAAGTAGTATCTTCTAAAATCTATGGTAAAAAAATGTAGAACACTCAATAAATGAAAATAAAATATATGTTTTCAAAAAAATAAAATATTTGCATTTTAGATTATATAATATACTAGGCGAATGACCCGGCTTCGCCCGAGAAATCCCTTGGGTGCAATTTCCTTCATACTAAAAGTATATCAATAATAAATATTAGAAGTGCCATAGAATAGCAATACAGAAGTAACACATAAACTACAGGAAAAAAGTGTGTGTGATGGCAAAAATTGTATTATATTAGTGTTTAGGTATTTGATTTAATTAATATAGTTGATATAATAGTATATGTTTATATTATATTTTTTATAAATGAGTTTTAAAAATTGTAAAAAAAAAAAAAAAAATGCATTGGCCGGAAATCGAACCCGGGCCGCCCGCGTGGCAGGCGAGCATTCTACCACTGAACCACCGATGCTTTAAAAAAATGGCCATATTTAGGTATTCATTCCATTCCGGATTAGTCCGCGTAAAGAAAAGTTCTTCAAATTAAAAAAAGAAATAGCCACAAAATACTAATCAAAATGCAGCCGAAAATTTTCCTCAGGTTTATAAAAAGCGACATGCAAAATTTGGTACCAATTGGTTCAGTAGTTTTTGAGTTTATCGCGAAACAGACAGACAGAAATTGACTTTTATATATATAGAGATATATGTTATGATAAATTTGATATAGAATTTGCTGAGGTTGTTTAAGGATACATAAGTATGTTTATAATATTGCAGTCGTGGTAATGATAATAAGCATATTTTAGATCAGAATTAGCTTTATTTGAGCTGATAAAGATATTTGGTAATGAAATAATACCTGACTTAAGGCGAATAGAATAAATAAAACCAAAGATTTATTTACATATCTACAGAAAGATTTGAGCCGGCCAACGGGAAACAACAACAATAGGTTTATATAGAGAAAGCCGTGATATCTTGCGGTCGACTAAACAGAGTAGTTTGTTATAGAAATTATAATTTTAAAATAAAATAACATTTTATATAACTTATATATATATATATCTAAAGAGACAAGGGTCGCCTCTAACGTCAAAATAGACGTCTAAAACCAGACGCCATCTATTGACCGTCGCCGCAACTAGCTACCTCGGGTCGATGACAAAGCCACAACACCAGCTTTGGCAAACTCAAAAGCGTCCACCTAGAGACCATGGTTTCGGGCTAATGGCCCTCGTCAGTCTAAACGGACTTCATTCCATGAGATCCACAAAATTTCTCCATATATTTATATATATATATATGTTATATAAAATTTATATTTTTATTTGAATTATATTTACTAGAACATAGTCTGTAAAGTCGTCCATCAGATATCTCGGCTTTAGCCTATATCAGCCCATTGTTATGTTGTTTTACTTTGTTTGTGGCCGGCTCAACATATTTTGTAATTATGTAAATATGTATTCAAATTTCTATTTATTTTCTTCTTTACGTCTCAAATCAGGTATTTATTCTTAAATTGTTTCATTAGCAAAATTAAAGCAAATTGTGATTCAAAGTTTATTTTATTTCATTTTCCACGACTGCATACAATTACGATAAATATTCCTGTATTCAAAAACAACAAGTGAATATAATATATTTTATATCTATTTTTACGTTTATTATGTGGGAGGTTGCGTTTATGCTTTAATAGATTAATTTCCTCCCGAAATAAATCACAGCTATTAATATATATATATTTATATATTTATTTATTTATTATAAAAAAGGCATATATTAAATTGAATAAAAGATTTATCCGTCAATATTTCGGTTGGTTGAACGCCAAACTTTATCATGGCATTACGTTTTTGTATAAACAAACTCAGCGCCGCATAGTGTTATAATATCACAGTTGAAATAATTTTTAAAATACAAATTAGGTGGGGGAAATTTTTGCATGAAAATCTTTTTATAAAAGTTACCATTTTCCAGAATGATATATATGTCGTGGTCGAATGGAAGGGCGCAGCCGTTGTGCATATAAGCTTCGAAAAAAGAATTAATTCCACACTCTTGAACGCGCGCACGCGGCTGCGGTCGTAGCATTCGCCCGCGCGCTCTAGCTCCAACGTTTATTTTGTAGATTTATAGATGGATGAATTTGTATTTACATTATAACATATCAATTATGGCGAAAATAAATTATATATCTTGAGCATTAGGCAAATTATGACATATACACTTCGTTCTCTTTTTATGCGGTTTTGGAGTTATGCGGTGCAAGAAAAAAAAAATTATTCGAATTTCGAATTTTTTTTTTTTGGTGATTCACTTTTCTGAAAACGAATAAGAATAACAACTACAACTCTACTATTACGCAATCAATACAAAGAAAGAATTTTGTAACGTCCTGGTTGCATGTTAAGTTATCCAACAAACAGTAGAGGGGAAGTTCCAATGTCTTTTATTCCGCGCCTGCCGGTGTCTTACACAACTCGTGCAAAACCGAAATCAAAACTGAAAACCCGCCGGCGTGCCAGCTGCCGTTACAAATTTATTTTTTCTTTTATTGACATGTTTTCTCTTGATTTGTTCTTAAAAACAAAAGAGACAAAAACAAAAATACCTCGTTAAAATTGCGTGTTTTTATGCTGCATTTTGTTTTTGTATGAAACTAATTAAAAAAGCCTGCATATTGGAAAGCATTAGAAAATAAAACTTTGTGAAAGAAGGTTACTACCGAAAACCGGAAGATAAATTTACTCAAGTGAATTGTAAGTTTTTTTGAATAATTTTAGTGCGTAATTGTACATTAAGTTTTTTCTATAATTTTTAGTCTTCTTAAAGAAAATGTGTGACAATAATAAAAAACAAAAAAGAAATGCAATTTCGCTAGAAACCAAAATTATAATTCTCGATTGCTTGGCGAAAGGAGAAAGATCAACAGCAATAGGTAAACGTTATAATTTAGGCGAATCTACTATAAGAGCAATAAAAAAAAATGAAGCGGCAATAAGAAGATCAGTCAGATCTGGTACAAATTTGAGTTCTAAAATTTCATCATATTCAAGAGGCACTTTAATAGAAAAAAACAGAAAAGGCTCTCGTAATTTGGATTGAAGATTTAACTCAAAAAAGAATTCCGTTAGATGGACATTTAATCAAGATGAAAGCCCTTAAATTTTACAAGGAGTTAAAAGAATCAGAGCCATCTACATCTTCACGTGAAAGTAATCCACAATTCTCTGCCAGCACAGGGTGGTTAACTGGTTTTATAAAAAGACATTCTTTTCATAATCTAAAAATAAAAGGTGAGGTGGCTTCTGCAGATGAAGAAGCTGCTAGAAAATATCCTGAAAAGTTGGCTAAAATTATTAAAGATGGAGGATATTGTGCCCATCAAATCTTCAATGCTGATGAAACAGGATTGTTTTGGAAAAAAATGCCAACCCGTACTTACATTGCAAAGTCCGAAAAAAATGCCAGTGGTTTTAAAGCTGCTAAAGATCGAGTTACTTTATTGCTGTGCAGCAATGCATCTGGCGATCGAATGTTAAAACCGCTGCTTGTAAATCGATCTTTAAAACCACGTGCATTAAAAGGAAAAGACTTAAATACACTGCCCGTACATTGGATGGCAAACAAGAAGGCCTGGGTAACAACGGCTATTTTCACTGAATGGTTCAATAAATGCTTCGTACCCGAAGTAGAAAATTATATGAAAGAGATGGGTCTCGAATTTAAGATCTTATTAATTCTTGACAATGCACCAGGTCATCCAAACTTAGAACATCCAAATATAAAGGTCGTTTTTTTCCCTCCAAACACAACGAGCCTAATTCAACCATTAGATCAGGGAATTATTTCAACATTTAAAAAATATTATGTAAAATTCACTTTCCAATTCATTTTCCATAAACTGGAATCCGATACAATAACAGTTACTGAAGTTTGGAAACAATTTAATATCTTGAACTGTGTAGATCATGTTGCGTTAGCAATTGCCGAGATAAAATCACAAACTTTAAATGCATGTTGGAAAGCTGCTTGGCCTGAATGCGTATCAAAGAGAAATGAATCAAATAGAACAACAATAGTAACATCAGATATTATTTCAATTGCTAAGGAAATAGGTGGGGAAGGTTTCGATGATTTTGGCGAGCATGATATAGAAGAATTGCTTGTGGACGAAGCCCTAAATGATGATGATATTTTGGAAAGTATGGTAGATACTACTAAAGATTTCGAAACAGTGTGTAGATAGCGAACTGGAAGATGTTACTCCACTGGACGAAAAATTACTTCGGGAAGGCCTTCAACTTTCCGGTAAATTGGAAAATTTTTATTCAAAATGATAATGATGTAGAACGCGCCTTAAAATTCCAACGTGATCTGAAATTTTGTATGTCTGGCTACAGAGAACTCTACAAAGAACTAGTCAAGTCATCACAGCGTTTGATTACTGACTACCTTGTCAAAGAAAAAAAAATCACTGAAGTTCCTAAAGAAGCATTACCATGTAGATCTGATGACGTAATTTTATCTTCAAGTGATGAAAGTGATCTTGCACCAATCCACAAACGGGTTCGCACATTATCAGACAGCGAATAATGATGAAAACATTCTTAATATGATTTTAAATAAAGTTTTGTTTATGTTTTTTTTTTTACATATTAAGTTTTGTTTTTGTTATTAACACACATATGTGCCATTTATTAAAATATGATGAGAAAAAAATTAAATCTTATTATTTATAAATCTTTTTTTATGCGATTTCTGGTGCATTTTAAAACATTATTTAGGTTTTATGCGATTTTTTTAATAAATGGAACGTATCCATCATTTTACATATAAATGTATGTCTTTTTTTGTGCGATTTTTTTTATGCGGATTCCCCTGGAACGCATCTACCGCATAAAAAAAGAACCAAGTGTATATGTATAATTTCATGATCAATTATAACCTTATAAAATCTACGTTGCCAAAACAACCACTAGAATTGGTCCAGCGGTCCTTAATAAGATATTTTCACTATATAAAGTATCAGAGGACCACTCGTTCGAGTTTTAGTAAAATAACTTATTTAAAAAAAATTAACTAAGTTCTAATATATCGCTGTTTTCTGCGGATTTGTAGTTTATTTAGGGTGTTGCATTACTTTGATATATTTAAACACACAATGAATTAAAAAACCTCCACAAATTATTGTCAAACCCAGCTATTATTTCTCAAGTGTTTAATGGGAAGATAAAATGCCATTATTATAATGCCGCTTAAGTATTTCTTTTCGTTCGAGCCATTAAACAAAACGGTTCAAACTACCGTAAATTTGAGCTAGAACAAACCAGCGTCTCTCTCTGTGTCAAACTTTGAACCCAAACACAGAGGCAATCTAATAGGTTGAATTTCCCTCAACATTATGGTTACTAAAGTTAACAACAAAAACGATCTTTATTGAGACTTTAAAATTTACATTAATTGGATAGTGGGGGAAAATGTACATTAAAATATTTATATACGAAGAACTTTCTCTTAAAATTAAAAATACTTCGGCCAGTGACAAAGCGTTAAAAATAATTCTATGATTTTTAAGGCTTTGCCAAATATTTTAATTTTTGTTCTTTACTGGCGAGGACAAAATATGTTTGTCGAAACGACGAGATAATAAAAAGATTTACAGGCCGAAGTATTATTTTTTTTGCTCATCCCTAGTACACGTGGTACAGGCCATGATAATCATGGTGGGTAGAAGTAGGCGACTGCCTTTACTGTAAGTGCACCACATGTCTACAAATGTGAAAATCAGTTCGACTTTGCACTTATAATATGCTAGTTACTTGCACTCGTTGGTGGGGTTGGACCTTTTCAAGAATCGTGGCCATTGGAGCATTTAATTTTGTTTATGCCTGAGCCCCGTTTGGTTACATGCACTCGCCGAAGTATCTTTAATTTTGAGAGCAATGAATGTGCCGGCCAGGCAGCCTCTATCTTTATCTATGAAGAACTTGTATATATCGTACTTGACTTTGTTCATGAATTGTCGTATTTAGATCCTTCTGCGGTTCAAGATGGAATCGTCGGGATTGAAGCTAAAAAATAATCGATATATCAGCAGTCTTCATTCATTTTGTCGATGATGTATCTAATGGCAAGGCAATCAAGATAGCGATTCAGGAGGTCCTGATTTTAATGTACATTCTCCACCACTAATCAATTAATCTACATTTTAAAGTCTCAATAAAGTTCTTTTTGTCCATCACTTTAGTAACCATAATGTTGGAGGAAAATTCAATCAATTAGATTGTCTGTGTGTTTGGAGTCAACGTTTGTCACAGAGAGAGAGAGAGAGAGAAAGACACTGGTGTGTTCTAGCTAAATATTTCGGTAGTTTAAACCATGCTCCACTTTTGTTTAGTTTTCCTGGTTCTAGTTAGGTATGGCAGAGCTCTGATATTGAACCTACAAAGTTAACTCTTTTTTTTTATGGATTTTTTTTTTGCCGAGAGTTAATTGATCTAAAGAAACATAGGACGCCTCTCCTGTAAAATTAGACAGAACCCATGGTTTCTAGGTGGACGCTTCTCAATTTACCAAAGCAGGTGTTGTCGCTTTGTCACCGACCCGAGGCCGCTAGTTTGCGGTGACGGTCAATATAGGGCGTCTAGTTTTAACAATTAATTTGAAGTGCCCTCTATGCTTCTTTATATATCTTCTTTTAAAGAATAACATTAATATATAAATGTTCAACTTTTATATAGTCACGACAATTTATATGAAAAATTAAGAGTATAATTCGTACTCTCATATCTTTATAGAAAAAATAATGTCGCGTGTTTACCCTATCGGTTCTTTGCGACGATGCGCTTCTTCCCTTCGTGGTTCACCCACTTAGGCTCCCGTTGCTCTTCCTTGCAGCTTTTCCCCGCAGGCCACCCAAAGACGTTCTGCAGGATGTTCGGCCAGGCTTCGACCCGGCGTTGAGGCTTGTTTTTCTCTCTTCGGAACACCTCGGAACTGCGTGCGGCTCGCGCCGGCTGATACTGTATCTTGGAGGAAACGTAGATCTTATAAACATTATTTTACATCCTGGGGCCAACACAAAAGCGTATTTACAGTTAACCTTCCCACGAAACGGGACCACAGCAGTCGGCGACTTCCACATCAGCCAGCAAGGGAACCAGGCGAAAGCGCCATCTATTGGTGGAGGTTGCAATCGTTCGGAAGCCTTACACGTAACAATATATATAATTAAAATAATTTAAAAATCTGTAGACTGAATTTTTGTAATGAATTATTAGAAACCTCAGTTTATACATTAAAGTTTATGAAGGCTTATTATTATTGTTTTATGATATATTATATTGACATTCTCTCTCTCTCTCTCTCTCTCTCTCTCTTAAAATGGTTAATGTATGCTAGAACTAAATTAGTTTAATTATTTTATCCAAGTTTTAAGAATAAAATTGGACCCTATTTAAAAAAATAATATTCAATATTATATTTGTTCTATTTGTATGAAGGATAATAATATTTTGATAAATAAGAATTTATATTATAAAAATTTAAAAACCTGCTGAGGGAAGAGTTTCTTTTTGTATAACGACAATAAAAGCTTTCGGGTCCAACAGCCCTTTAAATTAAACAGATTCACACACACACACACACACACACACACATATATATATATATACTAGCCGAGTGGCCCGGGCAACGCCCGGGTTTTACCCGACTGGACCCGGCTTCGCCTGTGTAGTGTTCGAGCGAGGTTTACTCATGAATGAATAGAGGCCCCAACTGTTTGTAAACTCAATGTAATGAATTTTCTTTCAGCAAAATGGAGATAAATTGCAAACAGCAATATCGAAAATGCTTGTGAAAAAATCTGAAATATAGGATCCATTTCACAAACACATCTAATGAATAGAGTGCTGTTTGGAGGAGTGGTCTAAACTGTTAATTTTTAAAAACCATGACCCGGGATCATTGAATGCAGATTTAGACACTTTGTTCTGAAAAAAAAATTGCCCCAATGGCTCCTGATTCTTGAAAAAGTCCAACCCCTCCAGTGAGTGCAAGTAACCAAACAGGGCTTTTATTCTTAAAAATTAAAAAAAAAATCTAATGATTAGTTTGAATAAAGGAAAATGGTCGGCACAACCTGAAAATTTCACTTTGTCCACTTCACTCTCGGCTGTCCAAGAACAAACAGCCAGAGCAAACATTTTAAAGGGCACCTAATCCGGCACTTACATTTCTAAATAGTTAATTTGCATAATTTTCTAATAGTCAAGGGCAATTTCAAAAATACCAAAAAAGCAAGACCAAATAAAAAAATATATATATATGTGTGATGTTTCAGTAACAGCATTGTTGCCATATAAAGACAAAATTACTGAATGTATTCAGTACCTTTGTCTGAAGATAGCCAAAATGTAACTGAAACCACACATAATGTAATTATTTGTATTCGGTCTTGCTTCCTTTTTTTTTGTAATTATCCCTAGTACGCGTGGTACAGGCCATGATAACCATGGTGGGTAGGTAGCGACTGCTTTTACTGTAAGCGCACCACATGTCTACAAATGTGATACATTGCTACCAGCTAAATGCATTTTCACTATGGTGTGATTTCCACATGATGGATCTGTAGACACATTATAATCTCTCCAGAGCTTAAGGTAGCAAACAGTACTTTCACATTATATAAATATCAATGCCAAAAGCCAGAGTTATGATAGCTGTTGCAGTGTAATGTAGACCTGCAGGATGGGAAAAAGCAATATTATTTCCGGCTTTAATTTTAAAAGTATTATGAAACGTTAAAGATAGAATCTTAATTTTTGAAGAATGAAAAAATGCTAACTTGATGTGTATTAATTTAGTCTAAAAACAAACAGCATGTAAAAGTAAGCACCAATCGAAAGCATTTATTAGCTCTAACAGTGCTGCCCCCAGTGGTAAAAGCTTGGAGCTAACGCTTCACGGGTTGGTAAAGTTTATGTTAATAATATATTAACTTAACAATATTCCATGTCTTGCTAACACAAATTTTAAAAATAACATGCATAAAAATAAAGCAATTCTTAAAATCATAAATGAAGCATCATTAAATTAAATGGGAGAGAAATGGTGTTCCAAAATTTTTTTTTGTTGTAAAACTTTGACCTTTATATTTTTACAAATTCTTAAAGTATATAACCCAAACCAAATTGTCTATAAAATTCTGCAAACAAATATAATATTATAGAGGCATGAAAATACCAATGGTGTAAAAATCAAAACAGCAAAGTTATCCTGATAAATGCAATGAGCTATGATAAGGTGTGTTGCAGGCTAACAAAAACCTTAATTGAACCAGAAATGTTGATACCATAAAAAAAATAAAAAAACAATTTTCAAGAATAGAGTTATGTAAATGAATTAAATGTGAAAAAATTAAAATAAAATAAAGTAAAAAAAGCTTTATTGATGAAACTACAGTAGAGCAATAATGATAACAAATTATTCATAAATTATGTAGTTACAAAAGTCAAGCTTCCCAAAATCATTATTCGAAGAAATCTCTTTCAAAATTGTCAAAATCTATATCAAAGCCCCCTGATAAACAATTTTGCGTGTCTTGCTAAAAGTAGAACTAAAGACAAATAAATTTTTAGGGCTGGAAACACGGGAGCATGCTACATAGAGTTGCCCATGCGAGAAACAGGGAGACTCAAGATGCACACCAACTACTTGCAATGTTTGACCCTGAAGCATGCTGAACCCTAGAGCTATTGGAACGCTGAGAAAGTTTGCTTCTCCTATGGCTTGGCATACCTACAAACACAAAGCATTAGTAAAAATAAAAATAAGGATAACTGAAAAATGTAAAACATAAAGGACTGAGATTGAAAAAAAAAATTCAAAAATAGTGTATTAAAATAAGCGCGACTCATGACTAAGGCCAAAATAAAAAAAAAAGCATAGAAATATTCTGAAAGGAGGGGAAAAATGCATAAAACTCAGCGAAAACGTAAAACAACTGATTAAAAAAAATCAAATGGAAGAAGACGTAAAAAAAAAAATACAATTAGCTGAAAAAATATGCACAACAAATATGAGTAGAACATACATAGATATATATGAGCAGCTATATATTATGAAGCAGATAAATCTAAATCAGTGATTCTCAACCAATGTGCCGCGGTAATTTTGTGTGCCGCGAAATTCTAAAAATGTGTCGCTGAATTTTAGGCATATGATTATGTTCACGTTTGTAATGGTTTTTCTTTTTTTCTTTTTCATTTTTTTACTTTTTAAAATAACGAAATTAGCAAATTGAATGTTAGAGATGTATATTACTTAGATTTTGCATAGAAATATTGATACATAATTTGAATTTTCTTGCATTCAAGTTAGCAAAAGTGTGCCGCGAAATTCTAAAATTGTGCCGCCAAATTTTCAAATCTTTAAAATAATGCCGCAACAAAAAAAAAGGTTGAGAATCACTGATCTAAATACTACCTAAACAAATGACAGCAAAACAAAAAAAAAAAAAAAAAAAGACAATGGAAGAAGGCCTAAAAAAAAGTCTAATTTGGTTGAAAAAACTGCCCAATAAATTGAGCCTATGGACCCGGCTTCGCCCGGGTATTGTTCGAGTGGGGTTTACTCTTGAATGAATAGAGCCCCCAACTGTTTTTAAAACTTTAAGTAAAGAATTTTCTTTCAGCACAATGGAGATGAACTGCAAATATCAAAATTAAAAATTCTGGTAAAAATAATCTGAAATATAAGATCAATTTCACAAACACATCTAATGTATAGAGTGCTTTTTTGGAGGAGTGGTCTAAACTGTTGATTTTTAAAAACCACGACCCGGGATCATCGAATCCAGTTTTGGGGAATTTGTTCTGAAAAAAAAAAATTGCCCCAATGACCCCTGATTCTTGAAAAAGTCAAACCCCTCCAGTGAGTGCAAGTAACCAAACTTGGCTTTGGTATCTAAAAAATGAAAAAAAAAATCAAAGGATTAGTGTGAATTAAGGGAAATGGGCCTCGCAACCTGAAAATTTCACTTTCTCCACTTCACTCTCGGCAGTTCAAGAAGAAACAGCCAGATTAAACATTTTTAAGGGCACCTAATCCGGCATGTACATCTATAGTTAAACAACTTTTAAAAATGTAATATATCTGCAATACTGAAATACCCAGACTTGGATTTTTTTTTTTATTAGTTTATTGTTGGCAGTTTTAGGAAAATGTGGGAAATTAGATATTATTACAAAAGAATGTACTTTTTAAAATGGCATAAAATAATTAGGAAATTTGCATCATTTTCAAATAGTCAAGGGCAATGTTAAAAATATCAAAAAAGCAAGACCAAATAAAAAACAAACGAATTATGTGTGATGTTTCAATAACAGCATTGTCACCTTATAAAGACAAAATTACTGAATGTATTCAGTACTTTTGTCTGAAGATGGTAACAATGCTGTTTCTGAAACCACACATAATTTATTTATTTGGATCTGGTCTTGCTTCTCCTTGTGATTTTTATCTATATTTCAAAATATACCTCAATTCTTTTTTACCTAAAAAGCTTTACATATATATTGCCAAGACCATAAATAAAGGTAAAATGTCAAATGAGTTATTAATTAACCCTATATGGGTCAGGATATATATCTAAATGCATTCATATAAAAATATGGTTGAACCATATAAATATATATAAATGCTATTAGAGCATAAACATATTACATGGAACAAACATATAGTAAAATATATGTAGCAAGTTATATTGTAAAACATACTTTTTTCAATAAATATACTTTTTACAACTTTAATAAAATTTATACGCACTCTAAATATAAGAAAGAAAAAAAATAGAATACTGTTCTAAAAATAATATACCTTATGAGATAAAATACTACACTTATCGTTAAAGATGTAGATCGTTATATTTACACTAATTAAAATTAAACGAAGCAAAATATATGAATAAGCTGCGAAATAAATAATAATTCCAATTAATTTAAATTGAAAAAATATTACTAAATGATTAAATAAAATCTACCTTCTAAAAAGGAAAAGAAAGTTTTTCGAAATGCAATTTTTGTGCTTTTAGCCTAAATGTTAAACCAAAACCTCAACTCCCTACGTGCGAAATTTCACAATACAGTTTTAATTAACCCAGGTTCCGGGGGCGTATTTATTTGATAATGATCGATTAAAATTATTTTAAAAGAGTTTAAATATATAAAAATAATCTTACCTTTTAAAGACACACATTAATCGGGTAAAATTACAAAACAACAACGTGTAAAATTATTTACCAATCAGATTCATTTATCGTCGCGACCAGTGCGCCGCCAAGCGGTAAAAGGCTTGAACTAAGGAATTTTGGTTTAACATTTTTTAAAAATAGCACATTAAACCTTTTCGTTTTTTGAATAGCCTATATGTTAAACGAAATCTTCAGCTACCTACATGCGAAATTCCATAATGATTGAGTCAGTAGATTTTGCGTGATGCGATAACAAACATCGATTTCGCATTTCATTTTTATAGATATAAAGGATATATATGTAGTAATCCCGAGGTGGAATGTGCTGGGCAGTCGTGGTAGTGGGTGAGTGATGGGATTCCCGCACTGGGACAGCAAGAGACAGAGGCAGGTCTAGGTGGTAACTCCAAGGAGGTAGAGGTAGACCACGGACGAAGGTAGTCGGACCATGGACGTCACGGATGCCCTAAGTCTACATCGCGGATTGGGGTGAGAAGTCTGACTGACCGTATAACAGCGTCGCTCTGAAACAACTGAAACACCTACTTCCTTTGTCCCAATCTTGAGGGGCTTATATACTCGACTCTGGCTCTTGTTGACGAGTTCTGATTGGCTGTCCTAATCACGCCACCTGTCAAGCGCTGGTTATTAATGATGTCTGGCCACGTGTCGGCCACCTGCTGACGGGGGAATGAACTCATTAGCATAAACACCTGTTAGTCTGGGTTGTTTATCACGTCTGGCCTTTGTCCTCTGTACTACCTCTACTCCTTTTGTTTTATTTGTCATTTCTATTATTATACAAGGTCGATACATATTTTTATATACAGATATGGGGTTATAATAAACATTAGAATAAGATTGTGCTCTATCTACCTTAAAATATACTACATATATATATATATATATATATATATATATATATATATATATATAATAAAAGGATTTAAAAACGCGAATGTTTCTTTTATACATAAAACGAACTTCTACTGTCCTTACTGCGATGAAAAAATATATTGGGAGGGCTTGGCTCATCAGTGGTGAACCCTCCCAGCGGTTTCGCCAAATTAATCCGCCAGACCGCTTCTCAGAGCTCTAATACTGTATTGGATCATTCTGCTTTTATATGCTACATTGAAGGATGGAATCTTAGAAATGGTTTTCAAGTAAACTATGGACATAAGCTTATAGGACAGTAGAATTACATTCAAATATTTGCTTCGAGCAATGCTCTTCAGCAAACTATAAAGACAAGGCCATTAGGAATAAATTAACACAAAGCAATAACGCGCCATCTATACATATAAAATAAAAGGATTTAAAAACGCGAATGTTTCTTTTATACATAAAACGAACTTCTACTGTCCTTACTGCGATGAAAAAAATTTTGAATGTAATTCTACTGTCCTATAAGCTTATGTCCATAGTTTACTTGAAAACCATTTCTAAGATTCCATCCTTCAATGTAGCATATAAAAGCAGAATGATCCAATACAGTATTAGAGCTCTGAGAAGCGGTCTGGTGGATTAAATTGGCGAAACCGCTGGGAGGGTTCACCACTGATGAGCCAAGCCCTCCCAATATATTTTTTCATCGCAGTAAGGACAGTAGAAGTTCGTTTTATGTATAAAAGAAACATTCGCGTTTTTAAATCCTTTTATTTTATATGTATAGATGGCGCGTTATTGCTTTGTGTTAATATATATATATATATATATATATATATATATATGTTATATAAAATTATATTTAATTTTAAAACTATAAATTCTAAAACAAATTACTCTGTTTAAATCGACTGCAAGATGTCGCCGCTTTCCCTATATAAACCTATTTGTTTTTGTTTCCCATTGGCCGGCTCAAATATTTTTGTAGATATGTAAATATGTAATACGTTAATTTTCTTCTTTACGTCTCAAATCAGGATTTATTTCATCCTAAATTATGTCTATCAACTTAATATTAAAGCTTATTCTGATCTGAACTATTTCATTATTTTTACCACGATTGCAATTTATCGATAAATAATAATGTATCCAAAAAATAATCACCATCAATAAGTAATGATCCTATACCTCTTACTTCCAAAATCACCAGAAATAATTTTCTTAATATATATATATATATATATATATTATATTATTATTATATATCATAAAATAAAAATATAAAAATATTCTATAATTTGAAAAATATATTTCATTTTCATTCATTGATAATTCTACTTGTTTTTTTGACCATAGTTTTAGAATACGCCGACTTTTAATACTTGTTGTAAATATGTAGTTATCTAACCTATTTTTGAAGTTCACTAATATAGAATTCATTTCATAAATTCTATATAACAGTGAAAAATGTCTTATTGTAATTTTCTTCAAATAATTTAAAAATAAAACTACTTGATTGTAAATAATTATTCTTCTGCTTTACTTTCAAGATGACACGACTGCAAACGATACCATTAAGTACTCATGTACTCAAAAATAACCAGCAATTAATCTCTATCTCAAAATGATATTTAATATAACATACACATACCTACAAATAAGTAGGATATATGAGATTTATATGTAAATACTCATCAACAAAACACAGTTGAATAATAAAAAATAATTGGATTATTCGTGAATGCTAATGCTCTATTGAGGCTATCTGTGGTTATAGGTAGGATTCAAATTGATAAAACGGAGATTATTTAGGTAGGAGGTTCCGGAATTATACTTTCATATATGTCGGGAAGATCTATGGATTTAAGAGCTTTGTAAGTAAGTAAAGCTTCTCCAGTACCAGGCGCTGGTGCTTGTTCTTTATTTCCTGATAATGGGTTGAAAATTCACTAATATTGAAATAATGGCCTGTGTTATGATGGTATACTAGAGAACGGTAATCCTTTCTTTTAACAGATCTTTCATGCTCGGCCATTATGGTTCTCCCCGTCTCTCCCACATACGTAGCTTCGCACTGCGTCGCACTGTCTAGTATCCACCTTGCTTGTTAAACAATCACCACAACAGCATATCTTTCGCGAAAAAAAATCATACAAAGATTGAAGAATTGAAAAGAACCTTGTCATATCTAACTCCCAAAAGCTCACAGACAGTCATCAAGAACACCTCATTATACAGATCTATTATGATGGATATTTTCTCTGATAGCTCTACCTATATTCCCATAACGGAGGCAGACAAACTTCAGACTTACCATAACTTCAAAAAGCTCTCTTAGACAAAATTAAATGAAACATGAAAATTACAACTGATGATTACAATCTCTTTATATCAAAGCCTTACTACGGATGCAATACATATATGGGTTGCCCAAAGTACATAAGCCCAATATCGTCCTATTGTAGCCTTCCACAGATCGCCAGCAGCCCTGCTAGCCAAATATTTATCAAACCTTTTCCCTCCATTATTCGAACAATATTAAACACAAAATATCGGTACACAACACCTAACAGGACCTGTGAAACTATCACCTGATCCCAACAACGTAATGTGTTCATATGACGCCGTTTCGTTGTTCTTGAGCTTTCCCCACCAGTTAATTAAAGAAATCACAAGTATCTTCCTCTCTGATGTACAAATAGATTCATCTATCGCACATACAATAGGAAAACTAACTGATATTTGTCTAACGATGAGTATCTTCATTTTTGTATCTCAGACTTACCGGCAGATACAAGGTTCCCAATGGAAAACTCATTTCATGTGATCGTTCAAGCAGCAATACTCTCTTCGGGGGAAAAAAAGTCCAAAGCAGGATTCGATCCCGGGTAGTAGCTTACGTAAATCGACCGTTTATAATATTCCTTCAGCAACTTCAGCGATAAAAGAATGAAACGAACAATAAAGCCTATTAGGTTATTAATTAAACTTTATATACACTGTGTAGTTTGAACCGAACTGTATAAAGATTGATTGTGATGTTCATCGCTGTTAGCATCTCTTCAGTTGGAAGTCCACAAACACAGATGGATGTTTCCATTAAGACACAAAAAAGAAGAAATAAGAGTCGATGCATACAAGATTCACGAATGATATGTCTCAAAGTTCGGATCTAAAATTATATCTAACGGTCTGCCATCCTCTTTGGAATTTTTGAAAACATCAAGAGCCGTTTAGTTTGGCTTCCATGTTAGGCGTTTAAGCTGCCTGATAATTCATAGAGAATATATAAAAAGGTCTCATGCCTCCCAAATCATAAATAATGTGTGCGTGTGTATGTATAATTGTGTGATTTGCCTGTTCTACTGAGACATGTCCTCTTCTGTCGGACCAAAAATTTCTCTTCTATTTACCACCTGAGATAAGTGGAACATTTTGTCTGATCGGTTATGTTATTTTTAACTGTCTTCCTTATAATGCATGTAACAGAATAAAGCTTAAATATTATTGAAAATGTTAAACCTTCTTTCAACAAGTAAATAGGTCTCTTAAATCTATATGACACATTCACCTAATCCTTTGAAGCAGATTTTAGTTATGTAAACAAGCGCAATTATATATAGAGGCCACACGATATAGTTAATAAATTGAATATTGTAGCGTAGAAATCAAGCCTTTGTATATCTGAAGATGTAAAAGTATTTATTAATAACGTCAGTACGACTTGGCAACTATTATAATAGTCCAACCAAAACCAAAAATACTATCTACAGCTAGACAGAGAGATATATATAGTTATTTGCCACACTTAAATATCTTTCTTCTTCAAATTAAAGGTACTTCGGCCAGTGAATCTTTTTTATTGTCTCGACGTTTCGACAAAAATATTTTGTCCTCGTCAGGAGCGAACAAAAATTGAAACATTTGGCAAAGCGTTAGAAATTATTCTTTTCGAAATCTTTTGTCGAAACGTCTAGACAATAAAAAAGATTTACTGGCCAAAGTATCTTTAATTTGAAGAACTATGAATACAGGCCAGGCAACCTCTATCTTTATGATTAAATACCTTTTTGTTATAGAAATACTTTTTCTCAATATAGATATTTATGATGCATTAGCGCGCCATCTGTTATGAAAATTCAAAACTATTATAGACGCGTATGATTCTTTTTGTTCAATTTTTAAAAGAATCATACTCATCTATAACAGTTTCGAATTTTCATAACAGATGGTGCACTAATTAAAATATACAAGTATCAGAGTCATCAATCAATTCTGTCATCGTTTGCTTTTGTGAATGGAATAAATACCCAAATATGGCCATTTCTTATAAGCATCGGTGGTTAAGTGGTAGAATGCTCGCCTGCCACGCGGGCGGCCCGGGTTCGATTTCCGGCCGATGCATTTTATTTTTTACAATTTTCAAAACTCATTTATATTATTATTATTATTATTAATATTAAAATATACAAGTATCAGAGTCATCAATTCTGTCATCGTTTGCTTTTTTCAATGTATGTAAATAATGGCTTTCATATTTTTTATTAATTTTTGTTCTGGCCTTTATTTGTTTAAATCTCTTTTTAAAAATCGTTTAAAGTGCAGTCGCAATCATTAGCGAACACATATGTTTGCCTAATATTTCCATATGCTCTTTTATTTTTTTACAGAAAAATATCTACATGCCAGTATTTTGGATTAATTTTTTTTATAAACCTATTTTTTTTTAAATTCTTACTGAGAAGATGGGCATCGCAATCAGGATTTTTTACAGTCAGTCACTCAACTCAGGCAATTTCAAAGGTTAATGGGGGTTTGGTGGAAAATCTGCCGTCTATTTAAACTATATTAATTTTCAAACACCTAAATGGATTGCAAAAAATAATTAAATCAAATACCTAAACACTAATATAATACAATTTTTGCCATTACACACTTTTTCCTGTAGTTTATGTGTTTCTTCTGTATTGCTTGTCTATGGCACTTCTACTATTTATTATTGATGTACTTTCAGTATGAAGGATACTTCACTCGGGAGATTTCTCGGGCGAAGCCGGGTCATTCTTCTAGTGTATCATAAATTAAAGTATATGTATGGCTTGAATATTTTTGTTACAATTTAATATTTAGGAACCTTTATTATCTCTATAATTTGAAATACATGTGTTTCATATCATAGTACATAAATTAATATATACACATTAATCCGTAACACACATCCATTGCAATTGATGATATAATGAGAGTTTTGTAACATACAAAACGTAACAATCAATTTCTCTATGTATTCCTTATACAAAGTGAGCTGGCAGATATTGGACTTAATCTGAGGCTTGGGATAATCCAGGGAAGAGATACTCCTTTCCTACAGCCATCTTAGTTGTCCTACCTTGATACATTCTTATCTCACTTTCTTATCTTCATATCTTTTATTTGCCTTACTCTCACTCAAATACATTTGTCATATCTAATTGAAGTATATGTATAGCTTCAATTCTTTTGTTACAATTTAATATTTAGGAACCTTTATTATCTCTAAAATGTAATATACATGTTTTACATTTAATACAACATAAATTGTTTTGAAAATAGAGCAATCCATACTTAATTCATTAGATAATAAAAGGCATATATTGGATTTAATAAAATATTTATTTTGCCAATATTTCGGCTGGCTGAACGCCAACCTTTATCGAGGCATTACATTTTTGTATGCTTACATTGTTTACATTACAAAAATGTAATGCCTCGATAAAGGTTGGCGTTCAGCCAGCATATTGGCAAAATAAATATTTTATTAAATCCAATATATGCCTTTTATTATCTAACAACATAAATTATTACATACACATTGCAATGGTTGATAAAATTAGAGATTTTGTAACATACAAGCCAGACCCTCCCATTAAATTTTCCATTGCAGTAAGGAAAATAGAAATTGTTTAATATTAAAAAGAATCATACGCGTCTATAATAGTTTCGAATTTTGATAACAGTGGCGCGCTAATGCATCATAATACAAAACATATCATCAATTTCTCTATTTATTCCTTATACTAAGTGAGCTGGAAGATATTGGACTTAATCTACCTTCTTACCTCTTTTTCTTATCTTCTTATCCTTTCTTTGCCTTACTCTCACTCAAATACCTTTGTTATATCTGACATAGAAAAACTTTCTCTTAATATAAATACTTATGATGTATTAGCGTTCCATCTGATTCTTTTTAATTGCAGTAAGGGCGGTAGAAATTGTTTTATTTTTGAAAGAATCATTGGCGTCTATAATAGTTTCGAATATAAATACTTGTTTTCAATTTTATATTCTACATTAATGTTTACAAATTTTAACGTTTTTCCATTGAAATTACCTCTTGCTATATTCTTTTATAATAATAAAAAATGGCTTTCGAGAATTTTTCTTGCTTTATTTCTATATTCTCTCAAAGTTTTGAGGTATTATAAACCCTTCAATGACAAAATGAATCTTAATATTTAACAATTATTTATATATTCTATTATTTACATATTTTAAATTTTATATAGTAACTATTTAGCATTTATATCTAGTTTTTGAATTTTTAGGTAATGTATTTATGATACTGAGTTTTTTTCTTTGATATACAAATTCAGCTGGTTAAATCAACGTTTAGTTGATTTCTGTTACACTAGATGGCGCTATACTATCTAGAAAACGCTCATATTAGGGGTCAGGATATGCCTTATTTGTTTTTAATATCAACACCTGAACCTTTTTCCTTTTAATTTTTCGAATAGTTTTTCACACACATATATACATTAAAAATAAAAAAGGCATATCTTGACCAAAAGCACATGTGCTTTTATATTTATTATAAAACGGAATATAAAATATATATTAAATAATTAACAGTTTATATATATATATATATTCCCCTTTAATTATTGTGGTAGATATTTTCGAAAATAAATTTAATTTTAAAATTGAAAAGAACCTTTGAAACAAGAAAGAAATAAAATTTAAAAACTTGCTTCTATAATAAGTTTGAAACCAGATTTCCTAAATTTGATCAAACCAGCAGGATGGAATAGAGAATCCTGACTGATTCATATTAAATATTTCTTTCAGAATGATCTTTATGCAACTTACATATTTTATTTTAGATTTTTATATTTGCAGAACTAAGTTTGACAATCATACCGCAAATGTTTCTTTTGAACGAAAAATCGAAATTTATTTTAAAGAGAAATAACGACTAATCCTATTCTTAGGGATGAAGTATGATAGGATGAATTTTGAAGAGTAATGATGAATGGAAAAATGAAAGAATTCCCATCCCTGGACACTTTATTTTTCCGTATATCATTCATTACTCTTCACAATTCATCCTATCATACCTAATCCCTAAGGTTAGAAATATTCGTTATTTCTCCTTAAAATAAATTTCTATTTCTCGTTCAAAAGAAAAATTTACTCTATAATTGTCAAACTTGTTTTACAATCATAAGCCGCATTATATTGTATTTTTAAATAATTTATAATTCTATATTTGAGTTGTTAATTTGAAAGTTTAGAGATATGTAGAGCGCGCTATTTAATACACTATTTTATCATATATTATTAAAATATTCTTATTTTTGGATTCACTATATAGACATGCATTCAAAAATCGAGTCGTTTTTAAATTTATTTATATCAATTCAAAACGCTATGTCCCCCTAGGGACACTTGTGCTAAATGTACATACAAATATAACAAAGAAAATATTCAACATGGAAAGATACACAGAAAGCGACTTAGAAAGATTCATAAATATTATTTACATATAGAGGTATTCTTTGAATTTTATTTACAGTTACATCATTAAATTTAAATATATATACATATATACACACATATACACGCATACACCTATATATTGTTTACAACCACAAGATGTCGTATTCAGTGAAATACAATCGATTAAATGCTTAAAAGTAATGTTAATAGCGTATTATCTTCTATAAAAACTTGGAATATTATCTGAATTATATATACATTTTATTCCTTAATAAATACTACAACAAAAACCTTTATTAAGACACTATTGTCTTACAAGAGGATTCCCCTAAAAGGTTATATATGTACATGAGTGAGAAGGAAAAGCAATTAAGAGGGGAGGGGGAGCAATCAGCCGTTGTCTGTGGAGTTGAGCATTTCTTCCCTCATTTTATCAATCGCCTTGAAAATTTTTAAATATTTATAAACAAATGATTTATCCAGCAGGAGAGTATGTATATATATATGCATTAGCTATATAATTACCACAGTTATCCAAGTGAATGTGTACGATCTAAGGAACCATGACTGATATAATACTCTCCAGCAGGAGAGTAGTAAATATTTTATATACATGTCCTTAATAAATAAATAATTAAATGCTTGGTGCACTAAATAACTTCTTATAATTATTAAAGGAATAGATACTCAGAAATAAATCTCTAAAATTATTATTTTTGTTGTTTGAATAATAACTGACCTATATAATTAAAAGTATCATCGTTCTGTGCAAATTATATGATAGACGATTTTCATATATCTAATATCTTCATCACCATCTCTACTCTTTACTCTGTTGAGGAATGAAATTCATTGTTCTCATGCATAACACCATCACCATTTTCTCAGCGGCGAAGCATGTGATCTAGGTATTCTTTGTAGTTTGAGAAATGCGTGGTGTCACTGGAAACCCGTTTGTTGAAAAATATTACTCCTATATGTAAAAATATACTTTGATTTATTCTATATTTGTAAATAGATATTTTTATATATTTTCTTTTGTTTGTATTTGTGACTTTATAGAAGGAGATGCTGCCTGTGCCGGCAGAAGAGCTCGTGGCTAGAGGAGAGCGCGCTACTAGCTGATACAATAAATATGTCTCTTTTACATGGCTTTTAAAAACTCGTCCAAAGTTATTTCTGCAGTCTTCAACTTCTTCTTACAGGGTAAGTTTTCTCGTGGTAGAGCCATATCGGGGTTTACCCTCGCGACACCGTTGGCGATTCTGAAGAGATAATAATTTAACGATATTAATGAAAAGAAACACATTGCCATTAAATATATTTGTTACAAATTTTAAAGACATGTATAATAAAATTTGCGTTATTTACCAAATTAATTCGATTATTGTAGAATATTGTAGAATTCCAATACCACCAGTTGGTACAAGTAACCAAACTGTCATATGGTACACTTGTAAGTGCAAAAGCCGAAATGATTACATGTGTTGATATTAGTAAACTTTCAGTAAAAAAACAGTCACTAACTTCCTACTATGTATTTTATTGGATTTGGTACGTATGCTCAGGATGCGTACCACAGCCCCGATATAATACAAGGTTGTTCCAAAAGTTCGTAAACATTTGCAAAAAATTGAAATACCAATATTATTTTCTGTTATGTATAATGTATTTTTATTATGTATTAAGAGTTTGTATTATGTATTATTATGTATTCGACGTAAAAATAATATTCCCCGTTATGTATAATGTATTTTTATTATGTATAATTTTTTTTCTAATCTCTAGTACTCGTGATACAGGCCAATGATATTGTGGGTAGAGGTAGGCGACTGCTTTTACTGTAAATGCACCACATGTCTACACATGTGAAAAGTAAATCGACTTTGCACTTATAATCTCCCAGAGCTCCGTTTGGTTACTTGCACTCGCTGGTGGTGTTAGACTTTTGCAAGAGTCGGGGACCATTGGAGCATTTTTTTATCAGAAAAAAAGTGCCCAATGCGGGAATCGAACCCGGGTCGTAGCGGTCAAAAACCAACGGTTTAGACCACCCTTCCACCGACCCCCTTAAATGTATAAAGTAATTGTATTATGTGAGCACTATTATGTATTCGCCGTAATAATATTGTTGCATCATGGCTAATGCACCTTTTTATTTTAATTTGTAAGATTATTTTTCATATATTTCAAATTCAAATTTATATTTCATATTTATTTATTTTATTAAACAGAATATATATATTATAAACAGATTTATGTATTATAGAATCACCATTTATATTTTGGTACACTGTATGACTTCACTGCTCTCTTTGATGTGAGAAATAAATAAATAAATTATTCTAGAGGCTACTTAAAGTAGAGTTATCTCATTATTCCCTTATCCAACCTTGTAGGATGGTTGGAACACGTTCTGGTAAGATACAAGACCCGGCATAGGAGAGAATCAAGGTTGAAGAGTTTGCCAAGCCGCAACCTGGTGCAACAATACTATTCGCGAAGTAATAAGAAAAACAAAGTTTTAAGAAACACACGAACTTTTGTGACAACCTTATACATGTGTCTAATTATTACCCTGATCTTTTAAAAATGATAGAAGCTATGCCTATATTAACCAGAAAAAGAAGCGAATAATAATTAATCAGTTTGAACAAACCGATTTGTGAAGGCAGAAAATTGCCTTTACCATCAACATCAAACAATAAGAAAATCTATTTTGAAAATTAATGATCTTTTTTTAATACATAAAAATCTGAAACATCTAATTTAAAAACCATTTTTCTTTTTTGTAGTTTCCGAGTGATAAATAATATGAAAAATGTATTTTTTAGAATAAAGATATAATGGTGGCTAATGCTTTATTTTAATTTATATTTATTTTTACATAGATTTTCTTATAAAGAGGTAATAGCTATTTTGAATATTTTATAATATAAAGGAAGTAAAGAAAATATTTGTGATAAAATATTATTTTTATTAATTCATATTTTATTTTAAAAGTGTATTGTAATGCTCTTTATGCTTATATTTGTTTCATAATAAAAATAAAGTTTAATCATTTTGATCAAAAACATTTTTAGCGAAGAAAACAAAATAAAAAAGTTTAATGTATAGCAATAAATAGTTCTCTTCTTCTTATTATTATAAATTATTATTATTATTATAGTGCCGATAGTCTTAACATGGAATGGACTATAACGAGTTTACAAAGTGGGAAGAGGAGCTTCTTTTTATTAGCATGCACACAAGCTTTCGGACATGTCGTCCTTCATCAGGTAAGAGTAATAAACGCGCTGAGGATCCATATATACACAAAGCTGAAAAGAAAATTTACATAACTGCAAAAGATAAAAGTATTTAAAGATAAAAATAAGAACCAAATATGCTAAAAAGATTATAGGGATTAAATGCTAATAAATCTGGACTAAGTACATATGCACTATGAATGGTGTTAATCAAGGGCAGGTAAATGCAACCTATGGCTATTCACACAACATATGGTATTGTTCTGGTATATCTATATGCCTGTTGATGCTGTTTGTTTTTATTGACACAAATGCCTCTAGTAAAAGTCTTTGGTACTTATTATTGATATTGTTGTATAGAATGGATGGCTTTGTTAGATTGAATGTATGACCGGTTTGCATAGAATGACTGTAAATAGGGGAATTTAGGTTTTTATTAGAGATGTTTCTGGAATGCTCAACCATTCTGATGGCGACGGATCTACCCGTCTCCCCGACATAAGTGGCATTGCATTGGTCGCAAGAGACGGAATAGACAGCACCACCAGAACGGAGAGAACTCGCATGAAGGGAAGATCTGGTAATGGGGTGTCGGATTAGTGTGGCGATGTTAGGTGGGTTCTGGAAGTATGTTGTAATGCCATGTTGCCTTAAAAACCTGGCTATGGTGATAGACTGGGGGCAAAAAGGAAGGGAGCAAATATTTCTGTGTATAGCTGGAGTACTGTTGTGGTGAGGGTCATGCGTGTGTTTAAGAATGAAGGGGGTCGGGTAGCCGGATTTGGATAAATATGAAAATATTTTAGCCTTTTCTATTGTTTGGAATAACGGGAGGGAACAATGAGTAAAGATACGTTTAGTGAGAGCTCTAACTGTATTGATTTTGTGTGGTGTTGGGCAATGTGACCGGAAGTTTGTGTGGTGTGGGGGTGTGTTGTTTTTATAGTATACTGTGGTATGGAAACTGCTGGGGGTGCGTATGACTAGTGTATCTAGGAAAGGTAGGGCTGAGTGATTTTCTGTTTCATGGGTGAAGGCTATGTCTGGGTGGAAGGAGTTGAGGTCAGATAGGATGTGAGAGGCAGATACCTCACTTACCAAGCAAAAGGTATCATCGATGTACCGCCTCCATAGAAAGATGTCTGAAGAATGGCGTGAAGTGATCCATTGGTCCAGTGACCTCATGACAACCTCAGCCACCACGGTTGAGAGGGGGCTACCCATGGGGGAGCCCTTGGTCTGCTTGAAAAACTGGGTATCAAATGTGAAGGTGGACATGCCTAGGCATATGGAAGTGAGCTCGACAACCGTCTCCGCGGTGAGGGTGTCTAACAGGGGGGCATTTTCGAGGAAAGTGCGTAAACTATTAATGATCAAGGGGTGGGCAAGTGAGAGATATAGAGACGTTACATCGAAAGAAACCATTATGGACCTGGGGGGAGGTGTGAGGCTGGTGATATAGGACACAAACGAGGGGGAGTTTGCAATGGTATATTCCCATGGGGGAGACTGTAGAAGGGGGGTCAAGAAGTTGGACAAAATTTTTGACAGGGAATATGCCGGAGAGAGATGGTAAGATATGATTGGTCGTTTGTGTCCTATATCACCAGCCTCACACCTCCCCCCAGGTCCATAATGGTTTCTTTCGATGTAACGTCTCTATATCTCTCACTTGCCCACCCCTTGATCATTAATAGTTTACGCACTTTCCTCGAAAATGCCCCCCTGTTAGACACCCTCACCGCGGAAACGGTTGTCGAGCTCACTTCCATATGCCTAGGCATGTCCACCTTCACATTTGATACCCAGTTTTTCAAGCAGACCAAGGGCTCCCCCATGGGTAGCCCCCTCTCAACCGTGGTGGCTGAGGTTGTCATGAGGTCACTGGACCAATGGATCACTTCACGCCATTCTTCAGACATCTTTCTATGGAGGCGGTACATCGATGATACCTTTTGCTTGGTAAGTGAGGTATCTGCCTCTCACATCCTATCTGACCTCAACTCCTTCCACCCAGACATAGCCTTCACCCATGAAACAGAAAATCACTCAGCCCTACCTTTCCTAGATACACTAGTCATACGCACCCCCAGCAGTTTCCATACCACAGTATACTATAAAAACAACACACCCCCACACCACACAAACTTCCGGTCACATTGCCCAACACCACACAAAATCAATACAGTTAGAGCTCTCACTAAACGTATCTTTACTCATTGTTCCCTCCCGTTATTCCAAACAATAGAAAAGGCTAAAATATTTTCATATTTATCCAAATCCGGCTACCCGACCCCCTTCATTCTTAAACACACGCATGACCCTCACCACAACAGTACTCCAGCTATACACAGAAATATTTGCTCCCTTCCTTTTTGCCCCCAGTCTATCACCATAGCCAGGTTTTTAAGGCAACGTGGCATTACAACATACTTCCAGAACCCACCTAACATCGCCACACTAATCCGACACCCCATTACCAGATCTTCCCTTCATGCGAGTTCTCTCCGTTCTGGTGGTGCTGTCTATTCCGTCTCTTGCGACCAATGCAATGCCACTTATGTCGGGGAGACGGGTAGATCCGTCGCCATCAGAATGGTTGAGCATTCCAGAAACATCTCTAATAAAAACCTAAATTCCCCTATTTACAGTCATTCTATGCAAACCGGTCATACATTCAATCTAACAAAGCCATCCATTCTATACAACAATATCAATAATAAGTACCAAAGACTTTTACTAGAGGCATTTGTGTCAATAAAAACAAACAGCATCAACAGGCATATAGATATACCAGAACAATACCATATGTTGTGTGAATAGCCATAGGTTGCATTTACCTGCCCTTGATTAACACCATTCATAGTGCATATGTACTTAGTCCAGATTTATTAGCATTTAATCCCTATAATCTTTTTAGCATATTTGGTTCTTATTTTTATCTTTAAATACTTTTATCTTTTGCAGTTATGTAAATTTTCTTTTCAGCTTTGTGTATATATGGATCCTCAGCGCGTTTATTACTCTTACCTGATGAAGGACGACATGTCCGAAAGCTTGTGTGCATGCTAATAAAAAGAAGCTCCTCTTCCCACTTTGTAAACTCGTTATTAACCTTCAGTGAAGAGCAGTTCTACTTATGGAATGGACTAGTAGCTAAATATAACAAACAATATAGGAAGGAAATAAACATAAGAAAAAAGGGACTTCGCATAATCCTTGGTTCTAAAAAAGACTATGGAAATTATCTCAACAGAAAAGAAGAATGAACCTCACGATAAGTTACATAGAAATAAAGAAATAGAAGCCATGGATAGATTGTTGGAACGATGTAGGGAGCTGGAGTGTGAAGACGAGGAAGGTGGAACACCGGACATAGAGCACAGGGATACGACTACCATAGAAGAGATCCAGGAGAACGACCTAGAGCAGATGACGGGAGACCTGACAGACAAAAATGGATTAAGACCAGGGGATCATCTTATCGAGGAACCACCAGGAGAGGCCATAGAAAGACTGCTGGAGAGCTGCAAGACATCAGGGGACCATAACGGCAAGGGCCACAGCACTGACCAGGAGTCAAGATAGCAAATGTAAATATCTTTGTTTACTTTTACAGTTATTATTTATTGAAATTGTAAATAAAAATTTGTAAATAGACTGACCATTCGTTACACTTTTCAGAGAAAAACTTTGAACCTTTTTGAAAAATAAAATCAATTATTATTATTATTATATACTTTTTATGATTATTAATTCATTGTTTATTTATATGGTATATTGATATTGGCTATATACGAGGGCCATCCAATAAATAAGTTTCCTTTTTTTTTTCTGCGAACGAAACGTTGTAAAAATTAGTTAGTAGTGTAAGAAATGTCACTAGGATGCGTTGGAAGCGCGTGACCTTCAAAATCACGCTACTCGTACGCGCAAGTCCGTAGCGCTTCAGTTTCCATGGAGCTTTCACTGGTGAACGTGTCCACTTGCGAACTCCGTTCTGTAATTCGTTTTTTTCACGGCGAAAAATGAAATTGCGGTCAATATTCATCGCAATTTAGTGTCAGTGTATGGTGAAGGATGTATGAGCATCCAAATGGTTCGTCGATGGCGTTCATGGTTCTTGGAAGGACGGCAAAACGTGCATGATGACGAGCGAAGCGGCAGGCCCGTTACTGCTACGGACAATGCAGCCGTTGCTCAGAGCAGCAATAAAACGGAAACGTCCTGGACTTTTGTCTCGGAAAGTGTTACTCGTCGATGACAATGCTCGCCCTCACGCAGCTCGAACGACCCAAACGTTGCTGGAAAACTTCAAATGGGAAATTTTCACACATCCACCTTATTCTCCAGATCTTGCCCCAAGCGACTTCCATCTTTTTCCAGCACTCAAGTTGCACCTTGGAGGCAAGCACTTTGCGAATGATGACAAAGTACAGGCGGAGGCGAACCACTGGCTACAAAGACAGGACACGGCTTGGTACAACAGTGGTATCAAAAAATTGCTACAACGGTACCAAAAATGTTTGGACAGAAATGGTGATCATGTAGAGAAGTAGTCTATGAGTTGTATATTGAAAATAAAATAACTTCATAATTGTAAATAATGTTGTTTGTTTGTTAAAAAATAGGGAAACTTATTTATTGGATGGCCCTCGTACAAATAGAACTAGGAAGGTTTCACAATACGCTCTAATCCGTGTACCCACGTGGGTACAAATTCGAATTTGTTGAGCCCTGTTTATATTTGGACTGCAGTCAAAATTTCATTTGTTAGATGTTAGTATTATTTAAACTATGGAGTGATGAAATATTAATAATGTCTACCTGGCTCAAAATTGAATACGAGTTATTTTGTGATCTAAATTTGTTCGCAGTTTGGGCATTGAATAAAGCTCACAAAAAACGTCTCCTGTATTGGGATATGATTGTCCACATTGTACAAACATATTAAGGTGGTATTGTGAGTTTCAGCGAGGGCCACAAATATAATAGACTTGATAAATTTAATCCAAATAGGTCTTCATGTGATAGATAATTGGTGCAATTAAACTAAACTATATTTTAAAATTACAAAATATTTTCTCACAATGAGTTTCTTTTTATTTCAAAATGCTAGCTTTCAAGCAATAATCGCTCTTCAACGGGCTTGAAGATCGATCTTCACTTGAAAGCTAGCGTTTTGTAATAAACAGAAACTCATTTTAGGAAAATATTTATTTTTGGTCTCTTCTAACTTATATCTTTATACCTATATATTTCTCCATCTTCGGGCAAAGCCTGTATGACGCCCTAGCCATCCTGACATCTTCCAAGACGTACATCTATAAGTACTTCCTCAACGTAGAACTGAGGAGTGTTCAAGATGACCTTTTCTGGAGGAGAAAGCTCTCAAGGTGAAGAAACCTCCCTTGCTGAGGAAATTTGTACACATATATAACTGTATACATTCCCTACATTTTTATTTACACGTTATTTACTCCATTATTATATATTATCCTTTATTTGATCTTAATATTTTTTTCTGTAGCAATATTGAGTACGAGATTAGAATAACCAATAAATCTTTTAAATTGTTAAATAGTCTATCTTATATATCGATGATTTTGTAGAATCAACACAATAACGTCTTATAAATATATGAATAAAAAAAGACGGCAGCAGGTAATCTCACTAAATAGTGTCATCGTGTGACATTTACCGAGCCGTAAATAGAACATTTTCCTGGGACAATAGATTCATTTCCAGCCCAAAGGCAGTTTTTATTGACAAAGTCATTGAATAGATAATCCCGGCTGTCAGATCTGGTGCCATCTTCCCAAATAACAGATTGATCCTTCGAAATATTGTATAAATAAATAATCTTATTAAAATACAAAATATTATTTTTAAAATATTATGAAGGCATATTTTATAATACAATATAATGCGGCTTATGATTGTAGAACGAAGTTTGACAACTATACCGCAAATGTTTCTTTTGAACGAAAAATCGAAATTTATTTTAAGGAGAAATAACGATTATTTCTAACCTTATTTCTCTTTAAAATACATTTAGATTTTTCGTTCAAAAGAAACATTTGCGGTATAATTGCCAAATTTCGTTCATATATGCATATTTTATTATCCAATATCAATATAAGTTATTAATTTATCATGATGAAGACTTCAAATTTCTAATTTCTATTGTTCTCTATATTTCTAATTGTTCATCTTAAAATACTATTAATGATATGTACAGGGTGATCCAAAAGTCCCGCACTATTTTAAAAATTAATAACTCCGCGAATATTTGCGCTAGATCAATGCGGTAAACACCATTGTATTCAGGATGCAATGGGATTTTTTATGGCAAATAATGAAAAATTCGAAATTGATTTTAGTTACAATTTTATTCGCCAGATGGCGCTCTACCAGAATCAGAGATTCAGTGGCCAAATTGTTTGATAAATTGAAAAATATAACTGATCGACACGTATTTTCCCTTTTTGAATACCAGGAAAGAACCCAAATAATAGCAAATAACAAATTAATAAAACACCACTTCGCCAAAAGTATGAAGAATTGGTTAACGATTTTCAAATACAATCAGAGATATGTAAAATAGGTAAATGCAAATTAAAACATGTAGCAAAAATATTTATATTTTATATGGGGTTTTGTGAAATAGATTGAATGTTTGAAAAACACTGCTGATATCAATACACGAATTTTTGAAATGTTAATATAGTACCAAAAATTATGATGGCACTATTAATAGGATTTCTTGCTATAAGAAATGTGTAGTTTCTTGACTGATTGGCGACCCTTGACTATTTAACTGGATATTTGTCATGATCCAACAAATGAAATATAGAGGGGAGTGACAAAATATATTTGTCGTACTTTATTCCAAATATCCTATGGGCTTGTCAAATGTTATCATTGTTTATTATACTGTACACAATTTCAAAAAATGTGTCCCCTCAAATAAAAATAATTTTTAAATCGACCTTTTGCGTTGAAAAACGTGGTAGTAAAATCATTTTGTATTTTTTTTTTCACAAAATTTCTAAAATTATTGGTGTACAGAAAATATTCCTTATGCTATTTCTTCTAATGAGCGAAAAGCGAAAACTAAACATAAGGGGAAAATTTGTGTGTACCAGTGTTATTCGAGAAGTTATAACACTCTGGTTTGCACGACATAATATGTGAGCAAATGACAAACAAAATATTACTGTTCACAAAAAAAAAGAGTCAAGATGTGAGGCAAGCATTTATTATCCCCATATCCCAACACAAAGAGCTGCAAAATATTGGTAGATAATATAATACATGAGGTGACTGCCTTCTCTCTTGTATTAGGTCACAATCCTTGCTCAATGTGGCACCCTTTATTCTCAATCACCGCCTGCAGACGATAAATGACAGAATGGACAGCATTAAATAACATATCTGTTGAAATTTATAAAACGTGCCATCTGATAGAAGCCTTCAACATGGCCAATGTGGTAGGCCAGCATCGATAAACACACGATTTAATGTACCCCCATAGACAAAAATCGCAAGGCGTCAAGTCTGGTGATCTTGGAGGCCACTGGTATATAAAGTGGCGACTTATCACACGATTTTCACCGAACATATCTTTCAGCAATTGTTTGGCACCTCGGGAGATATGAGGAGGTCCTCCATATTTCATGAATGTTATTTCGCTTAGTGCTTTTGCCCTGCAATATGGGAATACCCTTTTCTCTCAAAAGTTGAACATAACGTTCACCAGTTACAAAAACGGTTTTAAAAGTTCTTTCATTGATTTTTCAAAGAAAAATGGCCCAATAATAAAAGAAGTGAACCCACACAAAACTGTAACTCTAGGCTGGTAAAGTGGCATTTCTGTAAAAATCCTAGGGTTTTCTGTTGCCCAAATGCGGCTGTTTTGAATGTTAAATTCTCCGTTTAGAGAAAAGTGAGCATCATCTGTCCACAGAATATTCGACAGCCAGTTTTCATCATTATCAATTTGCCGGAAAATCCATGCAGCGAATTCTTGACGCATCTCAAAATCGCCAACTTTCAGCTCATGAAATCTTTGAATTTTGTATAGGTACACACAATAGAGACATTAAGTGAAGCGTCTTCGGATATCACAATCATACTCGGCGAATTTAACGCCAAAAGTTCAATTTGGGGATCACCTGTCCAGGATAACAAAAGTCAGCAAGTTGAGGACATGCTAACCGACCTCTACCTTACACCGTTAAATAACGGAGAGAACACCTACCTATCTAAGTCCACAGGCACAGAATCCGCAATAGACATCACAGCGATAAATTACAACATCGCACCCACAACACAATGAAAAATCCTGAGAGGTGCAATCAGTGACCACAGACCAATTTTAACAACCCTAAACTTCAAAATTGAGAATGTCCATTAGAATAAAAGAACATGGAACTTTAGGAAAGCCGACTTGAAAAAAATTCACAGAAAAGCTTGAAGAACTGTGCAACGAAAAATTGAATTACAGAACGCTTGACAAAAACTTGGAAAAATTCTCTTCGAACATTTCAAAAGCTGCAAAAGCATCGATACCTAGAGGTAGACGTAAAGACCTGTGGATACCTTACTGGAAGGACCACAACACCGGGGCAATGATTTCAGAGAGAGAGACAATATCAATGAACTTCTTAAAAAAATAAAACAGAAGAAAACAGAAAGGAACTCATTGAAATTAGTCACAAAATAGAACAAGAAATTTGGATATGTAAACAAGAAAAATGGCAGAATTCTGCGAAAAAATGGATCCAAGAAAGGACAGCCGACACTGGAATATGATTAGAGTGTTAGAGAACAATCAAAACCAACACCAATCCTCCAATACTCTAACCGATATGAATAGAACAGCGAGAACGAGAACAAACAGGTGACTGACATAATTGCTGAATATCTTTCAAGCACTTCCATACTCAACTATACGAATGAAGACAGGACTCTAAAAATAATATAAACCAGTTAGTTAAACAAGCAAGAAACTTCCATCAACAAGATATTTTCTCGAGAGATAATCTAATCTTTGGTCAAATGATTAAACACTTTGAAGACAAAGCTAATAATCAACTCCTACGAATACTGAATATTTCATGGCAAACTGGTAAACTACCAAAGAATTGGAAGATATCAATTATAGTGCCAATACTGAAGCCAAACAAAGATGACAAGGAATACAAGAACTATCGGCCAATTGCTCTCACCAGCATACTTTGTAAAATACCAGAACGAATTATCCACTCTAGGCGCATAGTCTGGCTCACTAACAATAATAAAATAAACCTCTACCAAACTACCTATAGATCCAAGCACTGTACGACTGATCAACTGTTCTACTTCTGTCAATCAATAATAGATTCTTTCCAGGAAAAACCGCCAAAGAAGACCATGGCTATATTCCTTGATATGACCTCAGCTTTTGATCGAGTGTGGAGGGAGAAATTACGTGAAAAGCTGCACAACATCGGAGTAAGAGGAAAAATCTTAATCTGGATTGCAGACTTCTTAAGGGGAAGAAAGTTAAAGGTTCGGGTCAATGGAGAGTTTTCCAAGGAAGAAAGAACATGGGCTGGTGTAACTCAGGGATCTGTGCTCAGTCCTCTACTCTATCTGCTATATATTAACGATATCCATCCTTACCTCACTGAAGACACAAAGGTTGCCTGTTATGCAGATGATTTAGCCATATGGTACACAAGTATCAGCATAGAAAAATCGTAAAAAATACTGAACACATCAATGAGAGGACTGGAGAAGTGGGCAATGGAACTCCAAATGACCATAAACCCAATAAAACCAAACCTATGCGTCTTCTCCACTCACAGGGAAAAAGGCATAAATATAACCACAAAATAAGCATAAACAAACAAATAATTGATAAAATTAGAAATCCATAATACCTAGGTGTGATACTGCAGTCCTGGATCTTTCAAGTTGGTCTCGAGGACCACGCCATCACCATCTCCTAAGCGGCGAAGTACGCGATCTACGTATTCATCGTAGATCGCAAAATGCGTGGTGTCGCTGGAGACCCACTGGCGATTCTCCACCAAATTCTGCAGCGCTGGCAGAGGCGCCATATTCATTGTACATAGTGTATATAATGCATATTATCTTTTTTTAATAGTGCAGACTGTGCATGTATTGACAAGATGTCAACAAAATTATTTTAATTATTATTGATGAGGAATTGGAATTTTCAGAACACATAATTAGCACCTCAAATAGAGCTATCAGAAAACTAAACATTCTGAGAAGGCTATGTGGAACAAATTGGGGAGCAAAACCCAGAATTCTCAGAACAAGATATACCACCTTAAAAAGGCCGATAATGGAATATGCAACACCGGTCTGGGCTCCCCAAAGCTCATAACTAAAAGTAAGACTAGACAGTGTTCAAGCAAAAGCGTCCAAAATAATCACTGGTGCTGTTTCATCCACCAACAATGAGAAAATTCAGAGAGAATGTGTTCTAGACCTACTTGCTCGAAAGCAGAAGACAAAATAAAAACAACTTGGATCGGCACTTCGGAAACGAGGAACCAGAGGACGAGATCTCTCTGACCACTTGTGGTTTGGTAGATCCGCCCTTTTCTGAGAATGAGGTGAAACTGACGGCTTTCAAGTTCGGGAAAAGGAAATCTCCTGGTCCCGAAGGGATCGATAACACGGTCGTGAAAGACCTGGTAAGGATGCACCCATCGCTTCTTTCCAGGTTATTCAATAGGTGCCTGGACACTGGTACATTTCCTGAGGCATGGAAGGTTGCCCGAATAGTGCTTCTCGAAAAGTCTGGTAGAAAGGGTAATTCTCCTAATGATTATAGTCCGCTTTCTTTACTAGTGTGTCTAGGTATGGTCCTGGATAGCCTACTAGCTCAGCGACTGAAGCATTGGCTAGAGAGTAATGAGCTCCTTTCCTCTTTCCAAAATGGTTTTAGGGAAGGTAAGTCCACAACCACAGCTCTGAACGAGATGTTAGAGGGGGTTGAGATTGGCTTAAATAAGGGTGCTTGGGTTTTTTTTTTTTCGTGGCCCTGGACATTGATGGCGCGTTCAACTCCATGAGCTGGAACAAGCTGATGAGAAATTTGATGGACATGGGTTGTCCTGATAATTTGTGCAGCTTGGTTCGTGACTTCCTGAGGGATAGACAGATTAGCCTCAGTTTTGGTGGGCGGAAGTTGGAAAGAAACTGTGCTAGGGGTTGCCCCCAGGGCTCTTGCTGCGGACCTATTCTGTGGAATATCCTGGTAAACACCGTTTTCCAGGAGGAGCTCCCTGAGGGAGCCTGGCTGGTTCTCTATGCTGACGACCAGTTCCTCATCATTGAGGCTGCTTCGAGAGCGAAGGCTGAGAAGTGTGTTGGAACTTCTCTCCAAATTCTCTCGATCTGGGCCTTAAGTTCAATGTCTCCAAAACTAAAGCCCTCAGCTTTAAGCCTAGGGACATAAGAACTAAAAGGAAAGGGATCAAATGGGAACACAAGCCGGCTATCCGGATGGAAGGACGGAGGGTAGCGTGGTCAATAGGATGACCATTCTGGGGGTGGTCATTGATGACAAGATGGGTTGGCAATACCAGGCGGAGGAGATGGTGGCGAGAGGCAGGGAGGCGTTGTGCAGGCCTGTCCTGGTTGGCTCTCAACAAGGGGGGGAGGAGGGTACTATTTTTAGGAACCTCTGCCTCTCCTGTGTCGAGCCAATCTTGCTATATGCTTCCGGGGCTTGGTGGCGCCGAAACAGGGTTCAGAAGGTGGCAACAACTCTAGAGAGAGTGCAGAGGACAGCGGCACTCAGAATCACAGGGGGATATCGCACTACCAGCAGTGAGGCCTTATTGGTCCTCGCTGGGCTTATTCCCCTGGGATTGAAACTAGAGGAGGAGACCATCAGACAGAAGATCTGGGAGAACAGGGAAGATGCCCTGGGACTTGAAGCGGGGGCCCTGGAATCGAAGAGGGATCCAAGGAAGCCTCCGCAGTGGTTGCCAAAGTGGAATTGGAGTCCTGGAGGGCCGACAGGGATTGGCACGGAGGTTTTCACTGATTGTAGTAAGTCTGGAACCAATACTGGAGCTGGGGTAGTGATATTCACTAATGGAGAGCTGATCTTCCAAGAAAGTTTAACACTCAGAGTGGACGAATTGGTCTTTTCAGCCGAGCTGGTTGCGATCAGGGTAGCCCTCAGAGTGTGTGCCGAGAAGAACTTCAGCCCGGACCGCCTCTATTCAGATTGTATGTCGACCCTCGTCGCCATCAATCTGGAGAAAGGGCAACTCGCGCATCAAATAATCCAGGAGCTGGAGATGATGACGCGGGCTCCGGAGCTCCCTTGGTTTAGGAGACACAGCCTCATCGAAGGTAATGAGTTCGCAGACAGGATCGCTAAGGCAGGATGCTTTAGAGGTAGATCACTGAGGACCCCAGTGACCAAGAAATAAGTTTATAAGAGGATCAGGGGGCACGTCCAGGACTTATGGTTGGACAGATGGAGGAACAGTGTGAAGGGGAGAGAGGTATTCAATGGGGTAACAACACCCAAGTACCTCTGTAAGGTAATGTCCCACAAACTCATTAGGGTAGTTCGGGACATGGGCTCTTCCCCAAGTCTCCACAGATTTAAAATTAAGAAAACCCTGATTGCGTCATTGGAGAAAGGGATATGAATGCACGCCACTACGTCTTGGATTGTCCAAGGGTAGTGGGTGTGCAGGAAGAGAGAAGGAGGGCGAGGGGCGCGATCGAGAGTAAGCTGCTGAGAAATCACAGCAAGCTTCTTGAGAAAGCCCACGACGTGGCAGCTGAGCTTTTCCTCATCTGTGAGTGAACAGAGTCGACCGGGGGCTGCCTCCCCGCGGTCCCTGCTGGACACAGTAGATAGTTTCCTATTTTGCTATGATTAAAGGCCACCGGTATAGAAATCCTTCTAGACACGTTGTCTGGGAGGTGGTGTTTCCAGGTACAATGTCCAAGCACTAGCTTGGATACCGTTACTTGGCTTATGAGTTGAACAGAATAGCAGCGAAGGGCATGCTTCGGATGCCGGCTTGTGGACCTAAAGGTCTGGGTGGCCATCTGCTTCTAGGGTATACCAACTGTGCTTAGGTGGGATCCTCCAATTCTTGTTTATTTTGGCTACTGTTTCTATTTCTTTAAAAGTAAGTTTATTTTTCTGTAGCAAGGGTTCTTTTGTGCCTTTTTTCGCTAGCGCATCAGCAGCTTCATTGCCTTCAATGCTAAAATGTAAGGGTATCCATTGAAGGTGAATATTTGAGGTATTGAGAGTTTTTGGAGATAACCAATTATGTTCCTGCTTAATTTGTCTCTAAGATCCCCTGTGTGACTCAAGTGTTGTATGGCACTTCTACTATCAGTAAGAATCCATATATCGTGATGTTTAATGTTTCTGATGGATTTTAAGACTTCATAGATGGCTATAAGTTCTGATCTGAAGACTGAGCAAAATTCTGGGTTTCTTCTGTTTATTTTCTAATTGCCATTTGTGGTTTTAATGAGAGAGCCACTGCCAGTGTGTCCCAACTCGTCTCTGCTACCATCGGTATAGATAGTTATTGCATTTTTAGGAATTTTATTAATTATTTCTAATGATAATTGTTTTAATTATTCTGGATTTTGGTATTGTCTGTTGGTGGGTTCATTTAAAGTGGCATTAAAAATAACATTTTGTTAGTGGTTCGCATGGAGATATTTTTTCAGCTAAATAATATTTTTCCACTTTATATTTTGAATATCTATTTCTTTTGGCCAGGTGGAGAGGGCCTTCTTTTTTGAGTCTTATATTGGGTTCCCAATTAAGTATGTAATTGAAAGTTCTGTGTTTGTTTTCATAACTCTTGATTTTGTTTATATATTTTGGAAGATTGTAGTTTATTCTATCCTTCAAGGGCATAATGTCTGCCTCGTAAAGTACAATATCATTAGGGCAGGTATTTCAAAGACCTGCAATAATTCTAGCTGCATTTAATTGTATCCTTTCCAGTGTTTTTAGATTTGTTTCAGATGCTGTACCATAGATTTGATATCCATATTCCAAGATAAGTCGCATTAGAGATGTGTAAGTTAATTTTAGTGTTGTTGCTTCAGCTCCCCACTCTTCCTGAAATATATTTCAAGATTTTTAGTCGGTCTCTTCCTTTTCTAACAACTCCTTCAATATGCTTACTGGAGTTAATTTCTGGATCCAGGGTGTAGCCGAGATATTTAGGATGTTTATTATATTGCAATTGTTGTTCTTTCAGAATAATATTTGGTCTTATTTTGTATAGTTTCTTATCGGTAGTTAAAAGACAGGTTTCAGATTTTTGGGGGTTAAATTCTAATTTATGTTTATTAGCAATTTTTTCTAGGTGGAGAAGAGTCTTGTTCAAATCTCTTTCAGCTTTTTTCCAGTTAGTGTTGCTGCTCCATAGAATAATGTCATCAGCGAAAAGTCCAATATTGGTTATATGTGAAAATATCTCTTCTATGCCTGCTATAAATAGGGTGAAGAGAGTTGGGCTAAGGATTGATCCTTGTGATAATCCTTGGTACAATTTGAAGGGTTTAGATAGAGTGCCATTATATTTGACCCTGATTTATATATTTTTAAGGGAATCATTTATCCAAGTGATATCTTTTCCATCAATTTTGAATTGTTTGTATAATTTTGTAATTAACTTGTTTTTCCATACCTTATCAAAAGCTTGTGTAAGGTCTAAAAAGCAGCTATGGTGTGGTTAGTTGGTTTTTTGTTTTGTGCATCTTTTACCTTTTGTGTGAAAAATAAGAGTTGGTCTATTGTCCCATGTCCTTTCCTAAATCCATATTGTTCTTCTGGTAAGAGATTTCTTGTGTCGGGGTGGTAGGTGCGTCGTCTGAGTATAATTTTTCCATTAATTTGCAGCAAATATTTGTTAGGGAGATAGGTCGGTAGTTTTTTGGGTCATCAGCAGATTTGTCAAGTTTTTAATGGGAATTATTGTTGCATTTTTACAGTCTTGAGGCAATTTTCCAGTTTTCTAGGAGTTATTGAAAATATTAAGAAGTCTTTCTTTGCCAGTTTTGCCCAAGTTTGATATCATTCGGCCATGGATTCCATCTGGCCCAGGAGTCTAGTTTAAGTCAGTGTTTTCTAATGCATAAGCTACCTTTTTCATATTGATTTTTTTCATGGAAAATATTATGTGTGCTGGTGACATTTTACAGTCATGAATAATCTTTCTTTTTTCAACCTTGATTTTACTACTTATTTGATATGAATTACCTAAAAGATTTGCAGCAATTTTGTCATTAGTTGCTGGTATACTATCTGTATTCTTAATCATATTAGTGTTTTCAGTTTGTGGCTGGGCTCTGTCAATTTGTTTTGCCAAATTCCAAAGTTTTGTATTTGGGTTTCTTGGGTTCAGGTTTTCACAATTTTGTTTCCATTTTTCCCTTTTCACATTTACGTATAATCTTTTTATTTTTGCAATCACAATGTTCAGTTCAGTTATACAATTTGTCTGGTTTTGGGTGCACTTTTTTGTAGTTCATTTCTTTCAGTTATAAGTGTTTGAATATTTTTTGCCTGGTGTGTATAATTTGGAATCAATTTCTTAATATTACCTCTTGGTATTGAAACTTTGGCTGCTTTAATAATGGT
Organism: Cordylochernes scorpioides; assembly: GCA_030710605.1. Taxonomy (NCBI): domain Eukaryota; kingdom Metazoa; phylum Arthropoda; class Arachnida; order Pseudoscorpiones; family Chernetidae; genus Cordylochernes; species Cordylochernes scorpioides. Next base: position 24,864,484 of record CP092881.1, on the reverse strand, counting down.
GCTTTCGAAAGATATCATATTAGCCTTTTTGAAGTTCCAGAATTTTTCTTAATTGAGCTAGTTTTGGTCTTGGTGCTAATTTCTATCAAATTAGGCGAATGATCACTTACAAAACCTTTTAATATTTGCTATTTGCATTTGTGGAAAATGTCAGAATAGTAAAAACTTATATCAAGGGCTTGTGCAGTATTATAGCTTGTAGGAATGATGGGTAGGATTCCCATCATTTAAGCACATGAAGGCATTGTCGTCAAATATGTTTGATAGTATTTTGCCTCTTGGGTTTGGCGTAGAACATCCCCATAGTTGATGTTTGGCATTAAGGTCACCTACAATAATAGTGTTGTCTGTGTGTGTGTAAGAAATTGAGCCATTGTTCCATCGTCAATAAATGTATTGTTTGGAGGTTGATACATATTGTATATGTTGATGGCTTTGTTTTGATTGAGGTAGACTTTGATACCTTGGGCTTCGAGGTCTAATGTGTTTGTAATATTAACGGCTGTGTCCTCATAGTACAAATTATTGATTAAAAATGCTAGGCCACGCCCTTTAGCAGCATATACAGATGGATCTTCAGACCTTACCCTGAGTAATGGAGGGGCCGGAATTAACATAATACTGCAAGATGGAACAAACATCAAAATCAAAGGAGGAGGACAGTTTTCGTCAAACTTCACTTGTGAACTGACAGCTATCTGGAAAGCTCTTGATTTATGCCTTAACCAACCATCCCTGCATCAAGCAGAATGAATTTTAATATACAGCGACTCCATATCCGCTCTAGAAGCAATTCAGAAGGGCAATACTAGAATCACACAGAAAATACACTCGTTACTTACCCAACTGGAATCATTGGAGAATAACTGCATTCTACAATGGATTCCTGCCCGTGTTGAGATCGGGGGTAATGAAATGGCAGTTGATTTGGCAAAGGAAGCCAGAAAGCTGAGCCAAAATAAAGAACAAAAGTCAGTATTTAACGCTGATGCTTTGGCAAAATACAAGATAATTAAACAAAAAAATAAGAAAAGATCAAATATGTTAAATAAACTCTGAGAGAAAACTGACAAAAACTATAACAAGACTTAGAACAAAACATTATAAAGGAATGAAAATACATCCAGATGGCACAAGAACCTATAGAACATGCAACAACTGTCCTGGTGTGGAACTAACACCTACCCACATATTCTCATGCCCGCAGGTTTGCAGAAAATTGACATAGACCCAGAGCAGCAGCTTTATACATCCAAGATAGTGGACATTGCTGCTGCTGCTGTGATAGAAATGCATGGAGACATCTGAGGCTATTTATTGGACACGACAAAAACAACAACGGCACTCCAGAGTAAAATAAATTATCAGAGATAGATACATATTTTTCAAATGTATTAAAATAAACATAATCGACATTGAGTGAGAGTTGAATTTAAAATATTAGAAATTTATTATCTTCGGAAACAAACCGTATCTAAAATATCAATTTTCTTTTTGCTACATGTTTTAATTTGCATTTACCTATTTTACATATCTCTGATTGTATTTGAAAATCGTTAACCAATTCTTCATACTTTTGGCGAAGTGGTGTTTTATTAATTTGTTATTTGATATTATTAGGGTTCTTTCCTGGTATTCAAAAAGGAAAAATACGTGTCGATCAGTTATATTTTTCAATTTATCAAACAATTTGGCCGCTGAATCTCTGATTCTGGTAGAGCGCCATCTGGCGAATAAAATTGTAACTAAAATCAATTTCGAATTTTTCATTATTTGCTATAAAAAATCCCATTGCATCCTGAACACAATGGTGTTTACCGCATTGCTCTAGCGCAAATATTCGGGGAGTTATTAATTTTTAAAGTTGTGCGGGACTTTTGGATCACCCTGTATATTATAATTGATATTTGAATATTATTACTTATTTATATGCTCGTTTATTATTTATTTTTGTCAATGGACATGAAAGACACACATATTGGCAAATGGCATGAATGAAATCGATATAAGAGCATTAAAATAAAATAAAATAGGTGTTGGTATCAAAACCATGGCACTCTGCTATCTAAAAATATCATGTGCTCGTGGTTAGACAATTGTTACGAGAATAGCACTTGCAACCTCCTCCTATAGATGGCGCTTTCGCCTGTTTTACATCTGCAACTGATGCGGGAGTCGCCGACTGCTGTGGTCCCGTTTCCTGGGGAGGTTGGCTGTAAATACCTTTTCATATTGGCCCCAGGAGGTGGCGTAATGTAAATACCCGTTGTTTATTATTCAAGTTATATGTAATGTTTGGTAATAGATGACAATAAAGGAAGTGCTTCTACTCTTCGTCCAGCCTCCTGTCATTACTCTCTCCATTGCCATCCACGCCGGGCTGCTGCTACTACTACTACTACTTTTCTGGTAAGTCTCTCGTGTCCCCCCACCAGTGGTAAGGCCGAGAGATACTGCCAGAGGAAGGGAGTTTCCACTTGAGCGGTGGAACTCGGGACGTCTACAGCGTGCCTGCAGGGAGGAGCTACTCCGCGGTGGAAGAAGCGAATCGTCGCAAGAAACCGGAGGGATCACGCGTAACACTGGTGTCAGAAGTAGGATCTACATGGAAAGTCTGGTGCTCCAGGAAAAACAGAAAATGAAGAAAGATGTGAGCTGTCTGCCGTCACTCCGTGTGTCAGACGTCAGTCCACAGCTGATTAATGCCTGCTCCCTGGACCACATCACCCTCCTTGGTGGTGCTCCACTCCAGCTCTGCCAACAGCCCACCAATGGTGTCGGCTACCTGCGCATGGTGGCAGATGTCGGCCAGCTCCCAGACAACCTCAAGTCATGGCTGCCTCTCTTCTCCTCTGTGCTCACTAAGATGGGAGCTGGAGCTTGGGACTTCAGGGACCTCGACCAGATGGCGGAGAGACGGACTTCTGGACTCTCTTCGTCCCTCCATCTGGTGGAAAGTTCCTCTCAGTACTTCACCCAGGCATGATGGTTGTCAAACAGACACCATGAAGGGTCACAACTTGATATCCTATAATGATTGAGTGGAGATAAGAAAGAAGACGAAGACATCAACCACTTTTTCTTTCTACATTTTATGAACTCTGTTTAATAAAACATGTAAATTTCCAAATATTTAATTCTAAGTTCTAATTTGTTTGTTGTTTTGTTCGTTTCCTCTTTAATAGGCGCATATATTTCAACATTTAATTATCTCTTTTATTATCTCTAGAATGTAAAATACATGTGTTTCATTTTAAACTACATAAATCAATACATATACATTGCAATGGATGATAAAAGCCAGTACAAGCCAGGTCCTCCCATTAATTTCTCAATTGCAGTAAGAGCAGTAGAAATTGTTTTATTTTTAAAAATAATCATACGCGTCTATAATAGTACCGAATTAACATCATTTTATGCCCATCTGTGTGATGTAGAATTATTATTTCAAATAAAATATAAATATAAATATATACAAATACCAATAGAGTAACTCGAATTCTCTCACCTCCAATGTAATATTTAGTATGTATTAAAATATTGCATGACCTAATAACGGTGCGGCAATGTACATTTTCGAAATATATCTGAAACCTATTAAAAGATTAAATGCTATTAGGATAGTTTCAAAAAATGGCCACTTCATAATTAATATTCGGAAAAGTTTTGTAACAATGTAAAAGTGTAAGAGATCTTTAGAAACAAAGTTAGAAAAAAAAGGTTGGTCTGAAACAAAATTTCTATTTAATAAATTTTCCAAGTTCATATTTGTAGTGTATTAGCATATTTACATATATCTTCACTATTTTTCATAGTTCTTGGTTATGCTTTTAGAAGATAGCACTATTTTGCATAGTTATCTTTTCAAAATTTATTTATTAGAAATCACACGCTATATTCTATGTGGATATTTGCATGTAAATGTTTAATCTATTTTATGTACATAGGTTTCAAATATATATACAAATTATTTATAGTTTTGAGAGAGAGTGAGAGTTATTCAAATTTACATTTTAGAGCAATTAATTATACAAGAAATAAAGGTTATTTACACACATATTATCAAAAGTCCAATATATCCTTAGAATTACAATCATTAAACCAGTGGCACAAATATAGAACATTCATAAAAAGAAATAATAATAATAACAGCAATAAAAAAAACTATACTAATTAAAACTAGAAATTTCAATACCTAATTTAATTCAATATGTCAAGTAAGAAGTTTCAGAAGATGAGTTTCTTTTAATTGTAAAACATTACAAGCTTTCGGGCAATGCCCTTCTACAGGTAATATAAAAATAAAACAAAAAGTAAAGGTAAATTAAGGCAACTAAGTAACTGAGAATTAAACAATGTAAATATATATCAACTGACCATAGAAAACAAAACCAAAAATAATATATATATACACACTCGCGTGAGACTACTCGCGCGTCTGGATTTGAATTAATTAAAATTGTGTTAATATTTGAAAAATTAGAGAGTTATAAAAATTATTACAATGATATTACATAACTAAATATATCTAAGTAACTATTACGGGTAAATTTGTGTGGTTAATGACTATGCTATGGACTGCCATCTATGAATTGGTATTTAATGATTAGTGAGAGAAAAACCGATTTTTGACCGGTGTGACTGAGGTGGTGGAAGGGGGTTATTAATATACCAGAGATAGAATTTGAAAAATTCAATTGGAGATGTAGGTTGTGTAGATTGCGGGAATGTCTATTTTTCTATTTATGCTGTGTAGCTTGGAGGAAACAATGGATTCCAGAACCAATCTTTGGTGTAGGTTGGAGATATTTTTGTAGTGAATGGTTGGGTTAGCAGTGTCAAAGGAATGGCCAGAAGATGCAATGTGTTGAAAAATGAGGGAACGGGGATCTCGGTTGGTGATGTTGCGTGTGTGTTCGGACATTCTAATGGCGATGGTCCTACCGGTCTCACCCACATAGGTGGCAGGGCACTGTTGGCATGAGACCGAGTAGACTGCTCCAGTAGATGTTAGAGGGTCAGTGGGGGAGTCGGTTTTTGTGATGGGATGCCTAAGGAGTGAGTGGAGGTTAGGTGTGTTAGTAAAAAAGGTATGGACGCCAAAGGGTTTGAGGAAACGGGAGAGGTTAACTGAGAGGGAAGAGAATGGGATCACACACGTGGATTTGTAGGCTGCAAGGGGGTTAAGAGGAACAGGCGAGTAGGTGTGTTTTTCTATAAAGGACAGAGGGAAAGCTGAAGCTGTAAGATGGGAGATGATGCGGTTCTTTTCAATAGTTTTGAAGATGGGGAGTGAGCAGTGGGTTAATAGGCGGCGGGTGAGGGCTTTAACTATGTTGATTTTGTGGGAAGTTGGGCAGTGTGACCTATAATGGGTGTATCTGGGGGGGGGTGGTTTTTCTTGTAGTAGACTGTGGTATGGTAGGTATTTGGTGTGCGTATGACTAGGGCGTCTAGGAAAGGAATTACATGCTCGCGTTCTCTCTCGAGAGAGTGGATGTGATGTTGGGATTGTAAGTGTGGAGGTCGGAGAGAATGGTATCCTCGGTGTCGGTTTTGCATATGCAGAAAAAAGGGCATTGCCCGAAAGCTTGTAATGTTTTACAATTAAAATAAACTCATCTTCTGAAACTTCTTACTTGACCTTTAATGTAATTCAAGTCCACGGCATTTGAGATAGAGTCTACAGAATTTGTTAAATTTTCTATATTCTTCTTTACTGGAAACCATTTGGCTTAAACTAGAACTGTTCATTTGGCATTGTATTCTCAAATCTGCAACAAGTATGCACCGGATTAAAATATGCTCAGGGTTGTGATCTTCTTGGTCACATAAACAGATTGAAGAATAAATTCTACCAATTTTGTATAGGTATGTGTTAGAGTCTTCATGGCCCGTAAAGAATTGTATATTATAAAATTTTGGCTGGATAAATTTGAGTAATCTTTAGTTTTAAAATTATCATTTGAATCTTCATAGTATTTTTGAATTTTACCATTTATAAAGTTAGATATTATTGGGAGTACAAATAAGTTTTGAGGGATTTGCAAAAGAAGCCACAACAAATATTATATAAATAGCATCGGACTTTGTAAGGTTTCATGTTAAGGCTTCATCATTTCCCCAAAAAAATCAGAAGAAGTCTTTTCACTCAAGTGTAAGGAACTTTTTTTTTGGTGCTCTAACCATGTCAACCTTTTTGCCAACAAAACACAATTTGCGGGAAGCGCTGCTTTTTTGTTTTAATTTGAAGAAAAGTGCAACTGATGGACATCGATTGCTGTGTGAGGCATATGGTAAACATGCTCTATCATTAAAATCATGTGAGTACTGGTTTCGGCTTTTCAAAAGTGGCGATTTTGAAAGAACGCGGAGGGAGGCCAATAAAGTTCGAAGACGCTGAGTTGGAGGCTTTATTGGACGAAGATTCAAGCCAAACTCAAGAGGAGCTCGCTGAAACCTTGGGAGTGACTCAACAAGCGATTTCGAACCGTCTCAAGGTCATGGGTATGGTGCAAAAACAAGGAAATTGGGTTCCATATGAACTCAAGCCAGGAAACATCGAGCGCCGTATTTGCACGTGCGAACTACTGCTCAAAAGACAAAATCGGAAGGGTTTTTTTGCATCGAATCGTGATGGGGGACGAAAAGTGGATTTACTACGACAACCCAAAGCGCAGAAAATCGTCGGTTAAGCCCGGTCATGCATCAACTTCATTGGCCAAACCGAATATTCAGGGCAAGAAGCTAATGCTGTGTATCTGGTGGGATCAGCTCGGAGTGATCTACTATGAGCTACTTCAGCCTAACGAAACCATCACTGGAGAACGTTACCAACAACAATTGATGCGATTAAGCCGAGCATTGAAGATTAAACGCCCACTATATGCCAAAAGACATGACAAGGTGATCTATCAGCACGACAACGCTCGGCCACATGTTGCAAAAGTTGTCAAGGAGACTTTGGAGGCGCTTCAATGGGATGTCTTACCCCACCCGCCGTATTCACCAGACATTGCTCCTTCAGACTACCACATGTTCTGTTCGATGACACATGGCCTGGCCGAGCAGCACTTCACTTCTTACGAAGAGGCGAAAAATTGGGTCAATGTTTGGATCGCCTCAAAAGACGAGGAATTTTTTCGACACGGAATCCGTATGCTGCCTGAAAGATGGGAAAAAGTCGTAGCTAAAGATGGACAATACTTTGAATGAAATATATTGTACTGATTTCTCTGAATAAAGCTTCGAATTTATAAAATAATCCCTCAAAACTTATTTGTACTCCTAATATTATTATTTTTGCTGGATAATTTATATTATAATCTATTTCAACTCTAAGTATGTTTGACAAAATGGAATCCGTAATTTTAGGTATTCTTGCGAGAACATGTGTACAATTCGAAGATGTTATATTATAAGCATGTATACAGTGTTTAAGAATTTTATAATGTAGTGAATCCAATTTGATTTTAGATCTGGTGTTTATATAAGGGTACCAGATTGTTGAACCATAAGTTATCGTGCTTCTAAAAAAGGTCTTATATAATGTTAATGAACGCCTACTATCCAATACCCACGATTTCTTTGTTAAACAAGAAGATATCCACTAGCTCTATTTGTTTTTGCAATAACACTGTCGATGTGAGGCATAAAATCTAATTTGTTCCTGTTTCGGTAATTCTTGAAAATCAAGCCTAGTATTTTTAGGTTTTCAACTAGTTTGACACGATTATCATGCAAGTTAATTACATCCTTTTTACAATTGAATGATACATACATTTGGAATATATGAATACTGTTGTCAGTTTTAGAGCGACAGTCCAGTAGCACGTTAATAAAGTTTTGTACTTTTTTGTGTTGGCAATAAAAAGTCATATTTGCCCACGCAGTCGTGTTGGTGATTGGAGAGACACGTCAACACAACATCACCATTCCTCAGTGATTGCAGGGGAGCTATAAAAATCAATAACAGACTATCTTTAAGAGGAAAGCATATAAATAGGAAGATAATTTAGAGATAGGTTCGGATACTAAGCAAAAACTCCTTATCTACGCCCACGCTCAAAATAAAATGGAACCGTGGTAATACCGAAATATGTGACAATATTTTCTGACACACACGTCATCGCTCAGTACCTGGGTTATTTTCATTCCAATCAAAACCTTACATACAAAAATCGATTTATATATAATTTATATTTAATTATAAGATATAAGAAAATTATACAATTAATAACGAAAGTTTATTTCTAAATATAAATTTAATATATATTGTCATTGTAGTAAGGACAATAGTAATTTATGTGTAAAAAGAAACCAAAGAAAAAGAGATTCTCTGCTGATTTATGAATATTAGAGTTATAGAGAAATATTACTTGATGCTGATTATTTTGATAATAGTGAATATATTGTTGAGCATTTACTAGATCTTAGAATCCATGAGTATGTTTCGATATTGTTCTGCAGTAGTGGCAATAATTAAATAAAATTATTTATCAAAAATAGCTTTAATTGAACTAAAGAAATATATATAAAAAAAACATAATTTGATAAAGGTAATGCCTGGCTTAAGGCGTAATAATCTAAAAAATGAAAAACTTATTTACATAATTTACAAAAGTATTTGAAAATATGAAATATAATTTTAAATGAAATAATATTTTAATATAACATATATATATCGTTTTAAAAATATAACAATCAATAAATAAATTTTTAATTAAAAAAGGCATATATTGGATCAAAATATCATTTATTTTACCATTATTTCCGTTGGCTGAGTACCAACCTTTTTCAAGGTATTAACCTTTTTATACCATTATATAACCTTGAAAAAAGGTGGCGTTCAGCCAACTGAAATATTGGTAAAATACATGATATTATGATCCAATATATGCCTATTTTAATTTTAAATTGATAAATATATATATCAAAAACGAAAATTAAAATTATACCGCGAATGTTTCTTTTTTAAAAATCGAAATTTATTTTCAAAGAAAATAGCGACATTTCTAACTTTGAGGATGAGGTATGGAAAGGTGAAACATGAAGAGTAATGGAGAACGGAAAAATAAAAAGTGTCCAGGGGCGGGAATCGAACCCACACCCTTTTGCTTACCGGGCAGGTGCCTTGTCCACTCGGCTACCCTGGACGTATTTTTCCGTTCATAACTTATATTTAAAGTAACATTTAAAATACAATATAACGCGGCTGATGATTGTAAAACGAAAATTAAAATTATACCGCGAATGTTTCATTTTTTAAAAATCGAAATTTATTTTCAAAGAGAAATAGCGACATTTCTAACTTTGAGGATGAGGTATGGAAAGGTGAAACATGAAGAGTAATGGAGAACGGAAAAATAAAAAGTGTCCAGGGGCGGGAATCGAACCCACACCCTTCTGCTTACCGGGCAGGTGCCTTGTCCACTCGGCTACCCTGGACGTATTTTTCCGTTTCCGTATGTTTCACCTTTCCATACCTCATCCTCAAAGTTAGAAATGTCGCTATTTCTCTTTGAAAATAAATTTCGATTTTTAAAAAAGAAACATTCGCGGTATAATTTTAATTTTCGTTTTACAATCATCAGCCGCGTTATATTGTATTTTAAATATATATATCGTTTTTTTTTCGGTTTATAGATTTATAAGTATGTGTATATTTCGTAGGAAGTACATATTAGCAAGAAGTTTTTGTTATATAGGGAAAAAAAGGATTCGTATTTAATAGGGCAACATTTCGTTTGAAAAAATGATATCAAAATATTGTAACGTAAAAAAAAGACGCGAAACTACTAGGGACAAAGTTTCAAGACTAAGGGGTTCTTGGAAGAAGCACGTTATATCCATGTCAGTCAATATTTGTAAGCTGTGGGTCACAGCTCCCATAGAACTCTCATAGAGAAGGAGCTATGTATCAAAGTATTTATTATATATACAGATTATTGATTTTTGTATTTATATTAATTATATCTTGCTAATTTGGAAATTTCCCTCATTGCTTATCTTATTATAAATGTTGATTCGTGTTTGTGCCTTAAATAAATTGTTGTGTCATCCTAAAGTTTGTCTTTCCTAATTTTCTATATGTTACAATATTATTATAAGTATTACAGTACAATAGAATATAGAGAAAATATTCCGAGGTATCCTACCTGCTCGTTTGTTGAATTGAAAGATATTTTTGAGCCCTTTTATATATATATATATATATATAATGATTTGTGGCAACCATTTTTGACCATCTCTGGTGTCTTGATTGCAGATATATTAATAATAGATGGTTGTGTCCAAAGAAATTTGAAAATGTTAAAGAATTATACCCACAGCATTTGAAGGAGAGTGTATAGCATGTGTGCGTTGATTATATATTCTCATTTTAATTTCTTGTTTAATTGATATCATTTCATTTTGTGGCGTATACTTTGAACTAAATAACTTGAGAGAACTTTGCTCATCAGTAGTGAACCCTCTCTGCAATTTCGTTAAATCAATCTCTATACCGCTCTACTATTGTATTGGTTTGTATTGAGATATATCCTGCATTTTCTATGGAATGAATCTTAAATTGGCGAAACCGCTGGGAGGGTTCACTACTGATGAGGCAACCTTCTTATTTAATAACTAATCAATAAAGTAAGGTCTGTAGAGATAATATTTGATAATATTATTGAAAAGAAATACACACACACATTGAAAGTGAATGTATTTGTTACAAATTTTTATCTTTATCGTTTTAATAAGCGCGATCATAAAATTAACTTCACATTATGACTATTTGACAAGAATAAAAATAATAGAAAAATTAAAACGATTATCAAAAGTATAAGATATACATGAATAACAATAATCATAGTTAACTTATAAATTCTATATAGAGAGAATAGGAAATTAATATAATATAAAACATTGAGAAAACTTGAAATGGGTTTATAAACTATTCCAGAACATTTTTTGCATCTTCCTAAAAAATAAATTTCCACAAATCTTAATATTATGATGTATTAGCGCGCCATCTGTTATGAAAATTCGAAACTAATATAGACGCGTATAATTCTTTTAAATATTAAAAAATCTCTACTGCCCTTACTGCAATGGAAAAATGACGAGCCAGGCCATCACAATAATTTTTCCATTGCAGTAAGGGCAGTAGATATTGTTCAACTTTTAAAAGAATCATACGCGTCTATAATAGTTTCGAATTTTCATAACAGATGGCGCGCTAATGTATCATAACATTAAGATGTGAGGAAATATGTATATATATTTTTTAAATGTGCAAAAAATGTTATGGCATAGTTTATAAACTCATTTCAAGTTTTCTCAATGTTTTATATTATAATAATTTCCTATTATCCTTATATCAAGTCGCGTCTATAATAGTTTCAAATTTACATCTTAATGTATAAACAATTACATAATTATCTGTAAAATATCTTAAAATTTTCAAATATTTTAATAAGTAATATATATTAATATATTTAACCTATTTTTTATATAGAGGTAAACTATTTTTTATATTCTCCAACATTATAGAGAAAGAGCAAAAAAATTTAATATCCGTGTATTTTGAGAATCAAATTAAGTGTAAAGAATTAAAATATCTCAAGATGTTTGAAATGTAGGTCAAGCAAACTGAACAAGTTTAGAATATTTTTATAAAAATCTGCAAGTTCTCTATTTTTTATTCAGTAAATATTAAACTCAGAGCTGTGTTAAATTAAAGGTGGCAGAAAATATTAAAACCGTGTGAATAGATTCTGTTGGCCTCAGGTTATATATAATGCGTCCTACATTACACGATGGGGAATACATATTGGAAAAAAAAATCATCCTTGACCTATTAAACTCGACTCAATCTTCAACTTTTTCTTCCTCCTACATCGTTTCCTAATTACTTTCAATACAGTTGGTGTTTTTTATGGCAATTTCTTTGACTACTTCAAACATAAATAAGAGTATAAACATTTATTTTTTGTGCAGGGTAATTTATTAAACTGGTTTTTAAAAAGGTTTATTTTAACACAGCAATAACGCGCCATCTATACATATAAAATGAAAGTATTTAAAAGCACGAATGTTTCTTTTATACATAATACAAACTTCTACTGTCCTTACTGCGATACATATTTTCCATCGCAGTAAGGGCAGTAGAAGTTTGTATTATGTATAAAATAAAAAGATTTATAATAAATTATTATATATTATGATAGTAAATATATTTGTGTTTTGAGTTATATATTCTTCTGGGATTGAATAGTTTATTCTCAATATATTTATCATTTATATTATATTGCACTAGCGCGCTATCTATTATGAAAATTCGAAACTATTTTAGACGCGTAAGATTATTTTTTTAAATTAAACAATTTATACTACTTTTACTGCAAAAAGAGCCAGGTACTCCTATTAATTTTTCCATTGCAGTAAGGGCAGTAGTAATTGTTTAATTTCAAAAAGAATCTTACGCGTCTAAAAGAATTTCGAATTTTCAAGCCTCCAGGCAATAATATCTTTTCAAAAATCTTTTAATCTCTAGCTTTCGAGCACGGACGTCCTTCTACAGGAGAAAACATGGTATTTTCCGTACTTTCCGGTATTTTTCCCTGGAGGTCTGGTATTTTTACTCAATATTGATTCAAAGGATTACATTTATTGAATATTTAGCATTTTCAACTCTCATATACAAAATCAAGATACATTTATATTTTCTAAACAAATTTTGTGAGATGCCTCAAAATGATGTTTCAGAACAATTTTAAATTTTATAGTTATCTTAAATACACTTGGTGCACAAGCCATGATAATCATTGTGGATAGTAAGCGATTACTCTTAATCTAAATGCAACACATATATATACACATTGCTCTGAAAATAGAGTAATCCATACTTAAATCATTAGATAGTAAAGAGTCATCTATTGCATTGAACAAAAGATTTATTTGCCAATATTTCGATATTTTATTATTTAGATAAAGGTTGGCGTTCAGCGCCAGTCGTTATATTGGCAAATAAATAATTTATTCAATCCAATATATGTTTTTTTACTATCTAATATAAACAAATGTATAAAACAGTTCGGCCTTTTCTATTACAAGTGAGACAGAGCTCCGTTTGGTTATTTATATTCATTGGTGGGTATGGATACCTTTGCAGCCATAGAGGATTTTTTTCTTCAGAAAAAATTTCAATGTCGGACTCTTTTCCAAGTCTTAGCTGTCGAAAATCGGTCTATACCATTTCTTTGCCAACCTACCTTCTGTAATACGCACACTCCCTTACTCAGAATACGTACTTATCTCAATATTTCATTGTCTTACACACAGCTCTTTGAAGATGAAGTTCTTACAAATCGTAATGCAGAGAATAAGAACAGTGATTATGTTGGTTCTTCCACTAATTCTAAACAATTTAACCAAAAGGAACTAAATGATCTCATAATGGCCCTGAGTTTCTCAAAATAATCTTTTGAGATACTTGCTTCTAGGTTGGCTCTCTCTCTCTCAAAAACCCTTCTTGCATCAGGAAAAAAATTAACAATCTATCGTAACCCAAAATATAATTTCCTCTCATTCTTCTCTCACGAGAACAATCTTGTACATTGCCATGATGTTCGAGGTCTACTACTAAAATAGGGTTTTCCAGTGTTTTCCCCAGGTAATTGGCGTTCATCATTGACAGTTTCAAACAGTTAAAAGTGTGTTCTCTCTCACAATAGATATAAGTATGGGTCGACTCCACTCGCCCATTTAACAAATATGAAAAAGTTGTAAGAGACAATTGCGTTTGTCATAGAAAAGATAAAGTTTAACGAGCATCAGTGGACAGTTTGTGTGTTGATCTCAAAATAAAGAATCTTCTTTTTGGCCAGGAAGGTGGCTACACGAAATACCAATGTTTCTTGTGTTTCTGGGATATCAGAGCTAAACAAGATCAATGATACTTGTAGAAAGAGTCTGCCCTGTGAGGCAGAACATGGATGTTGTTGCAAAAGCAGCATCTTTCATATTCTCTCATTTCTCGAGAAAATAAATCATTTTTCCTCCACAATATATAATTTAAGGGTTAACGAAGAAGCTTCTTAAAGCCCTTAAACATGATTGGTCTTGTTTCCAATACATAGAGTCCAAAAATAACTGAAATATGCTAAGCTCTTAAATACGACAGCTCATATCAAGTTTAGAATTACATGACAATGTTCTGAGTGATTTATCAGCTAATGCTGTATTGTGTTTTATCACATTTTAATTCTAATTAATTAATTTTTCCACAGAGTATGTTCGTAAGATCACAATAATAAACCTCTTTCTCATCTGAAAATAAATAAAGTATAAACCTATTGACTATAATGATACTAATATATCATTGAACTTTCTTTTCATGAAAATAGAAATTCAATCTCTTCTACCTTTCCTCAGATTAAGAATTCCTATCCGAAAACTCATTTTTCGTTATTTTGTGAGATAAAAAAATGGCAATGAAATAATGAATGTATCTTTATTCAGAATATAAAAGTATCACATAAGGGTTTTCTAACTTCTCTAGACCTCATTATTGGATTAATAACTGATTCCATTTAAAAAAAACACTATAGGGGGTTGGTGGAAGGATGGTCTAAACCGTTGGTTTTCGACCGCTACGATCCAGGTTCGATTCCCACATTGGGCACTTGTTTCTGATTTTAAAACATGCTCCAAAGGCTTACGATTCTTGCAAAAGTCCAACACCAGCAGCGATTGCAAGTAACCAAACGGGGCTCTGGCACATTTATAAGTACAAAGTCGAACTGCTTTCACATGTGTAGACATGCGGTGCTCTTACAGTAAAAGCAGTCGCCTACTTCTATCCATCATGATTATCATGGCCTGTACTACGTGTACTAGGGGTAAACAAAAAAAAGACACTATATAAAAAGGTCATACTTTTTATAAAATTAAAGAAGAAAAACGTTTAGTTTTCATTAGTTAAACAGATATCTATATATTTGGTATATTCAATTTTTTTAGTTTAGAAGCTTGTAATAAACATTAAAATAAGCCAAAAGATTAGAGAATAATATTTAACCACAACAAAAATTATGCTTAAAAAATAAAAAAATAATGTCCATTATTATATAAATTGAAAATATCTATTTTTACAATATTGAAAGTATTACAATATACGAGTTTTGTTAGAGAGAAACAAGTTTCCCATTGATTTTATATCGATTTATTAAATGTACTTGACCCAATTTGTGAGTACTTCAATTAATTGTTTTATAAAAATCAAGCAAACGACTCGAATTCAATCAGATCTTAATTACTTTAAATCTCTTTTCAAAATAAGAGGATTGTAAATATGGTGCTTATTAAAAAACGTTGGATACTCTCTAAGGCGAGTTTTCTCCAATTAAAATAAATTTTCCATAAATCCATAATTAATTTTAATTGAGGTTCATTTGAAGGTTACCACATAGTGACAAGAGTTCATTAAAGAAGATTTTTAATCAATATTTTCTTATGTAATGGTTATTGGAACATTTATTTTGATGTATTAACCTGCCATCTGTTGTAAGAATTATAAATTATTTTATAATCGTATGATTACATTTTGAATTAGAACAAGTTTCTACTACCCTTACTGCAATGATAAAATAATGGGAGTGCCTGGTTCATCAGTGGTGAACCCTCCCAGCGGTTTCGTCAGTTTAATCTACCATACCGCTGTAATTTTTCATTTTTCTGTTCTCATTTCATACTGATAATGAAGCAAGAGATAGAGAGAGAAACTCTTAGAAAAGGGATTTTAAATAAACAATGGACATAAGCTATATGTGAAGAAACAGTAGAAATATAAATAATAATAAATATATAATATTCTTCAAGCATATTTTGTTATTCCACAAATTAATTGGTATTCGTCTCATTTTATATTAATTTTGTTAATTATTTCAATATTTTTCATGATAAATTATTTATATCTCACTCGTATTCTATTGTGTTATTTAGAATGCCTTCGATTCAAGAATTATTCCTTTTAAAATACTTTATTAAATCCAAACAAATCCTTTATTAAGACGTTATTCTTATACAGATTCTTCTTAAACTTGGTCATTGTTTAACGATGGAAGTTAAGTTTATCACTAAGGGCTGTACTTCACCAGGTCGCCATGGCGAGGTAGCCAAGGACGTCGCCACGGCTACTCCTGGCAACCGTGGGTCGCCAAAACATGTCGCCAAGAACACCGCCCGCAAGGTCGCGACCATTGCTGGCTACATCACCATGGCGTCTCAGTGAGGTACAGCCCTGACGGTGCGTTGACTCTTATTTATATTGCTGGTGTCGTCGCCAAGTGGCCAGTCTCCACACAAAACGACAGCGGCGACGCCTCCAATTCGGGACCGTCACCAAGTGGTAGCCAAGTGAGATACCCGCTATTCATTTTAAAAGAGTTAATTGGAAAGTTTGCTGACTACGTCGCTATGACGTCCTGGTGAGGTACGGCCCTAATTCTGATCAACTGTGTAGAAAACTCGGGCAAGTTGACATTCCATGAAATGTCGATCGATTGGTGACATCCCTTCTAATCATAAAAAGCTCCTCGAGGCGCTAAATTTAGAGCCATCAGCTGGTCCCTCTTCCCACGGTTTCCAATCAATCAATCTAATTGATTGGTGGTTATCTCTTTTTCCATTTCCGTCCAACCCACGTTAGGTGTTAGTTCTTTTTTGGTTTATCTACATAAGGAAGGCAATATACGAGGTGTGTTCAAAAGGTATCGCGACTTTTGAATTTTCGCGGGTTACGTACATTCGAATTTCGATCTTTTTGTGGCTTTATGTTGGTACTCATGTCTCTCACTTACGCCGACAAGCTCGGCCATTTTGAATGTTCACTTAATTGTTGACAGCTGCCCTGCTTGCAGGTGTTTTGGATCGTCTTCGATTTTTACCTATTAAAAAAATGGATCAAAGAACCTCTATCAAATTTTGTGTGAAAACGAAATTAAGTGCGCGGATGCATTCCGAATGTTGACTGTGGTATACGGAGAAGCTACCTCGGACCGAAGCAACGTTTATCGGTGGTACAAAATGTTCTCAGAAGGCCGAGAAGATGTGAACGACGAAGAGCGTGTCGGACGCCCGGGAACTTCAACATGATATTGGCCAATCGTCGAATCACCGTTAGAGAAGTTGTTGAGGACCTGAAAATATCGATTGGCTCGTGCCATTCGATTTTTATCAATGATTTGGGCATGAGACGGGTCGCCGCGAAATTCGTACCAAAATTGCTCAATTGCGACCAAAAACAGCATCGCATGAACATTGCTAATGAGATGTTAGACTCTGTCCGCGACGACCCAAATTTGCTCCAGAGGGTCATAACTGGTGACGAAGCGTGGGTTTATGGTTATGACGTGGAGACCAAAGCTCAATCATCTCAATGGAAGCTGCCGCACGAACCAAGACCGAAAAGACCGTTTTACTGACAGTTTTCTTCGATTGCAGGGGCGTGGTGCATCATGAGTTCTTGCCACAGGGTAGAACGGCCAATAAGGAATATTACCTGCAAGTTATGCGCAATTTGCGCGAAGCAATCCGCCAGAAACGCCCGGGTTTGTGGAAAAACAAAAATTGGCTCTTGCACCACGATAACGCCCCTGCTCACACATCGTTGCTTGTGCGCGACTTTTTGCCAAAAACAACACACTAATGATGCCGCAGCCACCGTATTCCCCAGATCTGGCCCCCTGTGACTTTTCCTTGTTCCCTAAACTGAAGAGGCCCATGAAAGGACGACGTTACGCTACGCTTGACGAGATAAAGACGGCATCGAAGGAGGAGCTGAAAAAGATTTTTTAAAATGATTTTTTGAAGTGCTTCGAAGATTGGAAAAACCGTTGGCACAAGTGTATAATATCTCATGGGGATTACTTTGAAGGGGACAAAATAGGTATTCATGAATAAATAAATAATATTTGAAAAACACAAAAGTCGCGATACATTTTGAACACACCTCGTACAAAGTTGTCCCAAAAGTTCGCAAACGCTTGCAAAAAAAATTGGAATACTAATATTTTTCGCCATAATATTAGTCGCCGTTATCTATAATGTATTATATAATACAATATAATGCGACTTATGATTGCAGAACGAAGTTTGACAATTATGCCGCAAATGTTTCTTTTGAACGAAAAATCGAATTAATTTAAAGAAGAAATAACGATTATTTTTAACCTTAGGGATGAAGTATGATAGGATGAATTGTGAAGAATAATGATAAACGGAAAATAAAAGTGTCCAGGGATTGGAATGTATTTGAATTATTTTATGAAGTAATTGTATTATGTATTATTATGTATTCGCCGTAATAATAATATTCGCCAAGTTATAAGAAACTTTTTAAGAAAAACACAAACTTTTTTGGGACAACCTTATATCTATGTATAATATATCAGCATTTAAATTCTTAAATATAAATACAACTATGAGATTCACAAACTTTCTGAATAGGTTACAATTGTCAGAAAGTGGAAATTCATTATATTGTCCGTCTGAGATTTTCAACATGATACCTTATTAGAAAAGCAAAGGTTACGAAGTCTATTCAAGAATATGCAATTTCAAATCGGATTATTATTTATTTCTTATTGATATTGTAGCAAAGTATTTATTATTTTATTAACAGAGTATCATTTTTTATGTTTATATTTTACTACTTTGTAAACTTCCTTCGTTGCTTATCTTTTGTTTATCATTCATAGTATTTACTTGCCTTAAATGAATTTCTGTGTCATCCTGAAGTTTTTCTTTCCTGTTTTTACACGTGGTAATATACTAAACAATAATGCCTAATGTATTACTCTCCTCGGGACTAAACATATTGTAACAAAGTATTTGTCATTTTATTAACAGAGTTTAATTTTTTTATGTTTATATTTTGCTACTCTGTACACTTCCTTCATTGCTTATCTTTTGTTTATCATTCATAGTTTGTTCTTGCCTGAAATAAATTGTTGTCTCATCCCGAAGTTGGTCTTCCCTAATTTTCCACGTGGCAATATGTTTCCAGGAAATTCCATTGATACAAATTATTATAATAGATATATCCTACCGTTCCTTTTACTTTGAGAACAGTAATAAATAGCAAAAAAATATCTCTATTTATTTATTTCTATTTAAAGCGCTATGTCCTCCTAAGGACACTTGCACTGTCCTACATGTATTTGTCTATACATACATATTTACAATAATTTTAGACTGTAAAGAATAGTCATATGATATTAACAATAAAAAGAAAGAAATGGAAAAACAGAGAACTGTGTACAAAAGAAAGAAATATCTTACAATAGCTACAATCAACATAATATAAATATATATATTAATACAGGAGCCTGAAGGAGTATAGAAAGTCTGAGTTGAACCTAAAAATGTTTGAATCGATAGTATAAAAATGCGGATGTTAGTTTTCAAACAGAAAATCTTTGTTTCCTTTACTTTCAAGAAATACGAGAATCAAATCATACTATGCACATTTCTATATAATATAATACTTTATATAAACACTTTTTATGAAATATACATTTTATGATAAATTTGTTTGATATAGAATTTGCTTAGGTTGTTTAAGGATACATGAGTATGTTTTTTATATTGCAGTCGTGGTAATAAAAAAAAATAGTTTAGATCAGAATTAGCTTTAATTGATCTTAATTAATATAAATACAGAATTTGAGAAAATACTACCTTACTTAAGGCGAGTAGAATAAAGAAAATAAAAGATTACATATTTACATATCTACAGAAAGATTTGAGCCGGCCAACGGGAAACAACAACAATAGGTTTATATTGGGAGAGACGCGACATCTGGCGGTCGACTAAACAGAGTAGTTTGTTCTTTTTCTAACAGTTATAATATTTTTGAATAAATTAATTTTATATATAACATACAGATATATGTATTTCTTAAAAATCATCTTAATATGTTTACTTTTGTGATCATCAAAACTGTTGTATTCCTTTCTGTTATTGTATATAAGCTTTTGAAAAAATCAAAGGTTTCAATATTTAATCTTAATATTATTTTTAAATCTTTTTATTATAGAGATGTGATGTTCTATTTTAAAAGTGAATTTTTGAAGCGTAGGTAAAGACATTTTATTACACTATTACTATTATTCGCTTTATAATATATATGTGGCGACCACACTTTGCTTCAGCGAGCGCGAACTGGGACAAAGCTCCACTACACACACGGGCAGTGGACGGCCTCGGCAACCGCGAGCGTCAACCTGACTACCCATGCGCGAGCATCGGAGACACTCTGGCGACTCGGCGGTAAACAAGAAGGCTTGACCTAACGGCCGTTACTTCTTTTCTCTTTATATATTTCTGGCTTTAAATAAATTAATTTTAATTATAATTTTATCAGCGGCCTTTCCACAAGCCACACCAACACATCACGCAATCACCACCACATATATAAAGATTGTAAAACGATATTTGAATAAAGATTAAGTATATATTTATAAATATGAAAATTCTTAACTTCGGTTAGTTATTTTTAAAAATCTAATTTACTCTATTTTGTGGTAAACCTGGTGTTTTTGGCACTTTCTTTCTACTAGTCCAGGTGTCGGCAAACTGTGGCTCGCGATGTGAAGCTGCGGCTCTTTGGATATGAAGTTGCGGCTCTTTATATTGTTCCATACGCAAATATTATTTATGCGAGTACTTTTTATTGTTGACAAGAAAAGAATGTGTCGATCTTTAAAAACTTTAAGTTTGTGAATTGTAATTTTTGGCTCTTCCGACTCAAAGGTTTGCCTGATTTGCGGGCCTGGATTTTCGGAGATGACGACTTGGCCATCCTGGCGTCGGCCAAATCCATCATCTACCGGTACTTCGTTCAGGTTGGGCTGACCGAAGGACCCGCTCATCGCCTGGGAAAGAGGGCTCATTCGCCGCGGCACATCCCCCGCATGATCATCTATATTTTAGTTTATTTATTTCCATTTTTAATGTAAATTATTGACAAGAAGTCAATGAAATTTGTTTCAATTGTCAATTGTCAAAGGTTTGTCTACCCTTGTACTAGTCTTATATCTTTCTATATAAGAAATAACCGTAGGATGTCATTGTTGGAAGAGACTAAAGGTAGACGCGACGTGTTTCTCTATAACTTTTATAAGTCTTTGAACTTTAGGACAATGGAGTCCTTCAACAAGCCATTTCTCGAATACCTTTTCTCTCTCTAACTTATATCTTTATATCTATATCTTTCTCTATCTTCGGGCATGGCCAGGATGAAGCCCTGACCATCCTGACGCCTTCCAAGACCCACAACTATAATTACTTCCTCAACGTAGAACTGAGGAGTGTTCAAGATGATCTGTAAAAATTTGGGAGTTATTTTCAAAAATCATAGACAAAGGAATAAGATTAATTTTGGAACACATGTTGACAATATAATTATGAAAGCCACGAAACTTAAGAATATATTATTCTCATTATGTGCAGGTACTTGGGGCATTGATACTCGGTGTAGATTGATCTTATATAAAGCTATGATACGCTCTACAATAAGCTATGCATCAATCATTTGGTTTCCTTTTATCACTGCAGCAAAAAGATCTAAGTTGAATTCTCTATACAATATCAAATTCTTATTAGATGCATTCATGCTTATAGGTCTTCATCTTCTTACATCACACATTTACTAGCGAAAACTCCTTTACTCTCCGATTATCTTGATGTATCACAAACAAAGTATAATATGACAAATTCTCTCATAGATCAAACACTCAAAAACACCCTTCAAAAATAATTAAATAAACTATATCTGGATCAAAAATTTAAGTTTCATCTTTCTCAATCTAATGAACTGTTCAAGAAATTCTTTCCAATTGCTGTCCCAAATTTCATTTATTCTGATAAATTCACTACTTTATTCTCAACAGGCAAAGGACCCTTCTTAAGTTTCTTATTCAAACTGAATGTTATCAATGATCCAACATGTGAATGCCGCTTAGATGTTGAATCACCAGAGCATCTTCTTTTAACTTGCCCTCTGACTAATCAAATTGTATGTAGATACTTTGAAACATTACCAAATTCTCTTTGTGTATATACTCTATCTTATGAGAACTTTGTTAAGTTTAGAACTATTTGTACAATAATTTAAAAAACACTACTAATCCATTGTGTAAATAATTAATCATATATATGTAAATAATACTAGCACAGCACAATAGTCCTTTGGACTTCGTGCTTTTGTAACAATAAATAAATAAAAAATAAATAAATAAAATAAATAGATATGTATATTATAATTGATATTTGAAAATTATTACTTATTTATATTCTCGTTTCATTTTATTCTCAATTTACATGAAACTCACACATATTGGCAAATGTAAAAGATAATAACAAATAATAATAATAATAAGGGTAAGGTGTTGATATCCAAATTATGGCGCTCTGCTATCTAAAAATATCATGTGCTCGTGGTCAGAATATGATTTTTTTTATTATAATATTGGCAAATAATAATAAAAATAGCATTTTTATAATATAATAAAAAAGGTCACTTTAATATATTACATTAAAAACAGCATTAAAATAATTCTAAAAAATAATTTATAATTCTTATTTTTGTTATTTTTATTGTTTGCATAAAAATACAAATGAGATACATTTAATAAATAGAGTCACCAACACACAGAAAAAAAAAGTTTTTTAAAACTATTATTTGAAAAAATGAAGAGTTAAATAAGTAAGGCCAATGAACTAGGATAAAGTTTTTTATAAAAGAATTTTCCACTTCTCGATTTTCCTTAACACACAAACAATATTTTAGAATAATCATTCAAATAGAAAATTTACATATGGCCGACCTTTGTTATCTCTGGTCTATTGATCGTGCAGACGACTAATTATAGACCCGTTACATCTTTCCCATTGGAGGTTTCTCGAGTGGAACAATTTGTACATTGTTTAAAATGATATCTCATTGTTATTATGGTTCCTCATTGTTACAATGTTGTGTGTTTAGTAATGATTTCAAATTCTTGTTGTACCCTTTATGTCTTGGGTAATTTAATAATTTTATGTATGTGTAATAGGTGATCACTAATTTGGAATTATTGTGGATTTTATTCAGTGTCTCTTGTCATTTAGGAATAAAATACTATTGTTATTTTACACATTATATTTTATCAGAAAATTTAATTATGAACAATAGTATCCATGTAATCCAAATATAAAAATTTACCTTTCCAGTGGTTTTGTCAAATTAATCCATAGTGGCAAATGAAAATGCTGATATAATGGCGTAAACAGAAAGAAAGAAAGAAAAAGGAACAAACTGAATCAATAACCTTTAAAGATGCAGATACTATGGCAAAAATGAAACTCATATCACCAATATGAATATCACAGCTCATATACAAACAAAGTCTTGAAGATAAAAAGCGATAACACACACAATTATCCAAATAAAACCAGGACAATTTAATGGGATCAAAATAAACTCAATCATGACAAGATCCTACAGAAACTGAAATATCTGTGACAATATCCAGCTCTACTAGATCACGTACTTAGCTGCCTATTCATCCTTGTAGCCATCTTCATGGAGAAAATCCATCAAGAAAAGTACCTGACAGAACATCTCAGTTAGCCAAGTTTATGTACAGATTACAAGAACCGATTTGACCTACTCTATGGTCAAGAAACCAGTACCAGAAAGAGCTCAAATAATTCAGAATAAAAAAGAGCTGCGACAACACCCAGCTCACTTCAAATCACATATTTAGCTGCCCAGTCATCCTTGCAGCCATCTTCATAGAGAACATCCACCTAGAAGAGTAACTGACATAGCATCTCAGTCGCCAAAGATTGTGCACAGAATACATGGACCGATTTGACCTACTCTGTGGACAAGACACCAGTACCATAAAGAGCTCAAATAATTAAAAGTCCGTCCATAAGTACCTGTGTTTGTTATTAAATAGCAAGGCTATACGCCTCTCTTTTCCTTTTTTCAAACATTCTCTTAAAAAGGAATTGAGTAGTCTCCAAAATACGCTTCTCTATCTCAATAAAGACTCTCTCATTTGGGCCAAATCTATTCACACTAATCATTTCTTAAAGTTTGGGTACAAACAACTATCCTTTTTATAATTCTTTATTGTAATGATTTTAAATACTGTTTCATTTCAGAAACACAAATAGTTTCTGTTACTTCATTCACTTTTATTCGTCAAACTAAGAAACATGTAGAAGAAATTTCTATGATTTCCTCGGAGATCAAATCTGCTAGTTGTCCTCGGATATTCCCATAAAATGTGTATTCTCAACTTCTTTAAGTTCGTTAAACTCATATCTAATTGTAATTATGGACGGAAAGATATATATATAATGAAAGGATTTATGCACGAATGTTTCTTTTATATAACAATTCAAACTTCTACCGTCCCCACTGAGCGATGAAAAAATATATTAGAAGGGTTTGGCTTATCAGTGGTGAACTCTACCAGCGATTTCGCTAATTTAATCCACCAGAAGGCTTCTTAGCGCTCTAATACTGTATTGGACGATTCTGTTTATATACGCAGCGCTTAAAGGTAGAATCTCATAAATGGTGTCCAAGAAAACTATAGACATAAGATTATAGGACAATAGAGATAGAGATATGTTTACATAAATGGTATCCAGTTTTATTTTTATTTCTTGATGTATTTTTCCATCAAAACTTTAAAAAAAGGTGAATCACTAAACGTGATTGATCTTCCTCTTCACCTTATCCCAACGCTGGGTGACTAACCTCAAGAGACAAACAAATCTAAACAATATCACGAATCAGTGAGAAATTTGGCGCATTCGCGTTTAAAGAATGGCAAAGCATTGTGATAACAACAACCTACTTTAAAAACCTTCAGGATTTCAAACCAATATCCTTATATCTGAATTATTCGTGAAAGTTTACTATTTGAATAATTTCTTTAGTAACAAAAATAAGAAGGAAATTACAAAATCAGATATTCAACATACAATTTTTTACATCTATAGAATATTGTAACAACACAGAGTCTCCGAGGATAAGTTACTTGTTTTATTTGAATGTTCTCTCAAGCTTTTGGGTATCGCAAACCTTTCTACAGGAGTATATACGGAAATATCTTTATTTACGGGCTGCTAACCAGAATGAATGATTTTTGAGCCCCGATGGACGCATAAAGCGGAATACATACAAAGCACTGTTGGAGGGGCCTGGGGATGGTTGGCCAGGGGATCATCGCCAGGTGAGGCCAGGAGAGCCGGGATGTAGAGTAGGGGGGCAGGGTGGTGATCCGCGGAGATCAGGGGGAGGCAGAGACGGATCCAATAGTATGAACAACGAATACAATCGTGACATCTCTTTCTTTATTTCTATGAAAGAAAAAATAGAAAATAATTATATAAAGGTGAATCACCAGGTGTGGAAATATGCCCTAGGTCAGCAATAAGAAATGATACAATTTGTGCGAAGGATTAACGTGGAGTAATAAGATAATAATTGGATGCGACCTTTTTCATCATTATAACCAAGTTAATATAGAAATTGGTTTGAGAAATCTATAGCCCCTTTGTGGGTAAATTATATATATGTATATTTAAGAACGTTATATTTAATATATACTCTGAAATTATATTTTATTCTCTCTTTTTATATATCAATATTCAAATTATTTTATTTTATTGCTAAAATATTAGTATGTCCTTTATAGGGTATGAATTTCCCGATATATATATTGTAGCGTAGAAATCAAGTATTTGTATATCTGAAGGTGTGAAAGTATTTATTGATGACGTCACGGCGACTAGTCGACAATTATTAACAAATCAACAAAACTATCTACACCTAGGGAATCTTGAACAAGGAAGCAAAGAAATATTTTAAAGATTATATACAAATACAGATTAATATATAATTTTATAATCTGATGAATATTTTCATTGAATAATATTAAATAATATAATATATTTTTCTTAGCCACAATATTTTATTTATAAAAAATATTTTATTTTAAAAAATTATAACTTTCAGAACAACCAAACACTACTCTGTTCAGTCGACCGCCAGATGTCACGGTTTTCCCTTTATAAACCTATTGTAGCTTCCCGTTGGCTGGCTCAAATATTTTTGTACATATGTAAATATGTAATTTTTTATTTGCTTTTTCAAGCCTTAAGTAAGGCTAAATAAGAAATTATTTAGCCCTTAATCATGTTATCATTTCATTTTATGCAATATTGATCTAAAATGATTTTATTTTTATTTTCAAGATTTTCCACGACTGAATACCAATACCATTTAGTACCCATGTACTCAATAGAACCAGAAAATATCTTTTTATATGTATTACTATAATATATACTACTCTGATCAAAAGGTTTCGACACTTTGCTCATAAAATCCTGAAAACTCAATATATTTTCTCCCAGTTTGTGGCAAACGTAAGCGTTGCCCTTGGCTTGGAAACCTGCCAATTTTCAAAAATCACGCGCCACAACAGCGCGAGCAGTGGCGGTTCGAAGTGAAGCCATTTTGCCCGTGATTCGATTTTGTTAGTCACCGAAATAGAGGATCAACGAATTTGCATCAAGTTCTGTGTGAAAAACGGATTCAAGGGTGCCGAAATTTTTTGGATGTTGCAAACAGCCTACGGGGATGCCGTCATAAGCCGAAGACGAGTTTTCGAGTGGTACAAGCGCATCAAGGAGGGTCGGGAAGTGACCGCCGACAACGAGCGTTCCGGGAGACCGTCCATATCAACAACGCCTGAAATAGTGGACAAGGTGTTGGAACTGGTGCGTGAAGACCGACAAATAACTGTCAGGGAGGTCGTCGAAGAAGCAGGGATATAATTCGGGTCGACTCAATTGATAATGAAGGACATTTTGGGAGTGAAAAGACTCAACGCCGTTCTCGTTCCCAAAGATTTGACTTTTGATCAATAGAACGCCCGGAAAGAAACGGCCAGTCTCAATCTCGAAGCGACAACCGACGACCCCGAATGGCTAAAGAGGGGGTCATTACTGGAGACGAAACATGGATTTACGGCTTTGATTCGGAAACTACCAAACAGGCATCGGAGTGGGGCTTCAAAAATGAGCCGAGACCAAAGAAAGCGAGGAAGACTCCCAGCAAAGTCAAGGTCATGTTGACGGTGTTCTTTGACTACCAGGGCATCGTTCATCATTAATTTCAACAACAAGGCTCTACAATAACTGCTGACTCCTACCTGGGAGTTTTGAAGCGATTGAGGGAGGCGATCAGGCAGGAACGGCCGGAGCTGTGGAGGAGCAAGTCGTGGATCCTCCACCACGATAACACGCCGGCGCAAACAGCCCTCAAAATCTCGAAGTTCCTGCAGGACCACTCAACCTCTGTGTTCCCCCAACCCCCCTACAGTCTCGATTTGGCCTCCTGCGACTTGTTCCTCTTTGGAAAGCTCAAAAAAAAGTTAAAGGGTCGGAAATTTCAGAGCATAGAAGAGATCAAAGTGGAATCGAAGAAGGCCATGAAGGCGATCCCAAAAAAAACTACCAGAGATGTTTTTCCGACTGGAAAAAAAGGTGACTGAAGTGCATCGCAGCCAACGGGGACTACTTTGAAGAAGACAATTTGAATTTGGTAGAATAATAAAGTTTTTTTTTAACTTATGAGCAAAGTGTCGAAACATTTTGATCCGAGTAGTATACATCTGAGCAACTCTTTTCAGCGAAATTAAATTCATTTTTAAAAATATTTTATTAAAGTCTTTAACGTAAGATTTTCTATTTACACCGTTAGAGTGTTATTTATTTCAAGATAATTCAATTTGAATCTTTTTTTATTAAATTAGATTTGTTAAATCTAGATATTATCAAAACTTTTTGATGGTAAACAATTTAAAGTAGAATCGTTTTTCATAAATATAGTTTCGTTGTATTTGTTGAATTGAATCTCATTATCGCTTGAGAGAGAGAGAGAGAATAAAACTTGTTCAAACTTCTAACTATATTTCGAGATTAGAAAATTTTAAAAATTCTAATATTTCTGGCACAGACCTATCAATAAATACATTGATCGTCAAAATAAGCTACGAAACATTGAAGGAATTATCTGGAAATAAATAATTATAATGCTACAAAGTTTGTATAAAAAGTAGTGAGTAAACAGAGATAATTGGTTAAGAATGAAAGTTTCTATGGAAATCGATATGTGTTTACATTTTAGACCAATTAATCTCCTTCAGAATAACCACCATTTGATGTAACACACCTTCCCATATTTTATGTAAAATACTTTCCTATATTTTCAAAATATAAAATGCGAAATATTTCTTAAAAATATATTTTCGAAAACATTAATAAATATTTAAAATTTTCTGCAATTTAGGGCGCTAAGTTGATGATATTTTAAGAATGTTTTATATACTTACATATTCTGAATGCAGATGATGCGCGTTATTTTTATATATATTGTAGCGTAAAATTCAGTCTTGGAATATCTTAAGATGCAAAAGTATTTATTGATAACGTCACCGCGTCTAGTCGAAACCTTTTGAAAAATCAACCAAAATTATCTATAGCTAGAGAATCTTGTACAAGCAAGCAAAAAAGTACTCTCTCAAATTATGTATTCAATACTTCATAAGCACAATTGAAGCAAATTGTGATTCAAACTGATTCATACCATATTCCACGACTGCTATAACTTATAAAATAATCATGTATTGAAACAATCAAAGTAAATTCTCAGTAATATCATCAAAAAATTTAATATAATAGTAAGCCGACAAAATTATCAATACAATATATATATATATATGTGTGTGGTGATGTAAATAATTCTGTAGGATGACTGTGGTTGGTTAGATGCAGTCGTTGTGGCCTCAATGTTCAGAATGGTTTCAGCCGTGAATGTATTGCACAAAAGGACATGTTGGATGTCACCTTAGAAAGGGCGAGATAGAGGGTGAAGGCAGCCGGACGCCGGTCTAGGAGGTCTTATCTATAATTGAGCAAAAGGAGAGGACACCCCTGAGTATCCGACTATGTTTTTAACGGACCGACGGTGTAATCGGAGACCTTCCTCCTGTCTGGCGCCGGCTGTCACTCAATCTAATTTTATTATTTCGTTTTAGTATTATACATTATATACATATTATATTACATTATATTACATATGGGAATATAAGTATAAATTGGAATATATTACAACAAATATATATATATACAGAGATGGATATGTTGGCGTCCCATTCTAGCTATATGAGCAAGGAATTCATCCAGCAGGATAATAATCAAGTAATCAAGTAAAACGTCCGTGATGTGACGAGCGAGTCATTAAAGAAAAGAATTCGAATGTGCGATAGAGAAGGCCGTTGGAGCGCCATCCTTATAGCCTTTTGGGTTAATTGGGAATTCAGGGTGTCTGGGGAGTGCTGACTCCACTTATTCTGATTTGCATCTTTATTTGCTTCTCTGGGATTAACCTTGAGGCATCTAGGGACAGCTTCAACTCTGATGACTGCATTCCAACGTCCTGATTAATTAGGATTTAGCTCCTAATTTAGTTAATTACTTTTTTATTATCATGCTTAAATCCTCCTGAGAGGGAATTATAGGAGATAGTTTCATTATAATAAATAATTTTTTTCGCGATCGAACGTTGTGTATGTGTAGGCCATTGTTCGTATTATATCCCAAAAAAGCGACGTTAACCATCTCTGTCTTGAGATCAATGTATCAACTCGGCGACCGTTAAGTCAGTGAATTCATTTGATTGGTCCACGAAGCGTGTCGACGAGCCTTCAGGTATACGTCGCCCAGACATCTTTCCGATCAGTGTGGTGTACTCTATTCCCCTGCGTCGCGCGATGTGACCGAAGAATCTCAAACAATTTGATTGGATATAGTAAACCATCTCTTTTATAAACAATAATTCTGTAAATTTACTTCCACTATATAAATGAACAGTCACTATAAAGAACTACACACACACACACATAAGAGATAGTTCGACATAAATATTATTATATTATATTATATTATAATATGATTGATTTGGTGATGATAAAAATTTTGATTTATTTATATAACTATTATCAATTTCTCTTCTACTTTATTACGGCTAAGGTCAGAAACACTTTATATTTTATTAGAGGAAACAAGTTCAAAGTAAAGCTATAACAACGATCTCAATATTTTTCACTTTATAAGAAATAATAACCTACTTACATACACACATCTCTCTTATTAATATTCAATTATTACTATACATTTATCTGAATTTGCATATATCTCTTAAAAATAGAAATAACTTCCAAAACAATTACGATAAAAATAATTTTGAGTTGCTTTTTCAAGAAGCAAAACAAGCAAGGAAAACAAACAATAATTATTAACAATATCCCTCGAGCACTATCAGGATATTATTCATAATTTTAACAATAATATGCAATATAATTCTAAAAGGCGAGTTTATGTCACATATATTTATAACGCATCTTAATATTACTTCTTAGTATAAAGCAATAACGTGTAACATCTATATATTGGAAATTAAAGCAGAGTACGAAGTACGAATTTAAGTACGAATGTTTATTTCAAAAACAAAATAAATTTATACTGTCTTTAATGCGATAAAAAATAGTGGGAGAGCTTGGCTCATCAGTGGTGAACCCTCCCAGCGGTTTTGCTAATTTAATATAACAGAACCTTTCTTAGAGCTCTACCTTTTTCATCACAGTAAGGAGACTAGAAAGTCAGACATCGTTTGTTCCCTGATCTAAAGCATTTAACTCTATTACATCAACCACTTTGTCTATATAAATTTATGAACTCTATCGAATAATTCTTGTAAATTTGTAAATATATAATCCTAAGTTGCAAATTGTTTGTTGTGTTGTTTGTTTTCTCTGTAATATGCACAAATATTTCAATATCGCGCCTAGTTGATTGATAAAATGAAAAAAGGAGAGTAGAAATTTGTTGTGTGTAAAAGAATTGTTCGTACTCTCAAATTATATAATTACTTAGTATATAAACTTATGTGTATATATAAAGAGAGTATATATATATATATATATGTTATATAAAAATATTATTTCATTTAAAATTATATTTCATAGGTTCAAATATTCTGTTTAAATCTACCACCAGATGTCGGGACTTTCCCCTATATAAAACCGATTGTTGTGTTTCCCGATGGCCGGCTCAAACCTTTTGTACATTATGTAAATAAGTTTTTTTTTTTTTTTCTTACGCCTTAAGCCAGGCACTACTTTTATCAAATTATGTTTTTTTTCTATATTCCATAAGCTCAATTAAAGCTATTTCTAATGTTGACTATTTTTATTATTATACTTTCAAGATTTTAACCACGACAGCATTGATATAGCATAATCCTCAAGATAATCAAAATCAACAGTAATATATTTTTTTACAACATATATATTTGAAGATTTTTTGAAAATAGATTGTTCCAAAACATTTATGGATATTTATTCTGTTGAAATGTTTTGACGTTGAAATGATCGACCTTGAGGAACTTTTCCAGTGATCTTGACCTTAGAATGCAGTTCTATGAGACAACGTGGACAATATGGGAGCTGTTCTTTACGACTCCATAAAATATGGGCCACGTGTATTGGCTGTCTCGGCCATAGGATTTACATCCCATTACCAGGCCAATTGCCAGACGCCTTCTTGATCCCTTTCTCTCCTTCCTTTTATTATGTCATAGCTCTGCTTTTTCTCACTAAAATATTAATAAAGAGTATTTTTCTCCATATCAACACCTAGGAGTCTTTCTTTATAACATCAATAAATAATTATTTGCTTATGATGTATTAGCGGGCCATCTGTTATCAAAATTCGAAAATCTTATAGACATGTATGATTATTTTTAAAAATAAACAATTTCTACTGTCTTTACTGCAATCGAAAAATTAATGGGAGAGCCTGGCTCATCAGTGGTGAACCCTCCCAGCGGTTTCGCCAGTTTAATCTACCATACCGCTGTTATATTGCATTTTTCGAACTTCCTTTTATAGTGATACTAATGCTAGTATCTAGAAATTGTTTATTTTTAAAAATAATCATATGCGTCTATAATAGTATCGAATTTTAATTATTTGCTGCAATATGAAAAATTCATTAAAATAATTATATAGTGAATGATTTTAATTGGATAAATACACAGGGTAATATGCAAATATGATGCAATTTATTTTAGGTGTGTGTCCTGAAATCTTTATATGAAACAAACTTTCCTATAAGAGAAAAAATTCGATATTTTTGAACATTGTAGTAATTCTTGTGAAACATTTCATTCCGATATATTTTCACATTGATATAATGATAATAATATATATTAGAGATATTAATCAATAAATTTAAAACGTCACTACATATATATAAGTTTATAAAGAAAATAAAGTTTCCAGGGCAAAGTTTCTTGTTCAAATTTTATTCTCTAGCTTTCGGACCTGTCAGTCCTTCCACAGGAGTATCACGATAATAAATTGATTAAATATATACAATTTTTATATACAAAATATATATATTACATATTTAATTTTATAAAGTTTTATTTTAACAAAGATAATAATAATAGATAGAATATTTACATATTAGATTACATAATAGAATGTTCACATATTTAACTATTAATGATATGGAAAGGTGGAGAAAACGTATATTGCTTTCTTTGTGTGTTATAAACAATTTTTTCTAGTATATAAGTAGTATATTTTGTAGTATAACAAAATAAAAGTTTAACATTTATTTGAATCATCAAAACATACTGATATATTGGCATTAATCCGAATATAAGTGCTTTATTAGGAAAATAAATAGAAAAATCTGTATCGACACAATGCATACTTAATTGCCTGTTTTATATATGACAATCCAATATAATACACTGCGGCCTGTGATTGTAAAACGACACTTGAAGTTACACCGCATGAGTTTCTTTTAAACGAAAAATCAAAATTTTATTTCAAGGTGAAATATCGACTATTTCTATCCTTTTTGGATGAGGTATGAAAGGGTGAATTATGAAGAGTAATGACGAACGGAAAAATAAAAGTGTCCAGGGATGGGAAACGAACCCACAATGTTCCGCTTACCGGGCAGATGCCATGTCCACTTATTCTTCATAATTCACCTTTTCATACCTCATCCAAAAAGGATAGAAATAGTCGATATTTCACCTTGAAATAAATTTTGATTTTTCGTTCAAAAGAAACTCATGCGGTGTAACTTCAAGTGTCGTTATATATGAAAATCATTTGAAAATTTGAAAAGCAATTTGGAATATAGTCCATATCTAATACCCCTGATAACTAAGAAGTCTGAAAATTTGTATTTTCATCATATTTGAACAAGTAAACACATTTTCAGATTCTATGTGGTCTAGAATTATATTAAAATATATTACAAGATTTTTGGAATGACAGATATGGAAGCAAGTTATATAAAATAATTTTCAAAATAGTGTTATATTTACTTTGAATGTGTATTTTACTCCATTAGAAATACGTATATAGGTGTATATTCAATTAAAAAGGCATATATTGGATCAAAATATCCTTCATTATTCCAATATTTCAGTTGGTTGAACGCCAACCTTTATCAAGGTGTTATAACATATTTAATTTTGAAATACGCACAATAAATATGTTATAATACCTTGATAAAGGTTGGCGTTCAGCCAACTGAAATATTGGTAAAATAAATGATATTTTGATCCAATATATGCCTTTTTAATTATAGATTAATTCATCGATTGCTCTATTTTCAAAATAGATGTATATAATTAAACAAATATCAATATTATTGTTATTTCGATCCATTGCCTTGACAAAGTTCTTCATTAATCCCAGTTTAATATGTAATGGTGGTAAGTAAATATTATCTCAATCGATCAGGGGTAGATTTGCAATATTTTTATATCCTGGAGTAAAGATATTACGGTTTGGCCAGATTTTTTTAATGTAATGCCTTTCCCTATCTCTGCTATCCCACTCACACAGAAAACAACAAAATTTTGTATATCCAAGCTGTAATCCACGCAAGAGAGCAACGACTTTCAAATCGCTGCATATTTTCCAACCGTATCTTTCATATTCTATCTTTTTCAAAAGCAGTTTCATGTTTTTGTAAGTCTCTTTCATGTTGGATGCATGTATTTATCCCAATACTAAAAAAAGATCGTCAGGCAAAAACCATGGGTGATGGGCAATTTCTGATTAGATTTTTGAGTTCAGCATGAAAAGTTACACTAGAAACACCATCAGGTTCTCTTGTGCAAAAAAAAAGTTTTTTTTTTTGTAGACCCAGGAAACAAACAACAGCTACATGGAAGCGACTTGCGATATACTTTTAAAAAAACGTACAGATTCTCGGAGTATTGCGTTTATTTGATCGAAATAAAATTTCTAATCAATCCCAAATACTCCTACAAATAAACTGAACAAACTGCTCCTCCAACTTATCTATGAGTGTTCGCATTTGCAAAGTGAGACAGCGATTGTTCTCAGATCTAAATCATTCACATCTCTTACGCCACACACACAATCACTTTGTTCATGCAAAATTTATCAACTTCGTCGCTTGATACATATAAATCTGTAAATATTTAA
Source organism: Cordylochernes scorpioides (assembly GCA_030710605.1). Taxonomy (NCBI): domain Eukaryota; kingdom Metazoa; phylum Arthropoda; class Arachnida; order Pseudoscorpiones; family Chernetidae; genus Cordylochernes; species Cordylochernes scorpioides. Next base: position 24,829,819 of record CP092881.1, on the reverse strand, counting down.
TCCTAAGTTTCAGTTTGTTTGTTTTATTGTGTTCTTGTTTGAAAATATATAAATATATAAAATATATGCATGTTATGTCATATACATAAAAAATATATATATTGTAGGGTAGATATCAAGTCTTTGTATATCTGAAGATGTGAAAGTGTTTATTGATGACGTCAGTACGACAAGTCGACAATTATCAACAAACCAACCAAACTATCTACAGCTAGAGAATATCGAGCAAGCAAGTTAGGAAAGATATATGATGATTTTACAAATATGAAATAATAAATTTGTTTTAAATATTTTCATTGAATAATTAAATTAAATAATAAAATATAAATTATATCTTCGCCACAATATAAATATATTTAATGACATTTGAAAATTATCCCGCATGTGTTTCTTTTGAACAAAAAATCAAAATTTATTTTAAGGAGAAATAACAATTATTTCTAACCTTAGGGATGAAGTATGAAAGGATGAATTGTGAAGAGTAATGATAAACGGAAAAATAAAAGTGTCCAGGGATGGGAATCGAACCCACAAGTGTTCCACTTACTGGGAAGATGCCATGTGTCCACTAGTTTACACTGGACATATTTGGATAAATATATATATATTTAATATCTATAATATTATTTATCACACATTATATATATAAATACCTAAATATATGTTCTGAATGCATACATAGATCATGTATTCGTATATAAGATTCAATGCCATCGAGCCTCAATGTTTGGATCACTAAAATATTAACAATTCACTCCGATATGTGTGGTTGTTATGAATAATAAATGTACTATTTTATTCAGAGCTTTATTAAAATATTCTTTCATATATCTTATATATAGTCAATGGAATAAAGTACAAAATTGTGATTCTGGTGAAATATATTTTTGCAGCACATATTTGTCTTAATATGAAATATTTGGACACATTCCGTCATGTCAATATTTTGTATGGTATATAATATATATATTTCTAATATATCCTTGTTTTTCAGACTATCTTCAAAATACATAAACAGTTAAACCTGTCTATAGCGCCCCCTCTAAATAGAGCCTTCCTCTATATAGCGCCCGATTTTAAATACGTACTACGATGCGATTTACATGAAAGTGACTTGTCTATAGCACCCCCTCTCTATAGCACCCTATTTTGGTGAGTCCCAAGAGGGGGCGCTATAGACAGGTTTAACTATATATAATTTTTAAAAAGTTTATATATATATATAATATTTTCAATAAATATGAGCAATATTATTATTTTGAACAATCTTTTTTTCTATCAATATTCATCATTTAAAAATAGTTTAATTATAAAATTGAAAATTATTAAGATAATATTTTAATTGTGATTTACAATCTAATCGATATTAATTTTTGAGTCTACATAATGCAAGAAAAAGGAACCTTGTCACAATTCTGTTTTGATTCCTCTAATGAATACATTTTGATGTATATTTTAATAGGAAGTGGTCGCCTTTTAAAACATTATTAACATATTGATATATTTATTTAGTATGCTTTAATGTTTCCAATTTTTTATAGTGAGTAAAAACTGTATTCTAAAAGAATCCCTTCTAAAAAGCAGACACACACACACACAAAAGCCTTTTTTAGGGACTTGCCCCATACAGATTCTCCCAATTGAGTAAGGTAATAATCATCTTGTGTTATTTACATAGGTAGTGAACTGGCTTTACCCTTCGTCTCAAAGTCCTTTAATTGTTGACTGGTCCTTAAATAATGATGATCTAAAATATTTATAGTAAGCTTTTGCCTTAGATTTGTTTGATGATATTTTTGGAAGCAATACGTAGGGTGAAATGTTGGTACATTTAATTTGTTGATATAAAGCCTTCCTCTCTGCATCAAGGGCTGTACAATTAAGCAGGTAATGGAGGAGTTCTTCAGTAATTTCCTTGTCACACAGTATACATATTAGGTTTTGGCCTCAAACGTCAGAACGTGTTTTTTTTTTTAAGACTGTAAATAGTATTCTCGATTCAGCTATCTTTCTAAAAAGCACATATTCATGATATAATGTGAAGTTGTAGGAGGAAAGTATTCATTTACTAAAGGAGGCATCTCTTCCTTTAAAATTCATTGAAACAATGTAATTTGGTTTGCTAAGAAAAGATCAAAGGCAAAAGAAACTCGTCGCCTTTGAACCTGTGGTATTTTTTCTGCAATGGAATCAGGAGATTCCTCTGATTGAATAAATGTTGGTTAATTACCCCACAATACAGAACTTTAAATTATTCTTCAATATGGTGTTGTGATTGGCTTTGGTACATTGATTTGGTATGGTAATACCAATTGGAATTGTAAATTTACATTGGTACATTTTGAAAATAGAGCAATCCATAGATAAATCTTTAATTAAAAAGGCATATATTGGATCAAATAATCATTTATTTTACCAATATTTCAGTTGGCTGAACGCCAACCTTTATCAAGTATCGCCACACTTTAAAATGTTATAACATCTTGATAAAGGTTGGCATTCATCCAACTGAAATATTGGTAAAATAAATGATTTTTTAATCCAATATATGCCTTTTCAATTAAACATTGGTATATTTTCCAAAATTGATGTCATCGCACATTCCATATCACCATTATATCATACTGCACTATGGAGATGAAAAACCAAATCACATTTTTTTAAGGCATGTGCACATGTGCTTCTGGTTAGGAAATGCCTTCTTTATATATATTTTATATATACTTAACAGAATTGACACCTCTCCTTGTCCAGGTATCAAATGACACATTTGCCTTACAGAGACCTTAATCTAAATCTATTGAAAATGTATAATTGGACGAACATTTTTAGTAAGAATATTCTTATTTTTAAATGTATATATTATATATTTCAATGTATATTTCTATTAGAAAAGTCTGTTCACGTCAAATTTTACAAAATCACTTATAATTGTATTCATGAAATATAAATCAATGCTTGTTCTTTCGAATAAATAAAACATTACTCGAATCGCACACTTATTTCGTGAGATATAGCGTTGTAAAATAAGTATTTTAAAAAATGGAACATCCTTTGTATATATATTGATCCAAATTAAGTCTTCATTATTGATTTTTCAGAAGGAAGTTCACTATATTAATTAAATGTAAACGAAATAAAGTTTGCGAGGGGATGGTATTTATGTACCCCAAAAGAGGTACTGGAGTGTTTAAAAATCATTGTTTTAATGCACACATATATTTGAAGTCAGAAGTACTTTCTCAGTTATATATATATATATAGTTATATATATATACATATGGTATTGAAACTATTATATATTAGTAAAGTAGAACCTCCCTGTAAAGAACAACACCTAATTTCGGAGCCTAAGTGTTCTTTAGGGAAAGGTGTCCTCTTACCGGAGAGTTGCTAAATTGTAAAAATAGTAATTTTGCAAATGCAAACTGTCCTTTTTGGAGAGGTGTCCTCTTACTGGAGAGTTGCTAAATTGTTAAAATGGTAATTTTTCAAATGAAAACTGTCCTTTTTTGGAGAGGTGTCCTCTTACCGGAGAGTTGCTAAATTGTTTAAATAATAATTTTACAAATAAAAACTGTCCTTTGTGGAGAGGTGTCCGCTAGTGGTATGTCCGCTAAAGGGAGGTTCTACTGTATAATTCTGTACTATTATTCTTCAGTTTTATATCATAAAACAAATCAAGGTATTGATCAATTAACACTTAGATACACAAAAGTGCATATGTTGATGGCCTTTGGACTTGAACAAAATAAACCATTAATTTCTAAATGATAAAAATTAGAAATCTTGCAAATTATATCTTTAAAATTATAAAATATAATAATATAAATAGGGTAGATTATCTTTATATTTAAACAATATTAATATAAACTAACGATAGGGATGTATAAGAGTTATAAATAAAGCTAAGATGTCTGTGAGATAATAAATAAAATATTTAATGTAAATATAAACTATTTGAATATAATGAATGAAGTGAGAAATATAAAATATAGATTCACCTTATTTATAGCTTTTAAAAATGGTCAATTTTAATATGAACATAGAATACACACTCTACGGGATATAAATAATATTTTTATTGTGTATAATTCTCTCTAAATAAAATATCAACAATATTTTGTGGAAAAACAGGTATTTTTGCTATAAAAGTTGTGAAATTCGAATCAATCTCTTGGGTCATTAATGTCACCCGTGTCCAATAGAATAGCGAGGTAAGGTTTATGTCATGGTAATAAAATCTCCCAGAATCACGTCTAGGTTGTTTGGCGATGTGTCTTGAAAATACCTGATTTAACTACGACACTTCCTTAACAAGGCCAAAAATGCACTATATACAAGTTGTTTATAGAAAATTATTTTTATGTACCCCCTCTCCTACTAATCAACTTGTTTGAAGTTTATATGTTAATTTTGTAATTATTATTATTATTTTTTTAATTATAGAAGCATTTTTCTGACAGAAATATTCAATTATTTTTATCATCATTATTTTTGATTTTTTTGTTTGTTTTTTTATTTATTTATCAAATCATTTTCAATTGTAGTTTCTTTTGTTGTATTCCTTTTTGAGCAATAAAATATATAGAACTAAGGTGTAATATCCAATCCAAGCATAATGAACCAACATCGATTCATTTTTAAAACAAAATAAAATCATAAGTTTATACAACTTTCACTTTTTGATACACAACTGATGTAATATTCTATCGAAATCTCAATAAATATCGCTGTTCTCTTATCTGATTTAATAAATATACCATATATAAAATATATATATAGAAAAAATAATAATCAATTATATTAATATGTTCATTATCACAGGTTTGTGGATATCGACAAATTACAAAAAGGTATAAGACGCCGTAACTCTTTTTATTAATTGATTAAAGTAGCTATCGAGCAAACCCTTCCTCAGCAAACTAAAACATAAAAAGGTAATGGAGAGAGATTATATAGCATTTTGAATATATATCTATATATATTGTGATGCATTAGCGCACCATCTGTTATGAAAATTCAAAAGAATCATACTCGTTAATAATAGTTGCGAATTTTCAATATACTCATTTAAATAGACAATGAACAATGTAGCTTCTGAAAATTAAAATCATATTAATATCACTATTCACTTTTCACTTTCTCTATTTACTAAGTTCATCAACCATTTCATAGTTTGTTTTTCTAAAATGTTCAATTATGTAAATTCTCAAATTCTTATGTCCTATATTTACAAAGAACAAACTATGAAATGGTTGATGAACATAGTAAATAGAGAAAGTGAAAAGTGATATTAATATGATTTTAATTCTCAGAAGCTACATTGTTCATTGTCTATTTGAATGAGTATATTGAAAATATTCGAAACTATTATAGACCAGTATGATTCTTTTGAATTTTCATAACAGATGGCGCGCTAATGCAATCATAATATAAATGAGTATTAGATAGTAAAAAGGCATATATTGGATTGAACTACCAAAATTAATCTGTCAATTTTTGTTTCGCACTATTCAGGCTCAATTCAATATATGCCTTTATACTATATAATGATTTAAGTATGGATTGCTCTATTTTCAGAATCAATCCAATATATGCCTTTTTACTATCTAATGATTTAAGTATGGATTGCTCTATTTTCATAATCAATCCAATATATGCCTTTTTTACTATCTAATGATTTAAGTATGGATTACTCTATTTTCATAATCAATCCAATATATGCCTTTTTTACTATCTAATGATTTAAGTATGGATTACTCTATTTTCATAATCAATCCAATATATGCCTTTTTTACTATCTAATGATTTAAGTATGGATTACTCTATTTTCATAATCAATCCAATATATGCCTTTTTTACTATCTAATGATTTAAGTATGGATTGCTCTATTTTCATAATCAATCCAATATATGCCTTTTTTACTATCTAATGATTTAAGTATGGATTACTCTATTTTCATAATCAATCCAATATATGCCTTTTTTACTATCTAATGATTTAAGTATGGATTACTCTATTTTCATAATCAATCCAATATATGCCTTTTTTACTATCTAATGATTTAAGTATGGATTGCTCTATTTTCATAATCAATCCAATATATGCCTTTTTTACTATCTAATGATTTAAGTATGGATTACTCTATTTTCATAATCAATCCAATATATGCCTTTTTTACTATCTAATGATTTAAGTATGGATTACTCTATTTTCATAATCAATCCAATATATGCCTTTTTTACTATCTAATGATTTAAGTATGGATTACTCTATTTTCATAATCAATCCAATATATGCCTTTTTACTATCTAATGATTTAAGTATGGATTGCTCTATTTTCAAAATAAATGAGTATATTCTCACGAATACAATGATATTCGGACAACAAAGGCAATAAAAAAGTTACAATATAATGTAATTGTTGGAAAACAAGTTTATTTTTGAATGTTCACCAATCAGTATAGAAACCCTTCTTTTTTAGCCCTGTACATATTTTGTAAATACATGGTATTTACTCTCCATCATTTTCGTTTATTTATTTAAATTATAAATTTAGAATCGATATTTGTGTATAGAAAACAAATATATTTAATAAATCTATTACCTAATATCAATTAATGGATTAGAAATAAAAAATACAAGATTATATTATCTCTAGTAAAAACAAACATCAATTCCATATCTCATTGTAATTCACCCGACCAATCTAAATGGTCTATCACATTAAAACCCCCAAATCCTTCCTATTAAGATTTTAATGGAGCAAGACCAATTGAAAATATGTATTAGATTTTATCTTCTCCTTCGATCCATTAGCGGGTTTGAAGAGGTTTAGCAAATTTCATTTAGATTCCCTCGATTAAGATAGTGATGTAAGCACCGATCCATTTATAATTGAAAAGTTTTAGATCCTCTTATTTCCGTGTGCTATCTATTCCATTGCCCATTCTTACAAGAAAAAAGACTGGAAATTCTCGAAATATCGGAGCTAACTCACTATAATGAACAACATGTATATAGAATGTTTACTACTCTCCTGCTGGATAAAACATTTTTTTATAAATATTTAAAAAAATTTAAGGCGATTTATAAAATGAGGGAAGAAGTGCTTAACTCCACAGACAACGGCTGATTGCTCCCCCTCCCCTCTAAATTGCTTTTCCTCCTCACTCATGTACATATATAACCTTTTATGGGGAATCCCCTTGTAAGACAATAGTGTCTTAATGAAGGTTTTTATTGTTGTTGTATATTTACGTGTGTGTATTATTTTGTTTTAAACATATATAAAACACTGTATAGCTTCAACTCTCCTTTATTATGGGTAGATATCTATTAGAATATTTCTGTTTATGATATAATATCTATACGGTTTCCAATACAAATAAATATTGTTGCTCTCGATTGATCAAGATAAAGGAGGCAACTACGGTATATCAAATTTCACTGAAATTCCGCACAAATTAATTCGAAATAAATATGTGCAATATATTGCCCACCAATAGGTTTCACTGTATTCAGAGCAAAAAAAAAAAAAAGATTATATCAAAATTGTTTCTTTTAATTGATATGTATATGTTGTAGTGTGAGCTCCTCCCCTAACATGCAGTCATGGGCCGAAAGTGGAAGCGCACTAGCTTGAATATAGATAAAGACCACACCCATAGGAATATGGTTATCTCGGTTCAGAGGGAGCAGCACCCGGGAAGGTGGTGTGGACTATAGGAGTCCTGGGATCACTCTGATCAATCGGGCAGTATGGCGACCTGGCTGCTGTCTTGTCTTCTCCCTATCCTCCTGTGAGCTCAAAAGGAACGCAGCTTATATGTTACTAGTTAGATCAGGTACACTGGACCTTTTTGGGCGTCTGTGTCCAATCAAGGACTAACTGATCGATTTTTATGTTCTCTTGGGTTTTAAAATATAAATTTATGTAGTATTATATTTGTTGTACATATACAATGTTGTACTTAAAATATTTTACATAGAAACACAAAGCCTGATTTAACTTTAAAATGGCGTTCAATAAAATCTATCACCGGAAAAAAAGGGCGCGATACCCAGTAAGGTTGAATAACAAAATTATAGGAATTTTCCGAGAACCTAAGAGAACATAGCTTCAATGCCAATGCCAAGAACAATGCCAATGATCTGTTATTCGACCTTACTGGGTATCGCGCCCTTTTTTCCGGTGGTAGATTTTATTTAACGCCATTTTGAAGTTACATCAGGCTTTGTGTTTCTATGCAAACACAATGTGAATGTATAACAAATATATAACGACATAAATTTATTTTCAAAAACCCAAGGCATATATATCATAATTATTATTTGATTTTGCTATTTTTATATATTACTATAATATAAAATATCATTTTGCTTTATGTTATATTTACACTCCTATACCTACCCTGTAGGGCCAAGTACGGTGTTGTGAGCCCCGAGCCGCTACGGTAGCCGTGTACAGGGAACTCTGAAATGTGGCTGACTAACGGAACAATGGCACCCTCCCATTCCATGGAATGGACAAGACACCACCACAACCACACTCCTACATACGAGGTGTGTTCAAAAAGTATCGCGAATTTTGAATTTTCGCGGGTTACGTATATTCGAATTTCGATCTTTTTGTGGCTTTATGTTGGTACTAATGTCTCTCATTTATGCCGACAAGCTCGGCCATTTTGAATGTTCACTTAATTGTTGACAGCTGCTTTGCTTGCAGGTGTTTTGGATCGTCTTCGAATTTTACCTATTAAAAAAAATGGATTAAAGAACCTGTATCAAATTTTGTGGGGATTACTTTGAAGGGGACAAAATAGGTATTCATGAATAAATAAATAATTTTTGAAAAAACACAAAAGTCGCGATACTTTTTGAACACACCTCGTATAGTATGCATATATGTGTACATATATACATTTTGCATAATAGATGGAGTTCCTATTTGAGAGCGAAACTCACCCATTTCGTGATGGTGATAACAACACTACACATTATGTAATAATGAAATTAATAATAATGATGATTATATAATGGAATATATAGAGATGTGAAGTTGTTGAAGAAATTTGAAAATATCACATTGATGAGAATATAACACCCTTCTTCCTTACTCAATAATCCCCTCACGTCCATGAAAATCCAATAACATTTAATTATTTCAAATCTTATTAATTATAAAGCGCTAGAAAGTGAGAAAAATTATTTTAATTATATATAATATCGTTTGATGGGATTTTATCATTTTTTATCATTCTATATATGGCAAAAATACTCTTATTATTTTAAATAGAAAATTTCTATATATTAATTAAATTCCTATTATTTCTTTTAAAAAATATATACAATCGTGTTTTATTACAAAGCAAAAATAATTCTCATCTTTTTTGAAAATATTTTATCACTAAATTATTTTTTATTTTATTTAAAAATAAAAATATATCAAATAGAAAATAAGAAAGAAAATATATCTCAATACCACCTTACATTAATATCATTCCTTCGTGTATATATAGACACTAGCCGAATGACCCGGGCAACGCCCGTGTTTTACCCGATTGAATGTTTTGATTCAAATACTATTTGTTACAATTATAAATTGGCGCCTTAATTAATTGCTTATGTTAGTTAATAACTATAGCCTATGTGCTTTATCTGTCTATGTACTGTTGGCTTCCGTAGGCGTCTCTTACTGGGAAAAAGAAAGAGAGGATTCCATTTGGTTATTATCTAATATATGCATTTATTTAGGGAGCGACCCGCTCCAACACGATAGTTAAATGGCGAGTGGGGGGGGGCAAAGGTGGCGTGACCGTAGCCAACCAATAGAAGGGCGCCATTCCAAAAAAAGCAAACGGTGACAGAGTTGATTGATTAGGAGATTAGGAGATGAGGAATGACGCTCGTAACTGTATATAGAATATTTGAAGGCGTCAGAGTTTCGAATCTTGAGCATCCTTATCCCTATTACACTACGTACAGGCCATGATAACCATGGTGCGTATTATTAGCGACTGTTTTTACTGAAAATACACCACATATCTACAATTATAGAAAGCGTAGTACGACTATTGCACTTACAATTGTGCCAGAGCCTTGTTTGTTTACAGACATTTACTGGTGATATTGTAATTCTACAAGATTCAGGTGCTATTGGAGTAATATCCCCCTCAGAAAAAAAAAGCCTAATAAAGGATTCCAAAGTCGTGAAGTTACACCGCATGAGTTTCTTTTCAATGAAAAATCAATATTTATTTCAAGGTGAAATATTGACTATTTCTAACCTTTTTGGATGAGGTATGAAAGGGTGAATTATAAAGAGTAATGATGAACGGAAAAATAAAAGTGTCCAGGGATGGGAATCTAACCCACAATGTTCCGCTTACCGGGCAGATGCCATGTCCACTAGGCTACCCTGGATTCCAAAGTCGTGGCTGTTAAAAAATGGACGGCCTACACCATCCATCTATCAAACCTTAATTGCATACTTAAGTCGTTAAAACCCTCATCAGCAGCCAAAATATTAAATAATTATATCTGGCATGAGAGAATCATATCTTTAATATGTAATTGCTACTATATACTAAATCTAATAAAGACGTTCCTGTATTCCTGGATCTGGAAAAACTTACTATCATTAGACTCGGGCTTTATTGCAAACCTTATTATGATGTATTAGCGCGCCATCTGTATCAATAAATTTAAACTATTAAATACCGTATTTTAAACTGCATGATTCCTTTTGAATTCAAATAATCTTCTACTACCCTTACTGCAATGATATATATATATTTAAACCTATATCTGTATTTATTGTACTCAAAGTTTATGTGTGTTCATAGTTCATTTAAAATACCTTTTCCAAGAGGTCAACATTTGTATCGGTATAAAGGCAAAACTGTCCAATGCAATATTCCAGCGATATGGTAGATAAACTGTACCATGGTAAATAAAACAGACGAAACCGACACAGATTTTTCATTCTTGATTAGAAAATTACTTACAAAAATTTTAACCATAGAAACAAGGACACACAATGGAAAAAAAAAGAGTTTTGTTAAAAAAATAATTTACGAAAGTCATTTTCTTATTCATAAAATGTAGCTCTGATTTTTTTTGCCAATTATAATAAACATTGATGCTAAAGTAAGACGATAAAAATAATTTTCTTATCGTATAATTGAGGTTGATTTCATTTTCATAATGGAATATTAGAAATATAATCCTCTGTATCAATTAATCAAATATAAATCTCCGAGGATTTATTTGCACTATTAACGAGTTTACAAGTTTTCGGGTTTTTACTTGTAGAAGGATTGTTTAAAACACGAAAACTTGTAAACTTGTTAAAAGTGTTATAAAGAAACTGTTGGATTGGTGGTTCAATCAGATGCAGAATAGATTGTAATATAAAGGTTTTAATATATCACGACATAGGAAGCAGTCAGAACAAGGGAAGACATAAAAGGAGGTGAAGGGAAAGGTGCAGCGCCTCTAGTGGTAGGAAGCTCCTCAATGCCACGTCGTCCTGTGACGTAGGCGCGCTGTATTTTGAAGGAAGCACACAGTTCAGCAGAAACTTAATCCTCGGAAATTTATATTTGATTAATCTAATTGAATATTGTGTAAATGCTTCTCTTGATGAATACACACATTGGAAACTATATATATATATTATATAATCTAAAAACTCAAATATTTTTATATTTTAAAAAATATGTATTTTTATTCATTGATTATTTTACTTTTCCGTTATCATCGTTTTTAAAATAACTTTCAGTTTTGTTGTAAATATGCGTAGTTAACATATCTATCTTTTTGAATTACTAATATAGGATTAACTTTATAAATTCTATATATTGTGGAAATAACTAATGTTTAAATTATCCTCAAATAATTGAAAATAAAAGCTACTTGATGGTAAATATTTATCTTTATTTTTTATCACGACTGCACCTTCAACCCTTTATCTTATAAATCCTTTGTCTTATCAACCCTTTACCCAACAACAAATAAATTATTCATAACATATATGTGGTGTGCCTGCTGTGGTGTGAGATGGTGATTGTGCAGTCGTGATGTTGATTGTGCAGTCGTGGTGGTGATTGTGCAGTCGTGGTGGTGATTGTGCAGTCGTGGTGGTGATTGTGCAGTCGTGGTGGTGATTGTGCAGTCGTGGTGGTGATTGTGCAGTCGTGGTGGTGATTGTGCAGTCGTGGTGGTGACTGTGCAGTCGTGCTGGTGATTGTGCAGTCGTGCTGGTGATTGTGGTAAAGCACACAGAGACGAATCAAAGGAGAATCCAAGGCATCGGGGAGAGAACCTAGCGACCTTGCGGCCAACGGCCACCTACTAACGGACTATCTGTTCTGCTGCTAACGAATTTTCTAACTAACGTCTGCTAAGTTACAACACTTAACCGTCTACTCTGACCTTGACTCTGATTGGCTGCGCGGCAAGCCCTTTGTTAGCTCAGCGGTAACGGCGCGCCTCGGCGTCTAGCGTTTGATCTTAGGTTTTGGTTTCTATAGTCTTGCCTTGGTTGCTACGTTCTCTAGATGCCTTTGTATTTATTTAACGCATCAAATCGATACATACAAAGTTAATGGATTAACAGAGGATTGGGTACAGTGATTGAAAGTCAACATAGAGTAGGGGGTGTAAGAAGGGGTGGGGAGTATATACACAGGTGTTTTCATCCTTAAATAACCACATATATATATGACAGAGTTTTTGTTTATTCACGCTTGTTTGTAAACTATACAATCTCTAACTTGACCAAGATAAAAAAAGTAAAATAAAATATAAATAATTAATGAATATTTAATATTTATTTTGAAGATAGAGAGAGAGAGGTATTATTATAAACACTACTAAATATTTTATACTTTATTTGTCTGTTTTTTATTTTATATTTTGATACTAATTATATAGGATGAAATATATATATGTTATATTTAGAAAAAATGATGATATATTATATTTAAGAATGAGAGATTTCTGTTGTATTTTGATTGTTATTTAGAATTATTATTTGTTGCTTGATTTTGGTATACATGAGTATTTTACGATATTTTCTGCCGTCGTGGGAGTGATAAAATAGTTTTGATCAGAGATTTCTTTAATTGAGCTGAGGAATATATATGAAAAACATAAATTTGTAAAAGTACCGCCTGGCTTAAGGCGAGTAGAACAAGGAAAACAAAAGATTTGAGCCAGCCATTGGGACAAAACAACAAGGAGTTTTTATAGGGGAAGCATGACCTCTGGCGGTCGATTTAACAGAGTATTTGGATCTATGAAATATAATTTTTTTTAAATAGAATAATATTTTTTTAATAATATACTAGCGGATGTGTACCCGGCTTCGCCCGGGTTTTATCCGAGTGAAAGTTTGCCTAACGAATATTATATATTATGAAGTATAATAAACAATGCTAAAGATTAGTTTTAATTATTAATCAAGATTGTGTGTGAATATGTGAGAAAGATGTAATATCGTTGTTGTTTTCTTGGCCGACTGTTTTACATATGGTGTTATCTTAAAATTGCTTGTTTTGAATATTTTTTTAGATTGAGTTGAATGAATTGCTGAATTTTTTTTTGTATTTATATATAAATAAAATTAACTCTGTTGAATTTTTTTGTATTTTATCGATAACAGCAAAGTTATGTATTTTAAAGTTAGGAAAAATATTTTGATGTTAAGCAAAACCTGCTCCATCTCGTTTTACATAAATGTTGAAAATTTGGTCGAAATTGATGCATTGTAACGAAAGTTTTTAGCGAACACCACTTATGAAATTTCAATTTATATAGAAGATAGCCGAATGACCCGGGCAACGCCCGGGTTTTACCCGATTAAATGTTTTTATTCAAATAATATTCGTTACAATTATAAATTGGCACCGTGGATGTCACTTTTGTGAAACGTCCCGCTCCAAACTTTGTGTCTGAGAAGCGATATTTTTATAGAAAGATGATCTGGCTTTTGTTTTCTGCTCGAATGAATGTTTTTCTGTTAGAATTTTGTTCCTGCGTACAAAATAATGAACTGGTTTCACCCGTGGTCTCTGCTTTTTGGAATTTTTCCCGATATAATTATGTATCTAATAATCAAACATGATACAGCAATATCGTCATTATCATTTTCTGACTAAAAATATATAGTTTTAATAATTGATTTGATTAATATAGTTGATATAATAATATATATTTATATTATATATAATTTTTTTCCCGGTCCCTGTGTGCCGTGTCATCCTGAATTTTGTCTTTCCTAATTTTCTACATTACAAAATCATCATTTTATCTAGTGAACATTTTTTCCCGGTCCCTTGAAAAATACTCGATAAGTTGAATAAAATCAATATTAATTGGTTCCCTCGGTAATTGGAAGTTAAAGGAATAGTATCTTTGCCTTGGAATTGTATCATTATTCTTGTCTCAAATAAATTGCTGTGTCATCCTGAATTTTGTCTTTCCTAATTTTCTACATTACAAAATCATCGTTTTATCTAGTGAACATTTTTTCCCGGTCAAATATTTGCCGTGTCATCCTGAGATAATCTTACTTTTGATAAATAATATTTAAGATAACAAACTTAGTGATAAGAAAACTTGTTATCATCGTCACAATGGGGGCGCTGCTTGCGAGTTAAATCTACAAATATGCAAATAACTCTAAGGATATTCAAGTTATTCATGAAATTATTTTTCAAAAACCTTCCCGGTGATATACCTAATAATATCCCAAAATATCACGGCGATTGGATGTATGGTTTTTGAATCTATAGAGTACAGACAGACAGACATTCAATTTTATATATATAGATAAAATGAGTTTTAAAAATTGTAAAAAAAAATGCATCGGCCGGGAATCGAACCCGGGCCGCCCGCGTGGCAGGCGCGCATTCTACCACTGAACCACCGATGCTTTAAAAAATGGCCATATTTAGGTATTCATTCCATTCCGGATTAGTCCGCGTAAAAAAAAAGTTCTTCAAATGAAAAAAAGAAATAGCCAAAAATACTAATCAAAATGCAGCCGAAATTTTTCCTCAGGTTTATAAAAAGCGACATGCAAAATTTGGTACCAATTGGTTCAGTAGTTTTTGAGTTTATCGCGAAACAGACAGACAGACAGAAATTGACTTTTATATATATAGAGACTAGCGGACGTACCCGGCTTCGCCCGGGTTTTACCCGAGTAAAAGTTTGTCTAACGAATCTCTCGATAAAGTGAACATTTTTTTCCCGGTCCCTTGAAAAATACTCAATAAGTTGAATAAAATCAATATTAATTGGTTCCCTCGGTAATTGGAAGTTAAAGGAATAGTATCTTGCCTTTGAATTGTATCATTATTCTTGTCTCAAATAAATTGCCGTGTCATCCTGAATTTAGTCTTTCCTAATTTTCTACATTACAAAATCATCGTATCATCATGATAATATTTAGAGCAGATTGTTGAATTATAACAGATAAATTAGAATATTTATCTTGATTATTTCTAGACGAAAAGTTATTTCAAAAATTTTATTTGCTAGAAACCTTCCCAGTACTATCTACTTATATATTTTCCTTATTCTGTCTGTTTGTTTGTCTGTTTGTCTGAAGCTCACGGATAGAATGCGCGCTCATTGGCTGCAAGGGAACACGTGTCCTCCCTGCCCCCCTCTAGACAACCCTGTTATTCAAAAACCATACATCCAATCGCCATGAAATTCTGGGATATTATTAGGTATATCCCCGGAAAGGTTTTCGAAAAATAATTTCTTGAATATCTTGAATATCCTTAGAGTTATTTGCAGAATTGTAGATATAACTCGCAAGCAGCGCCGCCCGACGGTGATAGGCTAAAGCTTGCTGCTCCACCCCTGTTGACCTTGGGTCGTCGTGTGAGTCACAGCATGATGCAACAAAAAACACTCTCTCTGGGGATTGCGGCGTCAACAACCTGTAAGTTTGTGCCTCTCTCATAAACCTGTCTATACAGACCACCCTGTCTATAGCGACCACTCTAGACAACCCTGTTATCAGCTGTGTGATACATCCACCTGTCTATACAGACCACCCTGTTAATAGCGACCACCCAAGTCAACGTTTTTAGAATATATTCGCACTCGGGTAAACCCCGGGCGTTGCCCGGGCCATTCGTCTAGTACTAAATAACTTCCCAAAGTTTCATGGCGATCCAATGAGTGGTTTGGTCAGGCATAAAGGACAAACAAACAGACACACATATATTTCATTTTTATATATATAGATATATATATACTAGCGGATGTGTACCCGGCTTCGCCCGGGTTTTATCCGAGTGAAAGTTTGCCTAACGAATATTATATATTATGAAGTATAATAAACAATGCTAAAGATTAGTTTTAATTATTAATCAAGATTGTGTGTGAATATGTGAGAAAGATGTAATATCGTTGTTGTTTTCTTGGCCGACTGTTTTACATATGGTGTTATCTTAAAATTGCTTGTTTTGAATATTTTTTTAGATTGAGTTGAAAGAATTGCTGAATTTTTTTTTGTATTTATATATAAATAAAATTAACTCTGTTGAATTTTTTTTGTATTTTATCGATAACAGCAAAGTTATGTATTTTAAAGTTAGGAAAAATATTTTGATGTTAAGCAAAACCTGCTCCATCTCGTTTTACATAAATGTTGAAAATTTGGTCGAAATTGATGCATTGTAACGAAAGTTTTTAGCGAACACCACTTATGAAATTTCCATTTATATAGAAGGTATAATATAAATGAGTTTTAAAAATTGTTTAAAAAAAATGCATCGGCCGGTAATCGAACCCTGGCCGCCCGCGTGGCAGGCGAGCATTCTACCACTGAACCACCGATGCTTTAAAAAAATGAAATTCATTTATCGTCGCGACCAGTGCTGCGCCCTAGCGGTAAAAGACTGGAACTAACGCTTTTTTGTTTTTTATTTTTTAAAAAAAGCACATTAACTTTTTTAATTTTTTGAATAGCCTATATGTTAAACGAAATCTTCAGCTACCTACATGCGAAATTCCATAATGATTGAGTCAGTAGATTTTGCGTGATGCGATAACAAACATCGATTTCGCACTACATTTTTATATATTATATATAATATATATATATATATATTGAAAATAGAGCAATCCATAAATATATCTTGAATTAAAAAGACACATATTAGATAAAAAAATAATTTATTAACTAATATACCTATTATGTGGCTCTGAGTTTGTTGTTGACATTAATATGTTGTAATACCTTGAAAAAGGTTGGCGTTCAGCCAACTGTATTATTGGTAAATAAATTATTTTTGATCCGATATATGCCTTTTATATTATATAAAAATATAAGTATATATATGAGCTTCCCCGAAATAACATTAAAATGAATTAAATAATTTGGTCAATGTGTTACTCTATTCATATTATCGAATATTAATTTTTAACTTATAAACAGGTAAATCTATACAGATCACAAAAGCATCTTTCATCAAAAGAACATTGTAAACGATTCAACCTTTTTGAATATTTATTGTAATGACTTCTGTATTACAATAAAAGATGGCCTCAAGAAATAAAACCAATAATAAAAGAATTATTTTGAACTAAAATATACCTTCTACTCCTTTTAACTGCGATGAAATATAATGGGAAGGTCTAGCTTATCAGTTGGAACTTTTCAAGCGGTTTAGCCAGTTTAATCTACCATACTGCTTTTGTAGTTGTTGCATATGGAGCTTCAAAATACTATATTAAATATTAGATAATTTATTTAGAATATTGTAGTATTTCTCTTTGGTTACTGTTGATGTACACTTTGAAAAATAAATATATTCAAAAGTTGAATTTATATTTCCAATTTCTATATTATATATATTTTATAATATTTGTATCATAGGGATTTAAAGCTTGATCTCATCATTCTGTGATGATCAAATTTAGCGTAATAAGAATAGGTAGATTTCAGTACATATTTATTTAGGGGGAAAAAGCAATGATCGTGATGATTGTTCAACAAAGGTTGTTGATGGCTTGACATATCTGTCGGAATAATAAACAATTGATCGTTGATTTATTAATTATTCCTGAATTGACCAAACACCATTTCTTAAATAATCGAGAAAGAATAACTACGTAAACGTTTCTACCTGGTGGTTCTCATTAGCGTGATGAAAGTTGTACTTCAAAGACCAGAAACATGTATTTGGGTCATCCTGAAAAATCATGCAAAAGGTATATGAACCGGAATGGCGTGAGACACCAAACAATATGAAAAAGAATAGTAGAAAGGTGAAATTGTACTGGAATCAGATCGATAAATTAAGAGAAAAGACATCTCCTGTTAGCTAAATACGTATGTGGTTCACTTTTCTTGATTAATCAGGAATTGGTATTTGACCGTTTCTAGGATAATTAAAATTTAACAATTAGTCGATATTTATTACGAAATATGACTCAAGCCATCATGAACCTTTTTTTACATGATCAGGAGCTGCCTTTATTTTTCTTATTTATCCACTTAATCACAGTACAATTTCCCTTTTTACTATTTTTCATCATATATATATATATATATATGAAATGTAAATAATAAAGTTTATCAAATAAAATTTTAAATCTTAAATATAATTTAAATTAAGTTGATATTATAGAGTGAGTTAAGATGGATTTATATATTGATTTAACTATATTTAAAAACTTTTAATAATAGTAATATTTATATATAAAAAGGAAATTCTATTAGATTAGCAAGCTAAATCTAAATTAATTATATAAGATAAAAGTTGATAATTATTTTTGTGTTTAAGTTAGATGAGATTAAAAAGTTGTTTATATGTATTATTTTTATATCTTATTTAGGAGAGAAAAATGTAATAAAAGTAATTATATGTTAGAATAATATGTTTTTATTTTAGATAAAAAAAAATTTGAAAAATAAAAAGAAAATTTAACAAGAAAAGAAGATTTAACAACGTAACGTCTTTTAGCATCGGCTTTTACCCGTCATTTAGACATACTCTTAAAATAAATAGGAATAAAGAAGAGATTTATAATGATAATATATTTATTTTTTAGTAAAAGAGAGGAAAGAGATAAAGAAAGAACCATACACTTTTATTTCAAACAGGTAGAGAATTGAAAGGGTGTTAGTATTTTTTTTAGTTAATTAATAGTTTTTGTAATTTTTTTTATATAATTTTTTTTTTCCTATATAATTTTGAATTTTTTTTTCCTAAGAGTAAGAATAATATGATATAATGTTTTTGCCTAGTTAAGGATAGATAAACATATTTTAAATCTTTGCCTATTAGAAATTATTTTTTGGAACCCTAATGGTAGAACAGGACATTACACAAAAGGAGATTGGAAAATCTATTGGAGAGAGAAATCTGTGGTACCAGGGCTCTTCAGATGAAAATGCCACATCCCATTTCACCCTTACTTCATTATGGATTGATTTCTCTTCGACCATTAAACTGTATAATTAAAATAATATTAGATAACATAGAAGGAGGTTGTTTACTTACTTATTCAAAGTGGCGTCTGCCGCTCCCTAGAGATAGCGCACATGTGTGGATGTAACATCTGTCTGCCAGGGACCCGCCGACATTGTTCTAAAAGTAACCTTCCCTCTTCTAGGAAATCTTATTTTTAAAATTGTTTGAAGTTAGAAAAGCTGTCAGAAAAGAATCATTAGAAATTTTAAAGATTGTGAAAATATGTATTAAAATTTTGTTGCCATTGATATAAGTTATATTTTTATTAAAATTATAAATTAATTGAATAATAAAACATTTATTATGCTTCAAATCCATTTATATTTGTTTTCCAGTTCCCTCCCACAGTAACTGGAGATCAAATTGAATTAATTTAATGCTTTATAATTGTTATCATATAATTAATATATTTAAAGTCATAGGAAATATATTCAGTAATTATATCATTTGTTTTAGTATAAGAGTAGAATATAAGTTGTTGGTTAGGTTAATTGGAGAAGTTTGAAGTTTCAAATTTATAATTATATTTATTATTGCTTAGGTATTTGTGTATTGACAGCCTATTGTAAAACTTTACTGTTTTGTATTTAAAACCATTTTGTTTAAATACTCTTTATTAAGATTTTTAATGTCTTTAATAAAGTTTGTTTTAATGTTGTTGATTCTATAAAATCTTAAAAATTGACCAAAATATATGCCTTTGCAGCAATTTGATGATATGTTGGAATTGACATTACAGAATTTAATAATTTTAAAATTATAACAATTTCTTTTGTCATATGTTCCAATTGACTTGTTTGCAATGTTTATATTTAAGTCTAAAAAGTTAACCTCCTTGTTATTAGTTATCTTTTCATTATTTTTAAGTTTCAAATATTTAGGGTATATTTTGTAAATGACATTATTGAATTGTGGGTTATTCAAGATAATGATGTCATCTACATAGCGGAACATATGCCAATTTACATCATTCTGTAGGAAGAACTCTCTTTCATACCAAAAAAGTAATAAGTTGGCTAGTAGAGGACTGGATGAAGTTCCCATTGGAACACCTTTAGATTGAATGTATATTTTGTTTTTAAAATTAATATAATTAAAGTTTAAGAAGGTTTCAAGTAATGTTTTTGCTG
This sequence comes from Cordylochernes scorpioides, assembly GCA_030710605.1. NCBI lineage: Eukaryota > Metazoa > Arthropoda > Arachnida > Pseudoscorpiones > Chernetidae > Cordylochernes > Cordylochernes scorpioides. Next base: position 24,809,177 of record CP092881.1, on the reverse strand, counting down.
TTTTGTTATCTAATTTAAATGTTTTGTATTTGTTGTGAATAATTTGAATATGGAATGTTTTATCATTAATGAATTCATTTATTAAGCTGTGTATTTTATTATTAAGGTCTTCTAAACGTATGTTAGAGTAAAGATCTTCAAAATCAAATGTATGAACTGTATTGATCTTTTGTAGGTTATTTGTTAGGGAGTCAATGATTTTTTTATTAGAATCTATGAATTTATAATTATGTTTGTTAGTTATTTTATTTATTATGAATTGAAGTGTTGAAGCTAGTCTTAAATCTATGTTTTTTATTACTGAGTTTATTCCTGATGTGATTGTTCTAAATGAGATTGGTGTTTTATGTAATTTAGGAATAATAGAAAATTTCGGTATGTTTGTGTTTTTGTTGTAATTAATGATTTTTAGTGTGTTTTCTACATTTTTAATATCTTTTTTGATTTTAGTTTCAGTTGTTTTTATGAAAGTGTATTTGCTGTTGTTATTAATTTCATTTTTTAGAAGGTCATGATATAAGTTTTTATATATAATAGATAAATTATTTGAACATTTATCTATTGGAATATATAAAATACACAAACCCTAATGAATCAGAAATTAATTCCTTAAAAGACAATTTTGAAAACTTACAAAAAGATTTTATCATATATCCAATAGATAAATGTTCAAATAATTTATCTATTATATGTAAAAACTTATATCATGACCTTCTAAAAAATGAAATTAATAACAACAGTAAATACACTTTCATAAAAACAACTGAAACTAAAATCAAAAAAGATATTAAAAATGTAGAAAACACACTAAAAATCATTAATTACAACAAAAACACAAACATACCGAAATTTTCTATTATTCCTAAATTACATAAAACACCAATCTCTTTTAGAACAATCACATCAGGAATAAACTCAGTAATAAAAAACATAGATTTAAGACTAGCTTCAACACTTCAATTCATAATATAAATAAAAAATAACTAACAAACATAATTATAAATTCATAGATTCTAATAAAAAAATCATTAACTTCCTAACAAATAACCTACAAAAGATCAATACAGTTCATACATTTGATTTTGAAGATCTTTACTCTAACATACGTTTAGAAGACCTTAATAATAAAATACACAGCTTAATAAATGAATTCATTAATGATAAAACATTCCATATTCAAATTATTCACAACAAATACAAAACATTTAAATTAGATAACAAAACAGCAAAAACATTACTTGAAACCTTCTTAAACTTTAATTATATTAATTTTAAAAACAAAATATACATTCAATCTAAAGGTGTTCCAATGGGAACTTCATCCAGTCCTCTACTAGCCAACTTATTACTTTTTTGGTATGAAAGAGAGTTCTTCCTACAGAATGATGTAAATTGGCATATGTTCCGCTATGTAGATGACATCATTATCTTGAATAACCCACAATTCAATAATGTCATTTACAAAATATACCCTAAATATTTGAAACTTAAAAATAATGAAAAGATAACTAATAACAAGGAGGTTAACTTTTTAGACTTAAATATAAACATTGCAAACAAGTCAATTGGAACATATGACAAAAGAAATTGTTATAATTTTAAAATTATTAAATTCTGTAATGTCAATTCCAACATATCATCAAATTGCTGCAAAGGCATATATTTTGGTCAATTTTTAAGATTTTATAGAATCAACAACATTAAAACAAACTTTATTAAAGACATTAAAAATCTTAATAAAGAGTATTTAAACAATGGTTTTAAATACAAAACAGTAAAGTTTTACAATAGGCTGTCAATACACAAATACCTAAGCAATAATAAATATAATTATAAATTTGAAACTTCAAACTTCTCCAATTAACCTAACCAACAACTTATATTCTACTCTTATACTAAAACAAATGATATAATTACTGAATATATTTCCTATGACTTTAAATATATTAATTATATGATAACAATTATAAAGCATTAAATTAATTCAATTTGATCTCCAGTTACTGTGGGAGGGAACTGGAAAACAAATATAAATGAATTTGAATCATAATAAATGTTTTATTATTCAATTAATTTATAATTTTAATAAAAATGTAACTTATATCAATGGCAACAAAATTTTAATACATATTTTCACAATCTTTAAAATTTCTAATGATTCTTTTCTGACAGCTTTTCTAACTTCAAACAATTTTAAAAATAAGATTTCCTAGAAGAGGGAAGGTTACTTTTAGAACAATGTCGGCGGGTCCCTGGCAGACAGATGTGCGCTATCTCTAGGGAGCGGCAGACGCCACTTTGAATAAGTAAGTAAACAACCTCCTTCTATGTTATCTAATATTATTTTAATTATACAGTTTAATGGTCGAAGAGAAATCAATCCATAATGAAGTAAGGGTGAAATGGGATGTGGCATTTTCATCTGAAGAGCCCTGGTACCACAGATTTCTCTCTCCAATAGATTTTCCAATCTCCTTTTGTGTAATGTCCTGTTCTACCATTAGGGTTCCAAAAAATAATTTCTAATAGGCAAAGATTTAAAATATGTTTATCTATCCTTAACTAGGCAAAAACATTATATCATATTATTCTTACTCTTAGGAAAAAAAAAATCTAAAATTATATAGAAAAAAAAAATTATATAAAAAAAATTACAAAAACTATTAATTAACTAAAAAAAAATACTAACACCCTTTCAATTCTCTACCTGTTTGAAATAAAAGTGTATGGTTCTTTCTTTATCTCTTTCCTCTCTTTTACTAAAAAATAAATATATAATCATTATAAATCTCTTCTTTATTCCTATTTATTTTAAGAGTATGTCTAAATGACGGGTAAAAGCCGATGCTAAAAGACGTTACGTTGTTAAATCTTCTTTTCTTGTTAAATTTTCTTTTTATTTTTCAAATTTTTTTTTATCTAAAATAAAAACATATTATTCTAACATATAATTACTTTTATTACATTTTTCTCTCCTAAATAAGATATAAAAATAATACATATAAACAACTTTTTAATCTCATCTAACTTAAACACAAAAATAATTATCAACTTTTATCTTATATGTATATAAAATGTAAATACTGTATATTCAACTGTTTATATAACTGTATTATTCTTTTTGTATTAAAATAATCTTCTACAATCCTTACTGCAATGATAAATACATTTAAAGCTATATGTGTATTTACTGTACACAAATTTTTGTGTGTTCATATTTCATTTAAAATACCTTTTCCAAGAGGTCAGCATCAGTTTAGGTATAAAAGTAAAACTGCCAAATGTGAAATTCCAGCGATATAGTAAATTAACCGTACCATTGTAGATAAAACAAACGACACCGCCTAGATTTTTCATTCCTGAATAGAAACTTACAAATATTTTATCCATAGAAACAAGGACACTGCCTTCTAAAAAGCGCATGTGCTCCTGGTCAGGATATGCCTTTTTATTTCATATTAATATATAGATTTAATTTTTTTGACATGTTGTGCTGCATGAACGAGTATGGGATAGTGTTTTAGTATCTTATATAAAGAGATATGACGCTAATATTCATTCGAAGAGTCTATCCTCTCTTGTGGAGAAGGCCACGGGGAATTCCCTTGCGAGAAAGGATTACCCGTTAGTCCATTATTGGAAATAAGAAGCTGTGTACAGCCTTGAAGGTCTGTCTATATTACCCCAGAAACCTTCCTTCAAAAGTCTCCTAATGAGCTCCCTTGTGGACTAAAGCCGGAAATATGAATTTTGAGAAATTTTATTCCAATCTGCGTTCACTAAATAAGGTAATTAATTTAATGGTTGTCAACCACAGATTTTATTTCTTGGTCCATATTTGTAGCAGTAACATCTATGGAAAAATATACCGTGCTATATTATGAAATATAAATAAATTTTATAAAATAATTATTTTTGAAAATATCGATTTTAAATATCAATCTTCAACAAAATTTCAAAAATTAAAAAATAAAACTATTATATATTTTTTTCTATTATAATTTATAATTTAAAGACATATAATGGATTAAATATAATTTATATTTACCAATATTTCATTAAAGATCTATTTATGAATTGCTCTATTTTTGAAAATATTAATTTATATTATATTAATATATTTTTATATAAGTATATTATATATATATATGTGATATGATCCTGTCGACTCTCGATGTGGCACTATAGTGATAATAATGTGGTGAGTGAGAAATAAGGAAACAACAAGTTTGGAAGATGGAACCCAGCAAACCGAGGGAGAGAGGAAGCGCTAGCGGGCTGCCACCGCGGAAATGCCCGTCTTGTGTGTTTTCCATCTATATATATATATGAATAAAATAATAGAAAAATAAAAAGGTCTGGTGTTGATAATAAAAATAAAGAAGGTATATCCTGACCAGGAACATATGTGCTTTTTAGATGGCAGAGCGCCATCTAGTGGAACAGAAATCAACTAAACGTTGATTTAGCCTGTTCCCTGATATTTGGCTAACCCAATTTCTTGATAAATCAAGAAAAGCCATTCACGAAAACGTTTCGCGCTGTTGGCGCTTGTCAGCGTGGAGCAGGTTGGACCACTGAGACCAAAATTAGTTTTGGTTCCAGAGGTTTCTTGAGAAACCATCTATATATAAAATAGGAAGATATATATTTTAGAAAAGGAAAGGAAAAAAAAAGGAAAAGTAAAAAATAGGTCATAAAGTTAAAATTAATGAAAAGGCATCCTCTGATCGCCTCTTTAATGAGATTATTAGATGTCAAGACGCCATCTTTCAGAATAAATATCAACTAAACGTTGATCTCAACTTTATACTCCAGGATATTGGCCCCAACCTAATATTATCATATAAATAAATGAAAGCCAACAACCTTAAATATATTTATAAATGTATAATAATATTTTAAAAAGATGCATATATTGGATTTCTAGTTATACTGAATGCAATGTTTTAATCAAAGAGACAATTCTTTTATTGGCCTTGTAGAACGAGAGTGGTGTACGCGTGCTCGCATGTTCTAGTGAAAAAAAAACAAACATCCTCGATAAAGAGAGGCGAGTTGCCCCTCGAAATATTGGAACAATAAAATAACTAGAAATCCAATATATGCATCTTTTTTAAAATATAATTTTAATTATGGATTGCCAAATCTTCAAAATGTATAATAATATAAATTATTTTTTTAATATGTAAAATATATATAATAAAAAGGAATACTAGTGTGGAAATAACTGTTGCATCCCGAAGGGGAACTGGTGGAATATTATCAATATATATATATATATATATATGTCGTATAGTATATTTTTCCAAAGTTTCAATATCTGGAAATGACAATTAAGCAGTCGTTAGGCCTTTTTCCTACTTCTTTATTATAAGCAATCAGCGCGAGGTCACACACACTGTGACTTGAGAAGCGACTGACGTGAGGGGCGTAGACAAAAATGTTCTTGGTTAAATTTACATATTTGCAAAATGTTCCGTGCCGGCCAGAAGAAAACAACAATGAATTTACATGTTTAAAAATGTATTTGGCAATTTTTGTGAAACAATTCGGACAAAAATAAAAGATTACTATATACAAAATATATCACTACTCCCCACGAAGAGAAAAAAAAAACAATACAAAAAAAAACTTCCCTTCTTTTTTTTTTTTTTACAATGGTGGCTGGGAGGGGAAGGATGGTAAAGGACAAGATATATTTTAAACAACAAAGAAAAAAAGAGAGAAAAAGAGAGAAAAAAAAACTATACATACAATAATTTTATATACAAGAAAAGATGTTAGATGTGTTAGGATGACCAAAGTTCTGTTAGTTGGGATCACAGAAAAGGTGCCCAAAAACTTAACTAACATAATGCAGATAACTGGGGAAAAATTTCTGAATATCAAGCACTACATGTTTACATACCCTCATACACATAGGTATAATCCCATTCAATAGCAACTTTTATTGCTGAATGGAAGTATGCAAAATTTAGGGTTAGTAGTGGAAAAACTTGCTTGTTAAGCTAAGTGCCCAAGCATTGTTCCAGGTCCTCTTCTTGAAATGGAAAATTTGTTTTTAGGTTTTCCTCGGTATCTTCAAATACTGGTTCCCAGAGTCTTATTTTAGAAATATTAACTATTGTTGTACGTTTATTTTCGGGTTGACATGGCTTATCTATTTCTATTGTTTGGGGGGAAGGTATGGCAATTATCGTATAAGGTTCTGGGTAAAAAGCTGGCATAAGTTTACCTTGGCCTGATTGGTAAGGGATCTTATACAGTACCTTATCTCCTATTTTTAAATTGGGCGCTTTATGGGATTCATTATATCTTTTGACTAATTTAAGATGCAGTTTTTTTGTGTTATCATTGGCGGTTTTCCTAGCTTCTTCTATGGGGGGATAGGCTATTGTTAGGTCACTGGTATAAAATGGATCAATGCCGAAAAGTAAATAAACGGGAGGAATTGTAGTTATTGAATGGGGAGTATTCCTATATTCTTCTAATGCTTTTTGTAATAGTTTGTGCCATGGAATTCTGGGATTTTGTTGATGGTGGAGTCTTAACTTCGAAATGATAGTGGCATTAGCCCTTTCTACCAGCCCGTTACATTGTGGATGAGAAGGGGATGTCATAACGTGTTTTATGCCTTTTTCCTGTATGAATTTATTGAATCTTTTGGAGACAAATGAGGGATGTCTGTCGGTAATAATAATCTTTGGCTTACCTATACTTAATAATTGATTTATAATATTCATATACGTTGCTATCGAGGTACTTTTAGAAGGAAAAGCCCAAATGTATCTAGAGTGATGATCCACTACTACATGAAGGCAATTTTTTGTACTATTATATTCTCCTAAGCCTAAAATACTGTCAAGAGCAACTACATCAAATGGTTTCTCAGCCAGCGGTAAAGTACCCATGAGTCCATATGAAGGTGTAGTCGGCTTCTTTACAGATTGACATGTTTTGCATTTCAAAATATAATTTTTTATTTTACCTATCATACCTTTAAAATAATATTGTGTTGATATTACCCTAGCCATTGCACTGATACCTGGGTGTCCTAAACTTTCATGGGCCTTAATTATCAATTCTTGTTGTAAGGATGGTGGTACTACTACTCTATCTTTATTTTTTAATCGAATATAAGTGATATTGTCTTTATTGAAATATAATTTAGATGAAGGCTTAGCTAAGGATTCTTGTCCTTCTTTTAAGTCTTGTATGGATAGGAAGCAAGAATATGGTAAGCGGGACAACATTTCAGCTTCATAATTCTCACATCCTTTATTATATTTGAATTCTAAATCATATTCTGATAATCTTAATGACCATCGAAATAGTCTACCATTTGTATGTTTGAAATTATTTAACCAAATTAATGCTTTATGGTCAGTGTGAACTATTACCCGCTGACCTGAAATGTAGGGATGGTATCTCTTGCACGTTTCTATTATTGCTAATAATTCCAGCTCTGTGATGGTATATTTGGATTCTGCCCCCCTTAAGGCCCTACTATAAAACGCTATGGGTTTCATTGTGCCATCAGGATACTCCTGTTTGAGCACGCCTCCTAAACCTGCAGTACTAGCATCACAAAAGATATGCGTAGTTAATAACGGATTATAAATTTGGAGGATTGGTTTTGAAACTAATGCTTCTTTAAGAGCCTCAAAACCTTTTTGGCATTCGTCAGTCCATGTAAATTTTATATCTTTTTTCAAAAGATTATTTAAGGGAGCTCTTAATTTATTAAAATGATTTATAAACTTAGCATAATGTGTAACGCTTCCTAAAAATGATCTTAAGCACCTAACATTACGAGGAGGTGGCAATGATTTAATTATATCAACATTAATGCCTGAGGGAGACATTTGGTCTCCAAAAATTTCATAACCTAAATAATTTATCTTTTTCATAAAAAATAAACACTTTTCCTTCCTAAGTTGGATACCCTCTTTTTGTAGAATTTCGAATATTTCCTTAAGATGTTCCAAATGGGATTGCGTATCGTTTGAAAAAACCAATATATCATCAAAATAAGAAATTACATTTTTAAGGTCATATTTTTGTAATATTGAACTAAGTATCCTATTAAAGATGGCGGGAGCTGTACGTAGACCAAATGGTAGTCTACACCATTGATAGGAACTTTCTGTGGTGGTAAAACATGTCATGTATTGATCCTTTTCATGCAAGGAAACAGTCCAGTAGGCACTTAAAATGTCAAGACATGAGAATACTTTCGACCCTTGAACCTTCTGGATGATATTTTCAATTAACGGAATTGGAAAACTGTCACCTATTAATTTTGAATTTAATTTTCTAAAGTCAATACATAGTCTAGTCTTATCACTTTCTCCTTTTTTACGGGCTAGGGTTACTGGCGAACTGTATGGTGATGAAGCAGGCTTAATTATGCCATATTTCAACAACTGACTAATTTGTTCTTTAATTGTTTCGTTATCCTTTAGATTATGTCTATAAGGTCTGAGACAAACAGGAGTCTTATCTCTGAGTGTTAATCTCGGGGGATCTACCTTTAAAGGTCTAACATTATACTTATTTTCACCAAAAATATCATCATAGTCATTCATCAAAACATGGAAATTATTTCCAAGTCTGACGTCATTATGTATATAACTATCTTCTGAGTTTGGTAAAGGCAAAGGTCGGAAGTTTGGTTGATAAATAGGTCTCGATTTAAAACAAGAAGGAAAATATATGTTAGATTGATTTATAGTTTTACCTATGGCATGTACATTTTTTATACGATTACATTTCCCTGATAGTCTTAAACAATAATTATGTTTGTTGCAATATTTAGCAGATCTAACAAGGCTTAAATAATTTTTAGAATTATCATATTGTAAGGCATCAAGTTCTTCTTTAGAAAAAGTATAATCAAAATTAGATAAAACACCATCATTTTGTATAATAACATTTTTATCAAAATCAATCTTTAGTTTAAAATATTTTAGGTACTTTGTGGACATTATCAAACAGTTCAAATTAGGATTATCAATAATATAAAACAAAATATTTTTAGTTATAATTCCAATTTTTATATTCAAACAAATCTGGCCTTTTATGTTAACATTATTAGATACAGTACTTATTTTGTCGTAACTAGAAATATTTATGTTATTTGAAAAATTATTGGGCAAAAAATGAGTAGGTAAAATATTAATCTCACTACCTGAATCAAAAAGAATCATAAACATACCCAGGAACCATGAGTCTGCTGCCCCCACATCCGCTCTGATCCCCGGGCACCGTCAATATCCCACTTGGCCTTGATTACCGGGGTTCGACGCACTTTGTAGGCCGATGGATGAAGTCCCAGGATGGCCAGGTTCGTGGAGTTGGCCGGCGTTGACATCTCCATGCTGCGGCGTGATAGATCGCTACCGCGAGGCCATGTTGGGGCGATTTCCTCCAGCAAAGTTGTTCCTCCGTCCGTTATTCCATCTTCCGTCTCTTTGTTGAGTTGTGTGCTCCAAAGATTCGGCAATACGAAGCCAGTCCTCTAAGGAATGTGGCGAGGAAGCAATCAGAAACTTCTCGAGTGGGCCGGCACCAGATGTAAGAGATTCCAAGACTAAATCCTTTGGCATGTGTAGTTGTGTGCCAATTTTTACCTTTTCAAAATAATAACCACGAACTGATTGCGTCTCTTGCTTAGTTAGTTGCCAGAACTTTTTATGTAGCCCGCGTTCCAACTCTGGGAAGAAGGTCATCATCCTAGAATGTAAATCTTCCAAGGTGTCAATTTCGTCACAAATTGTGGCATAAATCTCAAGAGCATTGCCCTTAAAAAGAGTGGGTATCATGAAAAGAGCATCTTCTTGTTTGATATTCCGGAGCTTGATTTGTTGGTTGAAAACCTTCAGCCATTGTGAGTATTTGAGCCCTTCTTCAGGGTTAAAGCTTGGTATCAAATCTTTAGGGCAATATTCCATATTCGAATTTTCTTTGAGATCAGTTTTATTAATAAATGAAGTATTTTTTGGGCTTGCCTTCCTCTTTCCCATGCCTTGAGAATAAGTAAAATTTCCGCGAACAAGTTTGAATCCTGTCGACTATTTGTCGTATAGTATATTTTTCCAAAGTTTCAATATCTGGAAATGACAATTAAGCAGTCGTTAGGCCTTTTTCCTACTTCTTTATTATAAGCAATCAGCGCGAGGCCACACACACTGTGACTTGAGAAGCGACTGACGTGAGGGGCGTAGACAAAAATATTCTTGGTTAAATTTACATATTTGCAAAATGTTCCGTGCCGGCCAGAAGAAAACAACAATGAATTTACATGTTTAAAAATGTATTTGGCAATTTTTGTGAAACAATTCGGACAAAAATAAAAGATTACTATATACAAAATATATCATATATATATATATATATTCAGACTATTTATTTATTGTTTATTTATTTAACAGTTGCAAAGACACGCCATATCCACAATTAGGATAATTGCGTGTAAATATGAAATTATATACAAATCAAATCATCGTAAATTTAACATAGTTAAACATTGGTAAGCACGCATTATACATATTCGATGTCTAATTTTGCAAATAGTATTTAGAAATAGTAGCTTGAAATATGTACACTACACATTATTACAGATAACTTCGTTAAATCAACTTCCATATCATTGCTTAACATACTGTAAATAACTACCTTGCGATTTCTTCTATCTGCTTATGTTGTTGCTTATTTGTTTAATATATATGTTTATTCAATGCTCTTTTCTTAATTGTTTATTTTTTTTGATTATATGTTACTTACTCTACTACAATATTAATTATTGTAAATAGTTTCACGCGCAATTATCCAGATCGGATATAGCGTGTCTTGGTTGCAACTGGTAATAAATAAATATGTACACCGTATACAGACTATTACATAGACTAATAGGTTAAAATTTAATATATAACCGCATATTTAAAAGGAAATCTATATTACAGGGTTGTTCCAAAAGATGGTAAACACTTGTAAGAAATTTAAATACCAATATTATTCGCTGTTATGTATATCTTTGTATTATGTATTCGCCATAATGATAATATTCGCCAAGTAATAATAAAATAAAATTTATTCCTCAAAATTTGCAAACTTTTGGAACAAGCTTATATTAAATTGATCATTCATTACATATCACAGAAGATTAATTTAATTCAAACTTCGTGTTCTTCTAGAACTTATTCTAGGTTTATATTTTTACCAGTTTACATTGTGTGTGTGAATATAACCTTCTTCATTAGAAAAAATAGGCGTAATATTTAATACCTCTCAATTAGAAATTTTAATGATCAAAACACTATAATATTCAATAACAGTAACAGAAAAAGAATCAATTACAAAGGTATAAGATATAAAAGAAGATATATAAAAGTTCAAATATCAATAAAAAATATATATATTTATTCGAATCAGCTCTTTTTCAATTTATATAAATGAGTTAGACATAAAACCATTTTTATATTTTTTTCTAAATAAGATATTTTAATTAAGCTGAAATCTAAAACTGCATTTTATATTTCTATCTATCAATTTATCGATAATTTCTAATGACGTTAGATCAATTAAAGATTTTCGATATTGATAGAATAATGAGAATTTATTTTTTTTTCGTTTAAACTTTTTATTTGGCACCATAAAAATCGCTGTAGTTTTCGAAGACTTATTGTGATGTTCTGTTGTTTGAGGAGAGTAACAACTCCACCGTGAACTTTTATGATCTTGTTGCTTGAAACCTATCTATAATCGAAAAAAAAAATGTTCAATGATATTTTTATTTTATACCTTTCAACGCGCGCGGGCTTATTTCTCTATAGTAAGACCAATAAGTTTGACATATATGATTTATGAAAAATATTCCCTCATGTAGTCGTGATAAATAGATATATCTTTTTCAACTATGTAATATTTTATGATGTTATCAACTTAAGTCTGGTCATCTACGAACAATGACTTTCCAGAATGGTTGCAAGGTTTAACCACTATGTACTAAGTGCAATTCTCAACCTGCAACCCCAAAACACATTATTGACTGTATTGACTCATCCATTGATGAGCTCTACTCTTCCCCGGCAGACACCATCAAAAGTCTCAAGCTTTACAAGCTTGACACCTTAATATGATTGAGTGGTGATAAGAAAGAAGAAGAAGATGTTATCAATTTGTTAATAATATGAAATTTCATTTTATGATATAGAATTTCATATATTTTCTCCTACCTTAAAATACATTCTATAACAAAAAATCGACGCACCAAGAAATAGTTGTCAGATTGGGATATAAATTGGTGTATATTGGTGAAGAACATGTAGTGAAAAACGATTGAAATTTTTAAAATAATTAATTGTTTTATTTCAGAGCTTGATAGTCTTAAATTAAAAACGTCGTTGGAAACCCACTGGCCTGTTTGCAGACTGTTACCCGATGTGTTATGGACTAATAAAGATTCCGGGTGGTGTTCTGTGGAATTTCTTGCGATATTTTCTCCAACTGTCGGGATAAAGGGTCAACATTCTGGGATGTTTGTAATCGCCTTCCCATCAGATCTCAGATGTGCTCTATGGGTGAAAGTTCAGGAGATTTGCTGGCCACGGAAGAGTTCAGAAAAATTGACAACAACCCATAAAATACGTGCCATGTTCTGCCGGGTATATCTTGTTTAAAGGTAAGTCCGGGGTGATTTAGGAAGAACGGCAAAAAGCAGGCTGTAGAATGTCATCTACGTACCGTTGTGCTGTCAGGGGACCAGGAATGACTACCAATGGAGTCCTGCTATTTAATGAAATTGCATCCCAAAAATAACGCCCTGTTTTAGACCTGTGTGGTGTTCTAAAGTAAGGCCAGGATCCACACGCTGCTCAGGACGTCTCCAGACACATTTGCGACGTTCGTCAGGACACAGTAAAAAGGGAGACACGTTACTGAAGACTAAACGTCCCCAGTCAGCGTAGTTTCAATTTGATCGCTCCTAACACCACTGTAGTCCGAGTTGTCGGTGTACGGGTGTGAAGGGTAGGCATCGTAACGATCGGCGAGCTCTTTAATTCCGCTCTCTCAGTCGTCTGTTGATTTTTTAACATTTCGGACACTTGTGTGCCGGTCACATGTTGGTTGGTAGATAACTACGAATCCTGTACTGCGACAGCTGTTCTGACAATAGCTCTGTCCTCCCGTTCTGTTTTGTCCCTTGGTCGACCGCTGACGTCCTGACGTTGTATTCTTCCATTGTTGACCCACTCTTGCCAACATCGTCTAATAGCCGTATCACTTCGACACAGATGTCGCGTGATTAGTCGATTTGACCAACCAGCCTCTTTCAATCCAATGGCACGATCTCCTTCAAACTCTGACATATGTTCGTAATGAGCACAAATCTTTCGGCGAGGCATTGATACAGTAGAAATAGGCTTACTGAAATAAATATTGAACGGATATTTTGAAAATAAGTTCGTGCTGCGCCGAATATTGAGTCTAGAATACTTGCTCTGGATGTGCCGTTCAGGTGCGCTGGAGCACTGGCTTTGAAAAATAAGGCAACAAATTTCAATCATTGGTAGGTTTGGTCGAAACGTCTTTTTATACGTATTTTCATATAAATAAGACAACTCTTTTTTGTTGCGTCTACCATTTTGTTATAGAATGTATTAGTAATGCATATGCACACAATATAATTTGTAATTTGTACCTTAGGTAAGATTGTGAATCCAGTAAAATATATCTAAAAGAGGTATAAGTGCTGAGAATAACCACGAATTTTAAAAACTATTTGATCGAAATAGTAAAGATTTTTTTTCTGTTCACAATAATTCGTATGTGATTTTCCTATGCTTATTATTAGAGCCTATACATCATTACATATATGTCTATGTACCTATAGAGGCATCTCTCCTTCTAGTTATGCAAATCAGAACGATGCATTATGTTCATCACTCTAGTAACAAATTTCACAAGTAGTGATGAAGAAAGAGCCACAACACTATTCACCACTACTATTTAAGGTTTCTACTTGGGTGATGAATGCATAGTTTTGTGCATTAATTAATAAAGGGAGAGAGAGATGTCTCTCTAAGTACATGAATATAATCCTCCCGCAAATCTATGTTATAAATATATGTTGTAATGTAGGTTATGCTGTTGGATGACTGTAGTTTAGCAGGTTGGTTAGAAGCAGTCGTGGTTGTTGAGTGATGGGTGGTGAGGACACACAGGAGACAGGATCCAGAGGCAAAAGCCCGTGAGGAAATAGATCGGAGAGGAAAGATAGAAGATCCGAGAACAACCCCTAGAAAAACTGGCGTCGAGACCACCTCGGTGAGAACTAACCTTTCTTATCACATCCAGCCGCTTTTAAACCGATTTGAGTAAGATAAATCCCTTAGGGGAGAATGAAGACTTGACACTTGTTTACCAAGGGGGTTGTTTTTTAACCCGGCTATCTTCCCTTGTACTCCCTCACAGGCCATTTAATTTATATTATTCCGAATATTATGACATATATATAATTTATACTTATTTTCACATATCAAATCATTAAGAGATCTCACGCAAGAGGCAAACATGTAATGTTGATTCAGCATCTATTAATTTGGAATGTGAGAAACTATTGTAAAAAAAATGTTAAAGATTCTTAGGTGTGGTGTCCTTGAAGTTTGGTAACAACTAGATAATTGTCTTGGGCGGTGTCGTCTCCAGGGGTGTGGCTTAGACAGGTAATGACACTGGTCGTATTGAAAAATAAGAAGTCAGGGATTTAGTGTCAAATCTATTGTAATCTGTGGGCTTCATATCAACATAATAGTATTAGAGTAATATGAATTATGTATTCGAAAATTATATTTGATTAATAACATAAAATTTAATTAAGATATTATTAAGGGTTCAAGGTGAACAATTTTTTTCTATTATATAAAATTAATTAGACAAAAGGTTAGAATTTTTTTTTGTTATGTTTATTTAATCATATATTCTTGATATCTCGACATAATTGTTTTATAAAATAAATAAAGCTTCCAGGGTTAAGTTTCTTGTGGAACCTTTTATTTTCAACCTTTCAGACTTGTCAGTCCTTCAACAGGATTATGACATTAGAAAATTTAATAATAAAAACTATTTCATATACACATTATTATATTAACACATAGCAATAACGCGCCATCTATACATAGAAAATGAAAGGATTTAAAAGCAGGAATGTTTATTTTATACAATAGAAGTTTGTATTATGTGTGTGTATAAAATAAACATTCGTGCTTTTAAATCCTTTCATTTTACATTATATTTTAAATACTTATTATATATTGAGGAAAAAAATATATTACATTATTTCAGTTTGAAAAACATTTTCCTTTTGAAAATATATGTGCGTGGTGGATTATACATGCTGATTGAATGATATCTCGAGACTTCAAATTTAATTTAATAAATTCGTGAACTATTGTGTTATATATAGAAGACTGCCTACATCTATGGGAGAGTTTTTGTCCATATTGTTTCGTATGTTTCTGATATTTCAATGCAACTGTTTGTGCTTTTTTCTGTTTGATTATCATAGATTCTATTGAAGGTCTTTGGTATTTGCTAATTATATGTTACGATATTTCTATTATATATCTTTAAATCGTCACTTACTGACTTCATCTTCGTCTCGAGAAAGAGATAGAGGATTGATTTCAGAATTTTTTTCCACTTTTTCAAATAAATAAAGGCTTGAAATTAAACAACAATTAAAATATCATGAAAGTTCATATTTATATCTTTAGGGCAAGTGTCATGATCAATATATTCTGTGCCATATTTCCCTACAATATATTTAACAATTCGGTTGGGCAGGGAATCAAAGGGACGTCATCTGTTGTCCTATAGAAGTATTATCCACATTCCTTAAACGCTGATATCAAAATTAAAACTGGGGTTAAGCTGGTAACGTACATGTTATACAGAAATGACAGTTCAGGAGAACAAGCAGGCCATGGAAGAACCTAAATAAAATTTAGCAAGTCCAAAGAAGCAGCCCTCGCAGTAGGTGGTGGACATTATATTAATAGAAAATCGCCTCACAGGAAGCTCAAACAAGAAAAAAAAACACATGGTCATAGGACGTTATCTATAAAGCGCTGGCATGTGAATATTATTATATCATCAATACATCAATATTCAAGGCAAATTCTCATTTAAGACAAAAATTACTAATCGTCCTTACCAAATACCATTTTAAGGATAATTAATAGGAACCCTATATAGCACAAATAAGACCAAATCTGATTTAAAACCGGGGTCCTTTAGTTCAAAATTATCTTTTTTTAATTTATCGTATTCAATGCCAAAATTCTCATTTTCAAAATTTTGATCTACGTGTATTTTTAAAATGAATATTGTGACGGTGTTTTGACCCACCGCCAATTTTGAACAGCCCTTTCAACCGCCACCACCTCGGCCGGCTGGGTAAGCTAATTCGGCGCATGCGCGGCGGCGGTGGTGACGTGTTAAGCACGTGGGAGGATACCATTGTTTTGACGGCCAACACGAGCCAAAGTCCATTTTCATCCATCCATTTTCATCAAACCTTTTTCAACTCTTCTTTACTAGATTTAAATTTGTAACAATAAAAATTAACATTGATATTTATTTTCATATTTTATTTGTAATAATTAAAATACCTTGGAATGAATAATTGAATCATTTCTTCAAAACCAGGCGAACCACCACAATATAAAATAAAATATTTTAAGCATGTGGTACAGTCTACACCGCGCTTACGAAACGCCAAACCCGAAACGCAAACGCTTTGATCATATTAAGAAATATATTTAAATCAACGTCTAGTTTAAAATTATTCCGATTGATACCGCTATGTAATCATGAAATGGTTATTTGAGCGGTCCATATGTGTTGTCAATTTTATTCCCTCTTCTTTTGCTCTATATATTTACCTATTTTGCATATGCTAAAATACTATTTTAATTTACTATTGTATACATGGATTATTTTGGCACATAAGAACTTAACAGGGGATGTTGAAATTTAACGACGGTGAAATTTAGCGATGGTATCTGAAGATTTAAATGATATAAATAAAAGATTTAAGGTCAACTTGGATGGTCTTGTTCTTCTATCTTTGAACAAGAATCGATTGTGCCTAGTGGAGATGGTATCTGCCCGGTAAGCGGAACATTGTGGGTTCGATTCTCATCCCTGGACACTTTTATTTTTCCGTTCGTCATTACTCTTCATAATTCATCCTTTCATGCCTCATCCAAAAAGGTTAGAAATAGTCGATATTTCACCTTGAAATAAAATTTCGAATTTTCGTTAAATATAAACTCATGCGGTGTAACTTCAAGTGTCGTTTTACAATTTTAGGCCGCAGTGTATTATATTGTATTATAAGTTACTTTATGTATCATTTACGAACGGAAAAATACGTCCAGAGTAGCCTAGTGGACATGGCATCTGCCCGGTAAGCGGAACATTGTGGGTTCAATTCTCATCCCTGGACACCTTTATTTTTCCGTTCGTCATTACTCTTCATAATTCATCCTTTCATACCTTATCCAAAAAGGTTAGAAATAGTCAATATTTAACCATAAAATAAAATTTTGATTTTTCGTTAAAAAGAAACTCATGTGGTGTAACTTCAAGTGTCGTTTTACAATCACAGGCCGCAGTGTATTATAAGAATCGATTATATTGATTTTTGTTAAGACTGTTGTGTACTAGCATATTTACTTATTTTATCTTCACTATTTTGCATAGTTGTTGGTTATGTTTTTAGAAGATATAAATACCGTTGTTAGTTTTAGAGCAGCATTTCAGTAGCACGTTAAAAGAGTTTTGTACCTTATCTTGTGTAAGCAATAAAACCCTTATTTTCCCACGCAGTCATGTTGGTGAATGGAGAGACACGACGAAACAACAGAAACTATTCTCTATTTTTTAGAAATCTATGATGGCTGTTGGTTAGGAAAAGATGTGTCTACAATCTTAATGAATAGAAAGAAAAAAAACAGGATAATTATATCTAAATAACAAAGGGAAGTTGTGAGATATCAAATGATGGTGGCCTGACTCTATCATTAATAGAGGAGCAAAATTACGGTTTCTGTGCCCACGTTCAACTTATAATTACTGTCTGATATTTTATTTGACAAATACTATATATTGTATTACTTTAATAAGAGAAACTAGCTTTTTTTGGTGAACAATTTTCTTGATTTCCCTCCAAAAAGCTAGTACAGTAGAACCTCCATAAGAGAACACTCCCGCTAGTGAACACCTCTCTATAAAGGACAATTTTCATTTGCAAAATTACCGTTTTTACAATTTAGTAACTGTCCGGGAAGGGGACAGCTTTCCCTGAAGAACACTTTGGTTCTTCAATTAGGTGTCTTTCACAGGGAGGTTCAACTGTATTCCCTCTTTATAAAAGACAGTTTTAATAGCCAAAATTACCATTTTTACTATATAGAAACTCTCCGGTAAAATGACACCTCTCCCTAAAGGATACTTTGGTTCTTCAATTAGGTGTCTTTCACAGGGAGGTTATTCTTGTAGGGGTGTAGACAAGGTACTTGGTTACACTTAGGACAAGAGCCTTGCACTAACTAATTTATTAAAGCATAGGTTATATAAAGATTAAATAGGGAAAGAGAGGAAACAAAGAGGTTACATCCTCCGTAGAAGGTAAACAAACAACAGCGTTGTTAGGCTAAACATAACAGTCAGTTGGAGGGGGGGTGCCGACGTCATCCTTCTGGTCACGTGTTATACTTGAGTAGCGGCGCTCGGTGTCCAACATATCCCCTCCCGGAAAAACTTCAGCTGGACGTTTATTCCGATAGTCCATCAGCGCTCTACAGTACTTTTCATGCTGGCTTCTAGCAAGAGGCTTGGTAAGGAAGTCAGCAGGGTTCTCAGCACTTGTGGCATTTATCTGTCCACCACTATTATCCTCTTCCGGAGATTCTGCCGTCTTTCCATGACTTCGGAGTGTCATTGGATGGCTTCTCAGGTTCTCTGGGAGAGTCTCAGATAGCTGATCTATTCCACCTGTAGTTCCAATCAGTTCTTCAGTTTCTCGGTCTACTGGTTGATCTGCATTACTTTCTTCTTGAAAGGAGGCCTCTTTCGAGGAGAAATGGACAGATGGTAGAGTATCCCTTTCTCTTTTGGGCTGTTTATAGAGGATTTCTTCTTTGAATACACAATTTCTAGATTCCACCACTTGGCGTTTTTCAGGAATCCAGATTCTCCAACCTCGTCCCTGTAGAGAATAACCCACGAGAATTCCTTTAGTGGCTCTTGGCTTAAGCTTCGAATTCCTTCTTTGTTTTGGAACATGAACAAAGGTTTCGCAGCCGATAGCTCTCAGATGTTGCAGAGCAGGTCTTTTTCCAAACCACAATTCAAAAGGCGTTTTCTCTTCATTGTGTCTGTTTGTAACACGATTTCTCAAGTATGCTGCTGTGTTGGTGAGCTCTGCCCAAGAGGCGGTTGGCAGATTGAAACTGTTCACAGTACTCCTCACTAAGTTCAGCAAAGTCCTATTCATGCGTTCGGCGACACCATTCTGTTCAGGTGTGTAGACCATGGTGCGTTCATGTACTATACCATGGGCCTTCGTGAAAATATCCCAAGGAGATGAACAGAACTCTAGTCCGTTATCTGTACGGATCCTCTTGAGATAAAATCCCGTCTGATTTTCAGCTTCTTTCATCCATTCCTTGAATTTTTCTAGAGTATCGCCCTTCCTTTTGAGGAAATATACCCTTGTATATCTTGATGCGTCATCAATGATGGTCAAGACAAATCTTGATCCACCCCAGCTCTCAATGTTGAACGGTCCCATTAGATCACAGTGAACAAGAGCTAGTGTCTGAGGTTCTTGGTAGATCTCAAATTCAGGAAAGGTCTTTTTGTAGATTTTCCAATCATACAATCAGAGCACTTATCAGGTTTTTCAGCCTGACAGTTCAAACCAATGACAACTTCTCTTTTCATCATGTCTACTATGGTGTCATAGTTGATATGCATGAGTCTCTGATGCCATAAATTTAGTGGGAATTTACGAAAATTGTTGGTTTGAGCAATGGAATTTGAACATTCTCCTGATTCTGGAAATCTGGACGGAGCAGTCCTGACGAGATAGAGCCTTCCTCTCTTCTCTGCTCTGATCATCAAGTTATGATCATTGTCGTAGATATGACATCCCTTCTTGTCGAAGATAACCTCATGACCATTTTCCACAATTTGTAAACAGAGAGTACACCATGTCTGATCCCAGGTACGAACATTGCATTCTGAGCAACTATGCTTCTAAGTTGTCCAGAATTGTTGATCAGATCTACTTGAGCATTACCTCTTCCTATGTTTGAATGTGATGTACCATCAATGGTGGTCACTTGTCCTACATTCTCGTCATTCAACGTGGAAAAATACCTTCTGTTCGGAGTCATATGATGCGTGGCACCTGAGTCAATTACCCACGTATCCTCTTCTGATACAACTGCTGCATTGTACATCACATTCAAGTTCTTTGCTTCGTGATGTTGATGTATCGCTCCCTTTTCCTGTTGTTTACCGTTATTCTTTTTCAGTTTGAAACAGTCCCGTGCGATATGCCCTGTTTTTCCACATCCGAAACATTTTCTAACAGTTTTAGAACCTTGATGTTCATGAAGGAATTGTTTCTTGTTAGAGTTCCTGACTGACAGTGCACCCATCCCTTCATTTGTTGTAGCATACCGGCGCTCTGCCTCAGCTAACAATTTACGTCTGATGTTGGCACTGGTGAACTCTGACTCTGGTAAGTTACACATTGTTGATATAATATTATCCCAGTCCTCGGGCATTCCACAAAGAATTAGCATGCTTAGATCACCGTCTTCAATTTTATCCCCTACACCTGTGAGTTCACTCACTATTAGATTTATGCTTCCCAAATAGGCATCCATGTTCGCATGCTGACAGAATTTCTGGGAGTAAACTTTCGACGCAGTTGGAGAATTCTGTGTTTGCTATCCCTGGGTGCATAAAGTCTTTGTAATTCATCCCAAACTTCTTTGGGGGAATTTAGATGTCTGATATGGTTTTGCTGCTCCTCACCAATAGAGAGACATATCTTTGCTAAAGCCTTATTCTGCCTCGTATTAAATTTGTTGATTAGACCAACATCCCCTCCCTCGGGTTTGACTTCGCCTGGGTCAACAATTGACCATAAGTCATTGTCCATCAGAATGAGCTTAATTTGGAAGCTCCATGAGGAATAGTTTAATCCATTTAGCTTGGTAATTTTCGTTAAACTTTCGTTAGCTTCCATTATAAGATGGCGTCCACTGAAGGGGGGGGAGAGAGAACAAAAAAATAGGCTTACCGTTCAATGCTTCAGGCAGCTCCAATCAGTCTCATAATCTTTTCTTGTAGGGGTGTAGACAAGGTACTTGGTTACACTTAGGACAAGAGCCTTGCACTAACTAATTTATTAAAGCATAGGTTATATAAAGATTAAATAGGGAAAGAGAGGAAACAAAGAGGTTACATCCTCCGTAGAAGGTAAACAAACAACAGCGTTGTTAGGCTAAACATAACAGTCAGTTGGAGGGGGGGTGCCGACGTCATCCTTCCGGTCACGTGTTATACTTGAGTAGCGGCGCTCGGTGTCCAACAGTTATACTGTATTCGTTATTTACATATTTTCTGGGTAACTATCGCCCACATAAAGTATTACTCTTCCAGGTTCGTCTAGATTTTGTTAAATATTAGTCAGATTTATTCATTCATTACCTTGTTTATTTTTCATCCAAATGTGCTTACTTGTGATTTTTATCATTATTTTATTAACCATCGTAGTGATGCATATTTTCCAAGTAGACATGTGTTGTCGTTGTTGCTTATTCCTTAAGTCGTTTGAACGATCTCCATTAGGTCCCATTGTCTCAGCTTTTCTATGGAGAACATAGTACACATAGAGTACACATATGTAGCATGCCATTATATATTTTCATACATGTACATGTCAAATGCATTTTTTCTGTTGCTTTCGTGTCAAATTAAAGGCCTCAGATGTCTCCATGCATCTCTATCACAGCAATCACAATGTCCTCTATCTTGGGTGTGTAAAGTTGCTGTTATGAGTCCATGTCAAATTTCTGCAAGGCTGCGTCCATCGATATTGACATGATTTAGCCTGTTCCTTGATATTTGGCCAAGCCAATTTCTTGATAAATCAAGAAAAGCCATCCACGAACGCGTTTCGCGCTTTTGGCGCTCGTCAGCGTGGAGTAGGCTGAACCACTGCGACCAAAAAAGATTTTTTGGTCCCAATGACTTCCCGAAAAACCAAGAAATGGGTATTTAAGGCCAAACTTGCGTAAATACGCTTAGCACATTATATATGAAAAAGGTTCAAATGTGATATTGTACTGGGATAAGGTGCATAAATTATGAAAAAGGCATCACCTTATCGTGCAACTGAAACAGCTTGCACCACGCTGATGAGGGCCAACAGCCTGAAACGCGTCCGTGGTTAGCTTTTCTTGATTAATCTAGAATGGGTATTTGTCCAATTCTGGAATAATTAAAAATCAACGAGAATAGTTGATATTTATTCCGATAGATGGCGCAAGCCATCAATAACTTTCAGTTTCACGATAAGGAGATGCCTTTTTTCATAATAAATAAATATGTTTATAATAAACCAAGCGCGAGATATATACGGGAGTATTTCATTAGATCCAACGGTCAAGCGGCCCAAGGAATTACCTGGGTCCATCAATAATGGACCAAGGGCATTGACCCCGCCGGATGAGGAAGTGGAGGTGACCCATTGATTGTAGGCTTGGACTTCCTCTTGTCACCTTAGCCGAGTTTGGCTTCTGGATAATCCTTCCATTATGATGCATCATCGCGCCATCTGTTATTAATATTCGAAACTATTAAAGACGCGTATGATTCTTTTGCAGTAAGGGCAGTAGAAATTGTTTAATTTTCAAAAGAATCATACGCGTCTATAATAGTTTCGAATCCTTCCATTGTTGCTACATCATTGTTATGGTAATAATTAAGTTTGACGTATAATAATAATAGAATAATATAATGTTTAATAGAAAGAATACGGATATAAAATGATAATGTTGATATCTGATTATAACTTTCACCAAACCTAATTCAAGAAAATATGTAATTGTCATCTTAATATTAATAGAGTAGATTCTCCCTGTAAATGACACCTAATTGCAGAGCCAAAATCCTTTAGGAAGAGGTGTCTTCTTACCGGAAAGTTGCTAAATAGTAAAAATGGTAATTTTGCAAATTAAAACTGTCCTTTGTAGAGAGGTGTCCTCTTACCTGAGAGTTGCTAAATAGAAAAATGGTAATTTTGCAAATTAAAACTGTCCTTTGTAGAGAGGTGTTCTCTTACCTGAGAGTTGCTAAATAGTAAAAATGGTAATTTTTCAAATTAAAACTGTCCTTTGTAGAGAGGTGTCCTCTTACCTGAGAGTTGCTAAATAGTAAAAATGGTAATTTTGCAAATTAAAACTGTCCTATGTAGAGAGGTGTCCTCTTACCTAAGAGTTGCTAAATAGTAAAAATGGTAATTTTGAAAATTAAAACTGTCCTTTGTAGAGAGGTGTCCTCTTACCTGAGAGTTGCTAAATAGTAAAAATGGTAATTTTGCAAATTAAAACTGTCCTTTGTAGAGAGGTATTCTCTTACCGGAGAGTTGCTAAATAGTTAAAATAGTAATTTTGCAAATGAAAACTGTCCTTTATAGAGAGGTGTCCTCTTACCGGAGAGTTGCTAAATAGTAAAAATGGTAATTTTGCAAATGAAAACTGTCCTTTGTAGATAAGTGTCCTCTTACCGGAGAGTTGCTAAATAGTAAAAATAGTAATTTTGCAAATGAAAACTGTCCTTTATAGAGAGGTGTCCTCTTACCGGAAAGTTGCAAAATAGTAAAAATGGTAATTTTGAAAATGAAAACTGTCCTTTATAGAGAGGTGTCCGCTAAAGGGAAGTTCTACTGTATTTTAAATATATATTTAATCATATATATGTATGAAATTTCACCCGGGAGAGAAGATTGAACTATAAAATTAAAATATCTTTCTCCCATGTAAATAGATGCTAAAGTCGTTATTTTGCGGTGACGGTCAATAGAAGGCGCTTATTTTTAGCGTTTAGTTTCACGAGAGAGGCAACCTTTATATTGTATTTGAATTATGAATCCATAAATAGGCCGTTTCATCCATTTATTATAATTAAAATGTATCACATTAACAAAAATATATTTGTGTAAAACTAATATACTGAAATGAAGTTTGAAACTATTTATTAGCGAAGCTTTTTCTTTTATGACTATAGAAACTTTATATTGTCCTTTCTATAATGAAAGATATTGGGATGGCTTGGTTCATCAGTGGTGAATTCTCCCACGGTTCCACTGGTTTATTCTCACAAACTGTGGGGTAGTGGAAGGATGGTACAAACCGTTGGTTTTCGACCGCTACGACCCGGGTTCGATTCCCGCATTGGGCACTTTTTTTTTAAATTAAAAAATGCTCCAATGGCCCCTGATTCTTGCGAATGTTCATCCCCACCAACGAGTGAAAGTAACCAAACTGGGCTATGATACATTTGTAAGTGCAAAGTCGAGCTGCATTTCACATATCTAGACATGTGGTGCACTTAGAGTAAAGGCAGTCACTTACTTCTACCCACCATGATTATCAAGGCCTGTACCATGTATACTAGGGATAATAAAAATAATACTTCCAAACTAATCTCATAATGCATTAGCTATAGAGCTTATATATATCCAGTACTGTTGAGAAATTATTTGTAGAGGTATTTGAGGAACTATGGATTTAAGCTTGGTTGTCGCTATGTCATTATATCCAAACATACAGAATCCACACTCTGTAAGGGATAGAACAAGAGTATTGATATGATAGGCCATAGCATATCAATACTTATACTATTGTAGAGCAATATTTTCTCGAAAGATTGCAAAATCTCAAATAAAAAAAGAATCCTTCGCCCAAATTATGATTTTTATCTATTCAAATAAATCTTGATTAAAAAACTCTATTATTCACATAATATTATATCAAATAATAAAAAGGCATATATTAGATTGAGAATAAAATATTTATTTGCCAATATTTCGGTTGGCTGAACACCAAACCTTTATCAAGGCATTACAATTTTGTATAAACAAACTCTGCGCAGCGTTTATACAAAAATGTAATGCCTTGATAATAGTTTGGTGTTCAGCCAACCGAAATATTGGCAAATTAATCTTTTATTCAATCGAATATATGCCTTTCTAATATATAATGATTTTAATATGGATTACTCTATTTTCAAAATAATATTACATTAAAAGGTATTCTATATTATTTATTTATTTATTTTAACACACAAAACGCGATATCCCTGCTAGGGATAATTGCGTCGATTTATTATTTTTTAAACAGAAACAGTCATAAACATATTATACAAGAAAAGTCATTAAAAATGAAAAAAAAAGAGAAACAATAATATATATTAGAAACCTGAACCTTTCAGGTTTGAAAGATAATCATAAATATATTTACAAAGATAGTTAAACCTATGATAATTCTCTCTGCTATTAACAAATTGGTATAGATCTACAACATTGTTTTATTTATTATGGTATTTGGATGTATCTTTCAAGAGGTAACTTTCCTTACGTCTTCTAAACGATATAACCAGATTATGACCTTTTGGACGTCCGCCATCATGTGACCTTGGAGCTTTAAGAAATTAATGTCAGGCGATACTAAAAGAGCAATCTGCTCTACAATTGGATTACACGGAGAGCGATGCCAGGGTGATCTTCTTTTAGTTTACAAAATTTAACACTTCCCGTTAGATCGAAAATTTACATGTTTGACAGAGTTATATCAAAACCTGACCATAATTTCATTAGGCAGTATTTTTGAAATATATTTCAGCATTATCAACATATCGGCTTCTTTGATGAAAATTATATAACTATTTTAACACTATATATGTTATATCAAAATATTATTTTATTTAAAATTATATTTAATAGATCGAAATATTCTGTTAAGTCTACCACCAGATGTCGCGACTTCCCTTTATATATCCCATTGTTGTTGTTTCCCGATGATCCTGAAATAAAATAAATTGAAAAAAAACTTTAAAGGCAATATGGTCATAATTTTAACCATAAAGATATTATTAAAGAAACGAAAAAAAACAATGATAAATTAAAAATAAATAAAAATAATTAAGTAAATAAATAAAATAATTAAATCCCCTCATCATTCCCCTGTCTGCCCATGAACTTGTAACTGTACTATAACTGTAATGTACCCTTCCAATTTATACTTCCATAACCTTTCTTTAACTATCTGCTCACTCTAGTATCTATAACCTGAACATATCAGGGGGAAACGACTCACCTCTTGACTTACTCTCCTTACCAGACCCACCACTGAACCTTCTTAAGATGAGCCCGGAAAAGTCCCCAGATGGACTTGAGCGGGTGATGTAAGTGTAACCCGTCCACATTTTGGGGAGGATGTTGTTGCGTTGTTGTTTCCCGATGGCCGGCTGAAACCTTTTGTAATTATTTGAATAATCTTATGTTTTCCTTATTCTACTCGCCTTAAACCAGGCAGTACTTTTCTCAATTAATGTTCCATACGCTAAATTAAAGCAATATTGATCAAAACTTTTTTTATTATTCCCACGACTGCAAAACAGTATCATAATGATCAAACAACTCACTTATACAAAAGTAAAAACCTTATCTCAACAGTTCAAAAGTCAACAGAAGAAATCATTTTAAAATATAATATATATATATATAATCTAAAAACTCA
The DNA here is from genome assembly GCA_030710605.1 of Cordylochernes scorpioides. Lineage (NCBI taxonomy): Eukaryota > Metazoa > Arthropoda > Arachnida > Pseudoscorpiones > Chernetidae > Cordylochernes > Cordylochernes scorpioides. The sequence goes on along the minus strand of CP092881.1, from coordinate 24,782,286 downwards.
AATATTCTATATTTCAAAATATAAATATTTTATTTTTATTCATTGATAATTCTTACTTTTTTATCATCGTTTTAGAATAACTTTCAGTTTTGTTGTAAATATCCGTAGTTAACATATCTATCTTCTTTTGAATCACTAATATAGAATTAACTCTAAAAATTCTATATAATTGTGAAAATAGCTGAAGTGTAATTTTTCTTCAAGTAATTAAAAATAAAAGCTACTTGATGGTAAATAATTCTTTTTTTTTATCACGACTGCACCTTCAACCCTTTATCTTATCAATCCTTTATCTAACAACAAATAACATTCATAACATATATATATTGTAGCATAGAAATCAAGTCTTTATATATCTGAAGGTGTGAAAGTATTTATTGATGACGTCACGGCGACAAGTCGACAATTATTAACAACTCAACCCCACTATCTACAGCTAGAGAATATCGAGTAAGCAAGCTAGGCAACTAAATGATGATTTAGAAAATGTAAAATTTTTAAATCTGTTTACAAATATTTTCATTGAATAATTAAATTAAATAATAAATTATTTTTTCGCCACAATATATATATATGTATATAATTAAAAAGTGAGAAATATAAAAAAACCAGCCAAACTAGTTAAAATCATTTTTGATAACATACACCAGAATAAAATATTTTCTGAAAAGTTTAAATTGGCAGTTTTATACCACAACAGATATATCCATATATAATAATGTTAAAATTGCCAGCATACTCCTAGATAAATTTGTTATTTACTATAATATATATGCAAATTTTGCTTTGCTATAAAATTCATTAGAGTTTTATATAGTTAATATAAAAAAGCCTGTGTAGCTAGAGATTGAGTTTTTATTTTTTATTTTCGTTTATATATAGAAGATATAAAACTCTACAAGATTTTATTTTGAACATAAAAAAAAACGAACTTTTGAATTTTAAGGTGTAGATATAATATAAAGATTTTTTTCTTTTCATACACATTTGATAAAAAAATATATCATGTTTTGGTCTAATTGCAGTCGATATACTTCGTTTACCAAAACCTTTAAGCGATATTTATCTCCATACTGACCTGATGTGTACATTGACTAATGTATTGAGTACATTTTTTCTCTAATTCTTAAATCAAATTGAAGACGTTTCTCACATTTTTTTAAATTAAATAGAAACAATAGAAAAGGTTAATGAACTAAAAAAAATAAACAAAAGTTTAGGTGGGCGTTTTCATCTAGTGATTTTTTTTAATAGAATACATTTTTAATATTACATAAAAGTTTTATTTATTAATAATGTTGACATTTTTCTCCATTGTAATTAAAGGCTATAAACTTAGTTAAGGTTTTTGTTATTTAATTAGTATATCTGTGTTCTCTATTTTTTTCGATATCATTTGCGTAGGCGTTCTAATTTAATATCTAGTCGATATTAGAGGTGAATGATCTTGTTAAGACAAAACTGAATGGATAACCTATCACACGAAATATGTATTCTTACAAATTAATGGTGATTATTTTGATGCTTCAAAACTCGAAATTTATCAAGATATATAACCGATTTGGATGCGGTTTTAAATATATTGTAGCTGATTTTTATATTAATATTTGAGTCTATTATGATATATTTATACTTGAAATATAATTGCACAAATATTATACACTTCAATAACAATTAATTATAATAATATTTGTAAAATTTTTATTTTTATTCAAGAAAACGAATGGGACTTTCACAAACGGGCACGCTTTATCATGCCAATGACTCCGAAAAGGCGTGAAACATGCATACAATATTGTTACGAAGTATTTATTATTTTATAAGCATTTATTATTTTACACTAGTATTAACAGAGTATCATTTTTTATGTTTATATTTTAATACTCTGTAAAATTTCCTCGTTCCTTATCTTTTTCTAATCCTTCATAATTTGTTCTTGCCTTAAATAAATAAGTGTCTCATCCTGAAGTTGTTTTCCCTAATTTTCCACGTGGCAATATTAATTCTTCACAATAAAATTTAAAACAAAAATTAAAAATGAATACAATTTTATTACAACTTTAGAGGGTGTTAGCAAACAATCTTTAAATCATTATCTGTGTTAAATATGCTGGAACTACTGAGGTAGATCAATTATTCTGTTTATGTTTTTATCGTCTTTGGAGATTGAAAATTCCAGTATGAGTCTACTGTATTGAGAGAATATAATATGGAAATAGAAAAGGACAACACCTATAACTTCCTATGGGTTGAATTGGTGACCTATAAAATATTCGTCTTGATAAATAAAAGATTTGTAATGTTGGTTTCTGATATTATATTCTATTACAGTAGAACCTCCATGAGAGGACACCCCGCTAGCGGACACCTCTCTACAAAGGACAGTTTTCATTTGCAAAATCAACATTTTTACAATTTAGCAACTATCCGGTAAGAGGACACCTCTTTCTAAAGGACACTTTGGCTCTGCAATTAGGTGTCCTTTAAAGGGAGGTTCTACTGTATATATGTTATTATATTATATGATTTTAATCTATTATTTTGATTATATTTATGTATATATATTATAATATAAACACTCAAATAATTCTATAATTGAAAAAATAATATTTTATTTTTATTCACTAATATTTCTACTTTTTCGTTATTATCGTTTTTTAGAATAACTTTCAGTTTTGTTGTAAATATGCGTAGTTAACATATATATATATTTTGAATCACTAATATAGGATAACTTTATAAATTCTATATAATTTAAAAATAACTAATGTGTAATATTTCCTCAAGTAATTGAAAATAAAAGCTACCTGATGGTAAATAATTATCTTTTTTTTATCAGGACTGCACCTCAACCCTTTATCCTATCGATACTTTGTCTTATCAACCCTTTATCTAACAACAAACAAATTATTCATAACACACATATATATATGTATAAATACTTTTACCTACCTACTTACATTCAATATTATGACCATTTGTGATTACTATATATCACTTAAGAAAAAGTCTAAAATATTTGAATAAATAATATAAAGAAACTACACTACTTTCTGTTATGTAAATTCAAACAAGTAATAATATTTATTGATCAAATTAATAATTGTTACACAACAACAAAACTAATTTAAAAGTTTGTGAAATCAACTTTTCTATTCAATTATTTTAATTTACTGATTGCCATTAACACAAATTAACAGATATAACACCAGATTTCAATGGACTACACGAGTAAACAAGCAAATAAATTATAGTTAGCCAATATCAGAGTTTACATATGAATGTCATTTGGAGAGATTTCATAATCCATTGAATTACTGAGTTTTTTTTCTAATTTTCTCTCTATCCCCACGTGTAACAATTCAATGAATTCTTCATAAACAAGAAATTTGTTTATTCAGTTTTTTCTATGTTTATATTGTTGCATCATGATTAATGCGCGTATTTTAAAAATAATTTATAATATTATTTTTAATATATTTAAAATTTAAATTATATATTTATTTATTTTAATAAAACAGATTATTACTATAAAATATTATATACTATAAAACATTTGTATTTTGATACACTAAATACCTTACCTGCTTTAAACTTTGATGTGATAAATAAAGAGAGATTCTAGCTGTTACCTAAATATATAGTTGCCTTATTATTGACTGGTTTAACCTTGTAGAATGGTTGAGACACGTTCTGGAAAGATGCAAGACGCGTCTGAGGAGAGAATCAAGACTGAAGAATCTGCCAAACCGCAGCCTGGTGCAACAATATTTTTTGACAATTCAAAATATTTTATTGACACTCTTGGTCAATTGTTACAGAATTTAATTAGAAATTAAACAAAGATAAATGATATATAACAGTTAAATCTGTCTATAGCGCCCCCTCCCTCTAAATAGCGCCTTCCTCTCTATAGCGCCTGATTTTAAATACGTAGTACGATGCGATTTACATTAAAAGTGACCTGTAAATAGCACCCCCTCTTTATAGCACCCTATTACTAATCCAACGTTCAAGAAAATATTTCTGAGAGATGTACCAAGCTTCATTGCTCCTGATAAATACACTACTTTGTTCTTCACAGGCAAAGGACCCTTTTTAAGTTTTCTCTTTGACTTGAGAGTTATAAATGATCCAACATGTGAATGCTGTCTAGATGTTGAAACACCAGAGCATCTTTTGTTGGCTTGCCCTCTGACTAACCACATTGTACTTGCTTACTTTGACATAATGCCATCTTTCTGTATATACTCAATCTTATGAACACTTTTATACAGATTTATAAATCATTACTAATTCATTGTGTGAATAATTAAAGAGATATATATGTAAATAATACGAATATAGCACAATAGTCTGATAGACTTCGTGCTTCTGTAATAATAAAATTTTGAAAAAAATAACACCCTATTTTGATGGGTCCCAAGAGAGAGCGCTATAGACAGATTTAACTGTATTTATAATTTGGTAATCTATATATACATAAAATTGAATGTCTGTCTGTATGTTTGCACTCTATAGATTCAAAAACCATACATCCAATCGCCGTGAAATTTTGATTTATTATTAGGTATATCCCCGGGAAGGTTTTTGAAAATTAGTTTCTTGAAAATCTTGAATATCCTTAGAGTTATTTGCAGATTTGTAGGTTTAACTCGCAAGCAGCGCCCCCATTGCGACGATGATAACAAGTTTTTTATCTATAATTTTTATTATCACTAAGTTTATTATCTTAAAGATTATTTATTAAAATTAAGGTTTTATACTTATTAATTGCGCACAAGTCAAAGTTAGTTTTATCATTTATCTACAACATATATATTGGGAGAATAGATAAAATGATGATTTTGTAATGTAGAAAATTAGGAAAGACAAAATTCAGGATGACACGGCAATTTATTTAAGACAAGAAAAATGATACAATTCCAAGGCAAGATACTATTCCTTTAACTTCCAATTACCGAGGGAACCAATTAATATTGATTTTATTCAACTTATCGAGTATTTTTCAAGGGACCGGGAAAAATGTTCACTTTATCGAGAGATTCAAATATACGAGTTTCAAATTATCAAAATATATCTATTTTTTTTTATAAGTTTATAGAGAATTGTTTTAACAAATGTTCGTTAGACAAACCTTTACTCGGGTAAAACCCGGGCGAAGCCGGCTACATCCGCTAGTAAAATATAAACATTTGTTCTCAAGAATGGAGGCTCCTCCATCTTGAGAGCCCTCCTCCAGACAAGGACAGGATCGAAACGCTCTCAGAAAAAAATTGTTTATGTTTATATTATATTTATAAACCGCTTAGGGGAAAAAATGTAGAATTAGCAAGAATTTTCTGTGTTAATTGGGAAATTTCTTAACTTTAGAGAAAAGGACGTTGCCTTCTACGGAATAAAATTTCTTTGCAGATTGTTTAAGTTTGGGATTTGTGGATGTAGCGGCTTAATTGGGCAAATGCTCCTAACCTTAGGGGAGTTAAGCTTTAACAGCAACAATGCAATGGAACCTATTTTATTTAACCCACAGACACATAGATCTTTTCATGATATATCACTATTATTAGCTATATAATTATTTTTCTAAATTGTTTATTCATTCTGTTCTCTTTTCACATAAACATAAAAATTTAAAAATTTATTAATACTGAAAATTGTAGGTAAATTTTAATACAAGTGTATATTTAAATAAAAAAGCTTATTTATTGGGTCAAATAAATTTTTCAAAATTAATATATATTATTTTAATTAAAGATCTATTTTATGCATTGCTCTATTTTCAAAATATTTTAATATATAATGAATCACGAATATATTGGATCAAAAAATGTATTTATTTAACAAATTTTTAATTATCAACACGATAACATTTATTTCTATATACCATTAGGAAAATTTCATTGAGTAATCAGTCATTTTTGCACTATAAATGAAATTTTTAATACTATGTAGCGATTTATAATCTTAAAATGGGAAAAATGGCCCTTTCTAACTTTTTACCTTGAGTACTGGCAATTGGTAAAAATATATTCTGATCTAATGTGTGTATGTGATAATATCGTTGCGGGGTTTCTTGTTGTTCGATTTGAATGGTGAGGATTGGTTGAAACGCAGTCGTTTGAGTGGAAGTTTAAGCATACAGTTAGGAATAATCAGGACACGTGATTGGGTTTGAAAATAAAAGGCAACTGAGTTGGAGGGAAGAAAGCTTGAGAAGAGCTGAGCGATTTGACTGATTAATTAGTTGATCACATGGCGATGATTGGATTTAGATTAAATGAGCGGGGAGAGAGAGATCCCTAGAGTAGATGTTACCTTGTTGGAAGCCCAGGAGCCACTGACAATTCTTGTTTTTCGATTTAACACCAAGACTCAGTTTCTCTCTGATTGGTCGAGAGATGTCACATGATCTTTTCCTATTGGTTGACCTACTTAAGGTGCTGTCTTCTGATTGGACCGCGGTTCTCTTTGGTGAAAGATATGGCCTGCCTGATAGGAAGTGTCGGTTGCTATTTCGATTTTATTTACTTCCGCGTTATCAAAATACGTCCGGTCTTGGGTCGGAAGTATGGGGTGTCTCTATACTAATATAACTTCTGTGGATACCAGATACGTCCTGCTTTGTCAGGAAGTATTGAGTGCTTCGCGACTAATATAACTTCTGCGGTCACTAGAGACGTCCGGTCTCTGCCCCTGCAATATTGACACAGGGGTGCCCAGAATAGTCGTGCCAGCTTTAGGCCTATTTCCTATGTCTTTTGTTACTTTCTTTCCTCCAGTTACCTTATTCTTTTATTAAATCTTTGAAAATCATACATGGTACATACATAGTGGGTCGGGGTTGCATTTAATTATATACAAATTATGACAGATGCGCCCCCTACATGTGAAGAATTCAAGAAGGGGTTAACCTGAGAGAATTCTGTAAAGTGAAAAATAATTTTGTGGGAAAATTAGTTGTGGGTATGGAGGGCTATATACAAGCATTGCTGGTGATATAAAAGAAAAATAGAATGGTGTTGATGATATAGGTTGAGTATAATTAATAGAAATCAAAAAATATTTTAAGTGTAAGAAATCAATAAATGCTATGGTACATAGTGGATTAAAAAGAAAAGGAAAATGCGCCTAAACGAATTCTATTCGAGCTAAGAAATGAATTCGAGGGAGTTCTATTAAGGCTTTTGAAATCAAAATAAAATAATATAAAAATAGTTGAATGAAATCAAAATTGAATGTGTTTGGTTGAAAAAGAAAAATATTTTGTTGCATGGTGACAAAGACAACTGCTTAGTTACTTTTTTGCTCGAATTTTGGAAAAGAATTCGAGGGAATTTCATAAGGTCTTTTGAAATCAAAATAAAATAAAATAAAATAAAAGGTTTTTGAGCGAAATCAAAGTTGAGTGCTTGGTTGAATGGTGAGACAAAAAAAAAGGAAAAATGCCTAATTACTTTTGTGCTCGAATTTTGGAAAAGAATTCGAGGGAATTTCATAAGGTCTTTTGAAATCAAAATAAAATAAAATAAAAGGTTTTTGAGCGAAATCAAAGTTGAGTGCTTGGTTGAATGGTGAGAAAAAAAAAAGGAAAAATGCCTAACCATATTCTCGCTCGAAATTGGGAATGGAAAACGAGGGATTTTTATTAGGGCTTTTGAGAAATCAAAAAATAATTAAAAATAAAAAGTTGGAGGAAATCAAAAATAATATAAAAGTTGGGAGAAATCAAAGTAAATGCTTGGTTGTATGGTGGAAAAAGGATAGAAAAAAAAGAATGTTTTTGTAAATCAAAATGAAATATAATATCCAATTTTGAAAGAAAACCAATGAGTTTTTGTTGATTGGAAACTATGATAACATAACTAAGTGGTAAATATATGATAATTAATGATTAAAAGTGATGTTAAGTTGACTAAATTGGTAAATTGATTAAATATTAACATTTTTAATTGAGAGAAAATAATGAAAATGATTGATATGAAAAATAAGGTGTATTGGTTTGAACCCTTTGGTATCTACATGCCCTGATCTAAATGTATTGATTGCTCCATTTTGCCCTATAAATTTCTTGTCTTTGTGTGTATTGTGAAAAATGTTAGTAGTTTTTGGTGTAAGAAATGTGTGTGTGAATTCTATGTGTTGTCGAGATCCTAAGGTCTGTGGTATTTACGTGTAGATGGAAGGTGTAGCGTTTTTTTTTTTTTTTTTTGAAAGTTTGTAAAGTATTTGATCAATTATGATGGGAGTATGAACTCATTTAAATGTGTGTGACGTCTTGTACTTTTTTTTTTTTTTTTTTTAGATTTCCGAGTGACAGTTGATTTGACTACATTGTAAAAATCGATACGTAGTTCGAATTGGAATCCAAAATTGGTGGCATAGAGGAATCTGTGGCTGGGGAGAGCGGTGACCTAATTTGGATGAGCGGGGCCTTGTAATGAGACGCCGGAAGTGGGACGTGTCGGGGACGCGAGGTCCGATCCTAAAATTACCCTCCCACACTATTTGCATGTAATTGGATCAGGAAGTGGGGGAACTACGTTTCCTGTCCGCCTAATTGCTATTTGCATCTTGTTTTTGGAGTGTGACTTCTCCGACATTGGTTGGTCATTCTTCAATTACTTCTATCTCTTCGGAGTCTTTTTAGATTTTCTGCAAAGATGAGTCCTAATGTTTGTCCAAAATTAAAAACTGCCTCTTGTAGTTCGAAGATTTTACGAGCGGGCATGGTATAGATAAACAAGTGATTAATGATTAAAATTGGGATACAGTTGTATGGTAGAACTAACAAACAGAGGATAAAAATCAGATGAAAGATAGGATATTGCCCCATGTTCGTCCATATTTTTGTAACTGGGGACTCTGAAATATTTGCTTGAACCTTATTAATTGTAGAATTTGAATGATTGGTAGGTTCGCAGTTCTCCTGTTTGATATCTTTAGGGAGTGGTGTGAGATGATTGAGCTGGTTGTCAGGTTTGCAGTTTTTAACATCGGGGAAGAGTGATGCAAATCGTCTTGTTGTAAAAATGGCAGGGTCTAAATGCCTGAAAGGTTCGCTGCTGGTGGGTTTGAACCTTAATGACTCTGTTTGGAATAATTCGGGTGTTAAATGTTTGAAAGGGAACGTGTAATTGGGGTTGTGCTTTATATGATATGTGCTAACGGCGGGTGGTAATATATAATGGATTTTTTCTGTATACAGTTTAAGTTTGTTGACGTGGATTGTGTCAGTGTTTCTTTGAAGTGGTTGATTTGGTCGATCTATGCGGACCACATTTGGTGAAATAATTTCTAATATTGTGTGAGGTCCTGTGAAATATGGCGCAAGTTTCCCTGTATTTGGGTGGTGATATAATTTTACTAACACTAGATCACCTACTTCGAAATGTGGTTGCTTGTGTCGTTGGTCATAAGTGTTTTTGTCTTGTAAATGTTTGTTTTGTGTGCGTGTGTGTGCAATTTTTCTAGCTTTGTCGATATCTGGGTACGGTGTGTTATGATTAGAGATTTCTGGGGGTAGGATACCAAACATTAAGTATATGGGTGGAAAACCTGTGGTAGAGTGGGGTGTCTTGTTATATATAAGTGTAACCTTCATGACCAACTTGGTCCATGCGACCTTAGGATTTTCTAGGTGTAATAACCTAAGTTTTCCCGTGAGGGTGGCGTTCAGGCGTTCACATAGGCCGTTGGCTTGTGGGTTGTTGCTGGTTGTGATTAACGGGTGAATATTTCTATTAAGGAGAAAACTACGAAATTTGGGTGAAGTGAAGGCAGGGGCTCTATCCGTAAGAAGGCGTTTTGGAGAACCATCCTGGGATACTCGCTTAAGTACCTGTTGGTAGGTGGTGGTACTGGTGGATTTAGATGGAAAAGCCCATGCGTAGCGTGAAAAATGATCGACTACCACATGGAGATATATCTTGGTGTTGCCATATTTGGCAAATCCTGCTATGGTGTCCAGAGATAAAAGGTCGAAGGGTTCTTTAGATTCCGGAGGTTGACTTAATTCTCCGTAAGTGGGTCCTACTGGACGTTTTGTTAATTGGCAGGTGGGACAGGTTTTAACTTTTTGTTTAATATCTTTTGACATACCTTGCCAGTAATATTGTGTGGAGATGATTCGTGACATTTGTGAAATACCGGGGTGATTGTATTGTGTGTGTACTGTTTGTAAGAGTTGTTGTATGAGTGGTTTTGGAAGTATAATCTTGGTTATACCTTTTCGGGAAACTGTATGTAATCCATTACGATCAATGGTCAAACTAGACTCTTTCGATGGAGGAGATTGGTGGGTCTTGATAAGGGTGGCGTCCAAGAATCCACAAAACGGGTTACGGGACAAGAGATCTGCTTCATATTGTAGTTTTCCCTTTATGTAGCGGACCTCATATTCGTAACTCGATAGTCGTAAACTCCATCGAAACAGTCTGCCGGACGGGTTTTTGATGGTTTTCAGCCACTGCAATGCGTGATGGTCAGAAAATATAGTAAATTTTCTGCCCATAAGATAGATGCGAAACTTCTCCACACTCTCAACGATTGCTAAGCATTCAAGTTCAGAGATGGAGTAGTTTTTCTCGTGTGGGCGCAATGTTCGGCTGAAATATTGAACTGGATATATGTTCCCGTCAGGGTGAACTTGTTTGAGAATGCCTGCTATTCCGAGGGTGGATGCATCGCAATACACTTGGCATGGCAGACCTTCTTTGTAAAGGTGTAAAATGGGGTGTTGTGTGAGGTTTCCTTTCAGGTCAATGAACGCCTCTTGACAAGCTTCATTCCAGTTCCACACGACATCCTTTTTGAGGAGATTGTTGAGTGGTGCTCGCAAGCGAGCGTATTCCGGAATGAATTTGTTATAGACGTTCACAGCGCCTAAGAAGGATTGTAGTGTTTTTCGGTTGTGTGGTTGTTTAATGGCGTGGATGATGTCGGTATTGCGTGTAAGTGGTGTAATTGTACCAGCTGTGATGGTGTAACCTAGAAAATTTATGGATTGCTTAAAAAATTCGCATTTTGCGAAGTTAAGTTGTAACTTCTCCGCTTCGCAAAAGGCGAAAAATTGTCGCAGGTGGTTTTGATGTTCCTCCAATGTGTTGGAGTAAATGATGAAATCATCAAAGTAATGTGCCACACAGTCAAGTCCGTGTCTCTGTAGGACCTGACTTATGGCTCGTTCGTAAATCTGAGGACTGGTTTTTAACCCGAAAGGTAATCGAGTGGGTTGGTATAATCCTTCAAAGGTGGCAAATGCTAACAGTGGTCGAGAATCGGGGTGTATTGGGACTTGCCAATACGCAGAGGATATGTCGGCCGTGGAGAAATATTTGGCCTGTGCGAGGCGGTCTAGGATATCCTCGATTCTCGGGAGGGGATGGACATCAGAGCTGATTAGCTCATTCACCTTCCTATAATCGATACAAAACCGTTTGGTCTTGTCGCGCTTAGTGACGAGGGTGACAGGGCTCGAGAAAGGTGAAAAAGATTGCTCTATGATGCCGTTCTCCAGCATTTGTTGTATTTGGTTACGGATTTCTTGTTGGTCACATATCGGAACACGATATGGACGTATGGTGATTATTTTTTCGGAATTCGTGGGTATTTTTACTGGTGGAATCCGTAAGCATGGTACGTTGAATTTGTCCTGTGAAAAAATATGAGTGTACCTTTGTAGAAGTGTTGTGAACTGTGGTGTATAGTGAGTGTTAGGTGTTGTGTTGTAGTATGCATGGGGTAAAGGGTTTTGTTGTGTATTAGTGTGAGTGTCGAGTTCGTTGTGTGGGTTGGTCATGTGAGAGTTGTGCAACGGTGTGTGATCACCTATGTTTTTGGTATGCGAGTTATCCCGCTGTGTGGGTGCGTTTTGGACAGGTTCATAAGTTGAAGTTGTTGTGGTTTGATTATTTGAGGGCATGTAAAAAGGGCAATTGGCTTTAGTGAAAAAGGGGCATGTAGATAAGTGGGTTTTTCTCAATGAATGCACGCAATGGTTGTCATAGGCGGAAAGTTGGGATGCGGGGAAAATATTTTGTGACATCGCCTGACACTGCCAGTACGTGCATACATTGGACACATGATTAAAATGGTAGGAAAGGGTAGACAATGGGGCGCCCAGCTGGAGTATAGTGCATTTATTAAAATCTATGATTAATCTGAATTTATGGAGGCTATTGATACTAAGAATTCCGAATGGCAATGGTGCATTCACTACATGGAAATACTCCTTTCGTGATATTTGTCCTATTGTCAGTGGGATAGATAGTTTACCCATGGTTTTTGCAAATCCGTTTAGGGTTTGGAGGTGTAGTGAATGTCCCTCAAGGGTTAAATTAGGCAGGTGGGTTTTTAGCATATGATAAATATTATATGGCACTATACTCAGGCTGGCGCCCGTATCAATTAAAAAGGGGCATGATACATTAGGGGTTAGAGAAAGTTTGACAGTCAGTTGGTTTAGGAATCCTACCTCAGTCTCGAAAGGGCTGCTCGGCTGGGGTGTCCCTGGCTTGACTTGGTTGTTGTGGAATCGTGGTTGGTTGTTTTGGGACTGTTTGCACCGTCCGCACTTTTTCGTGGGTCGTCGGGACTGGTCGACGTCGGCATTCGCTGTGCCAGTGTCTCGCGCCGCAGAACTTGCAATTGGATGGTGGAAGAGGTGCATTCCATGCACCTGGGCGTCGGGGTGTGCTGTGGTACGGACCCGACATTGTGGGTGGTTGATCTTCTCTGGGTCGCGTTGTCGGTGCACTGGGCCCGTGGATCCGCTGTACCAGTCGGAACCATTCTCCTAGGTTCTCGGGAGGTACTACGCGGACTAGGCGCTGGTCGTTGAATGGCAGTCCTTCTGTCAGCGTCTCGAAGATCACCTCTTGTGGAAGTCCTAGTTGTAATCCCATGGCGGTTTTTTCCCGGTAGTAGGTCTCTAGGTTGGCTTGTCCAGTAAGTTTCATGGCGAAATATTTCGCAAAGGACGCTTCGCTTGACTCAGGGTAGAGATCTAGGAGGATTTGTCTCACCTGGAAATAACTCCGGTCGGCCAGTCGAAGTTTCCTGAAGAGCTCCAGGGGTTGTCGCACCAGGTAGTTTGGCAGGCGCAGTAATTTTTCTTGTTCTCCCATGGATGCGTCTTCCATTTTTCGGTCGAACGTCTGGAAAAACTGTGTCGCGCTGTATGCGCCGTCGAAAGGTGGGATCGCCGACTCCGCTCCATCAGAAATTTTTACCCGGGTCAGGAGCGTTGACAGCTGGTTGACGGCGTCCGCTAGGGGCGCAGTTGTCTCTCGGCCGGTCACCTCCTGTCTTTCTCCTGTCGGTTCGCTCTCTCTTACTTCTTGCCTTCTTTCCATTGTTTCCGTCGGACCGTCTGACTTTACGCCTATGGGATCCTGATTTAATTCCATCTCTTTATCCTGTCGACTTAACCGATCTGTGATAATATCGTTGCGGGGTTTCTTGTTGTTCGATTTGAATGGTGAGGATTGGTTGAAACGCAGTCGTTTGAGTGGAAGTTTAAGCATACAGTTAGGAATAATCAGGACACGTGATTGGGTTTGAAAATAAAAGGCAACTGAGTTGGAGGGAAGAAAGCTTGAGAAGAGCTGAGCGATTTGACTGATTAATTAGTTGATCACATGGCGATGATTGGATTTAGATGAAATGAGCGGGGAGAGAGAGATCCCTAAAGTAGATGTTACCTTGTTGGAAGCCCAGGAGCCACTGACAATTCTTGTTTTTCGATTTAACACCAAGACTCAGTTTCTCTCTGATTGGTCGAGAGATGTCACATGATCTTTTCCTATTGGTTGACCTACTTAAGGTGCTGTCTTCTGATTGGACCGCGGTTCTCTTTGGTGAAAGATATGGCCTGCCTGATAGGAAGTGTCGGTTGCTATTTCGATTTTATTTACTTCCGCGTTATCAAAATACGTCCGGTCTTGGGTCGGAAGTATGGGGTGTCTCTATACTAATATAACTTCTGTGGATACCAGATACGTCCTGCTTTGTCAGGAAGTATTGAGTGCTTCGCGACTAATATAACTTCTGCGGTCACTAGAGACGTCCGGTCTCTGCCCCTGCAATATTGACACAGGGGTGCCCAGAATAGTCGTGCCAGCTTTAGGCCTATTTCCTATGTCTTTTGTTACTTTCTTTCCTCCAGTTACCTTATTCTTTTATTAAATCTTTGAAAATCATACATGGTACATACATAGTGGGTCGGGGTTGCATTCAATTATATACAAATTATGACATGTATGTCTTTTTTAATCTATAGATATAAACATAAGAGATATTTTGATGCAAATTCTGTATTATTCTGTATATAAAAATATTTTATTTTGATAAATATAGATAAAATATAATATTTATCTAGATTTGTAATTGAATAATTAAATATCATATAGACATACTTGCAATTATATATAATGCAAATATTTCAAAAATAAAATTTTACTTGAATCGGGTTGATAAACAATAGAAGTTGCTTAAAAGATAATTGTTGTATGTGTGTTTCTGGAAGATATTTCTATTAATTTATAATTAATTATAGGTAAGTGAATATATTTATTCGAATAAAATTAATATTTATACATATCAAATATTCAAATAAAAAGGCATATATTGGATCAAAATATCATTTATTTTACCAATATTTCAGTTGGCTGAACGCCAACCTTTATAAAGGTATTATAACATTTTAAAGTTTGTCCTAGATAAATATATGTCCTTGATAAAGGTTGGCGTTCAGCCAACTGAAATATTGGTAAAATAAATGATATTTTGATCCAATATATGTCTTTATTTAAAGATTTATTTATAAATTGCTCTATTCTCAAAACGATATCAAATATATAATAAATAGAGAAGAATCTTATTTTATCACAAATAAAAGGTATTTACACTAAATATTTGATAATAACATTCTAGAACCACTTTAGATAAAGATATTAAAACGATAATGGTTAATAAAATTGAAATTAAATGGGTTTTTAAATTTAAAGGACTGTCAAGATGACTAATGTGCCCCTCTTAACAAATTAAAATGCTAAGTGTTAAGCGAGTCTTTTTATGAAAGAAGTATGCAAACTTGGTGTCGAGGAAAGTAAAGTAATTTAGAAACAGTTTACATCAAGGCGCATGATGTGAAATATTTAAACATTACCAGACTGAAATGTCAATTTGAACTTTAAATTAGGTAAAGTGTTTGCTCTTTTAATTTTGTCTCTTTAATATCTCTCCTTATAAACCGCTGAAATTTGGAATTTTAAAGCAAGTAAGAATTAAAATATGAAATTTGAGAGATGTGATTTTTGTAAATAAAAATTCCAATTGAATTTAAAATAATATATATATTATTTATATGAACTTTTGATCATATTTTTTATTATTTCAGATATTTGAAATAATGTAAAATCTTGTTTTTTTTTAATCCAAAATCACTTTATTAGGTACCGTTCAAAAAGAGAAACTAGTTTATGATATTTGCAACAATGGATAATATGTGAAGGTTATTCACATATTAAACAAAATGTTAGTTCGGGATTCGATCATGGTTCATGGCTGTAGGGAATCGAGGGTGTTACCCACTCGTCTACCGATGATAATGTAAAATACATTTAATAAATAAATTCGTGAAATTAGGTAGGAATATAAAAAAATTGACCTTTAGAGAATTTTCATTCATCAAATGGATAAAAAGAAACTCATTTTGAGAGAATTTTCATAGTTTTCAAACGCCTTTCCCAAATTTATCTTGAATCATAGATATATGTTATATCAATTAGATGATCATATTATTTTATTTTGAAGATATTGAACACTGAGAAATCCATATATAAAATTTAATTGAAAAGAAGAATATATTGGATAAAAAATATGATCATCAATTCAATTAATATCTATTGATAAAAGTTGAAATATACTTACCTATAGGTATATGTTTCTTATGATATATATCATCAAATATTATTTCTATACAGACTTTACTGCAATGATAAAAATTATTAGATAAGAGGGATTTTCTTATCAGTGCTAAACCATCTAAGCTGTTTCTCATCAAGACCTCTCTATTATTGTATTGGATTGTTTTGTTGATATACCCGATATTTACTGAAGAATGCAACTTAGGGCTGTTTAGGGAATTATATTGACTGTATAGTCTCATCCATTGATAATCCCTCTTCTTCTTCCTTTTTCTTATCTCCACTCAATCATATTAGGGTATCAAGCTTGTAAAGCTTGAGATCATGACTGGGTGAAGTAAAATGCGTCTGCCTTTGTCATTAAGACTGGGAGCACTACTCAGTGGCAGGCCAACTTAGCTCCAAAAGAAATGGCCGCCTCTGACATGAGGAACAGACGCCATGTGCAGCCGCTCCTAACATGGATTACAGACGCTGCTCATCCTGTATCCCTGGATTAGGAGCCCTTACAAGGTACTATCAGCTGGGCCAGCTGAACCCAGGTTTTTTATTGAGATTTTTACTGCTCCCCCTCCACCTTTTTAATCCGGGCTTGGGACCGGCAAAGGCGGAGTTTGATAATCCTTACTCACAGCAAACACAATCAAAGCTATCAAGCAGTACAGGCTTGATGTTCTAATGTGATTAAGTGTAAATAAGAAAGAAGACGAAGAGAAGACTAAAGAAGGCAATTTAGGACTGTTCAGGGAATTATATTTACTGTATTCTATAAAATAATACCTTGCATAAATATTGAGTAAAATTATTCATTCTGTGTCTTTTCACAGACAGTTTTTCCTGGAGGATTGTTTAATTTTACTCAATATTGACTGTATTGTCTCATCCATTGATAATCTCTACTCACAGAAAACACAATTAAAGCTATCAAGTAGTACAGGCTTGATACTCTAATATGATTAATTGGAACTAAGAAAGAAGACGAAGAAAAGACTAAAGAAGGCAAATTAAGAGTGTTTAGGCAACCTATGAATATAAGCTTAAAGTTCTGTAGAAGCGCATACATATAACTACAATAAATTATATAATATATTAGTATAATTAGCTAATGAAATAGCTTTAGTATGAAATAATATTTGCGGTAAGGCATTGCTCGACACATTCTCTGTTAAACATATATATGCACCTTTCCAGACCTATAATTAAATTATGATGCATTAGAGCGTTATCTGTTATGAAATTCGAAACTATTATAGGCGGGTATGATTCTTTTAGAAATAAAAGAATTTCTACTGAACTCACTATGGTAGTTTGAAATGGCAAAACCGCTGGGAGGGTTCACACCTAATGAGCCAGGCACTCCCTTCAATTTTTCCATTGCAGTAAGGGCAGTAGAAATTGTTTTATTTTTGAAAGAATCATACGTGTCTAACTTAATT
The DNA here is from genome assembly GCA_030710605.1 of Cordylochernes scorpioides. Lineage (NCBI taxonomy): Eukaryota > Metazoa > Arthropoda > Arachnida > Pseudoscorpiones > Chernetidae > Cordylochernes > Cordylochernes scorpioides. Next base: position 24,764,921 of record CP092881.1, on the reverse strand, counting down.
TCGAATTTTCTATAATTTAATGTATATAGGTTCGAAAACTTCCATATACCGCCTACTCTACTAAATGTAGGGTATATAAGAAAAACAACACAATTCAATAGTAGAGCGGTCCTGGAAATTAATTTGGCGAAACCGCTGTTAAGATTCACTACAGATGAGTCAAACCCTCTTATTATCTTTATCATTGCAATAAGGTCTGTAGATATATAATGTTTGCTAATATAGATTGAGAAACACGTTTAAAAAAAGCATTTTTATAACTATATATATTATAATTGAAAGAAATATTTTTGATAAAATAATATTTTTTTCTATGAATTTAATATTTAGATAGGCTTTATGCTTTAGCTTCATCCGGGATAGCCTTTTATAAATGTTTTGATTTTGAATAGTGCGATATATTTTCGTGTAACTGCACATAACGATTTCTAACAAAATTCAAAATGTATCCACATAGATAATTTTGGTAATTTATGTTTAAAAGGAGATAGTAAATAAAAATGCTTCTCTTTCTTCTCCTTTCCTTAGCTTGTATTCAATTATTATTAAAATATTATCATGGTTCTGACTTTTCTCTTTTCTACAAACCTATCTCTTCGCTTATTTCTTTTTCTACCAAGCATGTGACACCGCCGGAGTCATACTCCGCAGGAGTTTTATCTCTGATTTGGTTATGTTAGACAGAAGAATGACAGTTCGTCAGATAGAAGAGACCTTGGGTATTCTAAAAATAGCAGTAGATCGGATCATGAGAGAACACTTGGTCCTCAGGAAGCTTTCTGCCCGTTGGGTTCCCAAACTTTTGACACCCGATCAAAAGGCTGTAAGGAGAAAGTTATCTTCGGACAATCTTGCATTATTTGAAGCCAATCCAGAGGAATTTGATAATAGATTTGTTACCATGGATGAGACTTGGGCCCATCACTTTACACCAAAGTCTAAGCAACAACCAATGCAATGGAAACACTCCGGTTCCCCTCCCCCCAAGAAAGCCAAGACAGTTCCATCAGCAGAGAAGGTTATGGTGTCTGTCTTTTGGGATTCCGAGGGTGTACTTCTTCTAGACTTTCTGAATAAGGGTCAAACCATCACTGGCAATTATTATGCAAATCTTGTGAAGCAACTACGAGAAGCTATTTAAGAAAAGAGAAGAGTAAAGTTGTCCAGGAAGATTGTTTACCATCAAGATGATGCTCCGAGTCTTCGGTCGCTGCAAGCCATGGCAGCTATTTATGATTCTGGCTTCGAACTTTTACCACATGCACCCTATTCACCAGATATAGCTCCGTCTGACTTCCACCTATTTCCTCATTTGAAAAAAAATCACATTCTGGCATTCATTTTAGGTCAGATGAAGAGGTCATTGATGCTGCAACCTCATTTTTTGAGTCACTTGAAACATCGTTCTTTTTGGAGGACATAATAGCATTATAACATCGCTGGAAAAACCTTGTATAGACCTTAAAGGAGATTATGTTGAAAAATAAATCATAATCATTTTATTATTAATTTTCTTTATATGTCGGGCGATGGACTTGTAGGACACCCCTCGTATATAGCGGTTCAATAAAAATATACAGAACAAATCATTTCAGAAGAAAATGAGTCTATAGTTCATGGTAATTTTATTTAAAACATGTCCCATCAAATATATACATATATTATATGGATATTTGAACAAACAGTCTGCTTTAAAACAACAAAGAAATGGAATTTTATTTATATTAATTAATAAAGAGCAAAACCTTTGTTCTCTATCCCAAAACATTTAGAATCTACGAAATAACCCTTTTTTATTTTTTAGGTTTGGATTCTATAAATATCTAGTAAAAACAACGAGTTTGCCGCAAGTCATAATTTTAACAACTGAACAAATACTTTAATAATGTTTCGTTGTTTTCGACAAACTTTGAAATTTCTAGATAACTTTTAATTGTTGATATTCTATTTTTGTTCATGCTTTCCTCTCAAGATTGTTTGTGTGTTTAATCTATTTTTTTACAGATATTTTATTGTTGTACACACTATTGTCTAGTGGACACAGCTTGTTTTAGGAAAAATTATTGATGACGTTTTATAGTAGAATATATATTAGTTAATATATTTTAATGATAAATATTTCTTCGGTAAAACGCGGGAAACAAACATAAATAGTGAAATATTGAATTGGTAGTTGAATATTCTAAAATGTCTTACAGTTTAAAGAGTAAATGGGCGAATTCCGTAATGAAAAAGATTGTTTGCTAAAAATATTTATGAATCGTGATTATTATATATAAATTGTTATGTGTATTCAACCTGATTATAAATATGTTTGATCTGTTGAAATTGAGTCAACCTCTGTTAAAAATATCTCTCAGACATTTACACCATGTATCTTTCAGTTTTTATTTTTAATTTCAAAATTTTGACTAAATTGATTCTTTTATTGAATACATGTAAAAATGTAAACATCATCTAGTCTTCTATTATACATTATTGTGAATAGTTTCACGTGCAATTATCCAGATAGGATATAGCGTGTCTTATTTGTAACTGGTAATGAATAAAATCTAGTCTTCTATTATACATTATTGTGAATAGTTTCACGTGCAATTATCCAGATAGGATATAGCGTGTCTTATTTGTAACTGGTAATGAATAAAATCTAGTCTTCTATTATACATTATTGTGAATAGTTTCACGTGCAATTATCCAGATCGAATATAGCTTGTCTTATTTGTAACTGGTAATGAATAAAATCTAGTCTTCTAATTCAACAAATCAATAAATTAATCCCTCGTTACAATATTGAATAAAAATATCAGTATTACAGGAATAAGTATCTTTTTAAAATGGCCGAATATTTAGAGAATTGAAGCGAACATTTTCAGGCTTAGATTTCTCAACAGTTACATTTTCAATAGCAATATATTGCTTATGACATATATAATCCAATATTATATCTCTTCAGGCCTTGAGAATTGCAATGATAGTAATTAAATGAGAGGGCTTGACTCTTGTAATGTGAACCCTCTGAGTGGTTTCGCCAAATTAAATTTCGAGACCATTCTACCTTTGTATTAGATTATTTTTCTTATATATTTTCTTGTATATCTTGAAGCAAGGTAGCTTCACTATTGATATACTAAACCATAATCTCATAATTATTTATCTCATTGAAGTAAAATATTTAGAAAGAGATAGAAAGAGAAAAGAGATAATATTTGATATATTTATCATAAGAAAAACATTGCCATAAATAGTTATCGATTGATATTATTTGAATACACCAATACCTCGCTTTGCGTCGTTTCGTTTTGCGTTTTTTTCTAAGTTGGGTCGCTGCTTAATTTTTACTAATTATTACTGTGCGTCGTTAGATTTTCGAAGTTGCGTTGTTTTGGATCGAGTCTTTAATTTTTTTTATTTTTTTATTTTTTTCCCTAAAATATGGCAACACCTTTGTTTTTGATTGCGCCTTCACATATTTTCACTTTGCGTCGTTTCAATTTGCGTCGTGTTTTTTTGGAACGTAACCCCGACGCAAAGCGAGGTATGGGTGTATATAATTGTGTTACATTTTACTTATTCAATATCACAATAAAATTATAAACAGTGCCCCATGAGACTGAATATATATTTAAAAGCTCTACTTTGCCAGTTAACAACTACAAATATTGATACGAATATTTATATTATTTGGTCCAAAAATAAAAAATATAGTCTTATAATACCGTGCCTCAAACTAACTAGCTAATAACAACTTCACTCATTGACCGTGAGATTTTGGATTGAAAATATTTACTAAAAGTTTCATTTTCCTTATGGATTCAACTTTTCTACTAAAAGATTTGATTTCAGAAAAACAATTCTCTGAAGAGGTACAATCATAATATCGAATAAGCTAAATATTAATAAGTTTATGTAGTTTTGCGTATATCTTACAATACAAATAATTATTTTAAATTTTACTTGATCTAGAGTTGATAGAATATCTATACCATTAAATAAACCGTAGAGAGGGGTATTTATGGTTTATAGGTGTTATAGTAAGGTGAAGATTTGTTTTGGCCGGTTGTAACTACTTCAATATAATGTATTTTGATATTTTACGTCACATATATGAAATTCTGGAAGTGTTCTTCAGATGGATTTCTTCATTATTCTCTCTTAATAATCATTTTATTTTACGCAATGATAATGCTCGTTTTATTACAAAACATCAGAAAAAAACATATACTTAGCATAGGGTGTATGTAATATATACATAGCGTGCCAATTTTCCAGTTTTCAATCATACATTCTTATTTGAATATGTCGTAGATATGTGATTCATCGACTTATCTTTAAACATCCAGGGAACTTGGCCAGAGTTGATATAAGAAACGACCAATTTTACAAAGAAGTGATAAAGGGTTTCTTATTGTTGTAAGAAATGATTATTATAGAACTATAGTAACGTACTTATATTCAAATTGAAGCCTCTATTTCGTAAAAATGTTCAAAAACTTGTTTTTAGTTGTATGCGCTGTTTTAGTAGCAATTCTAGGATATTGTTATAACTCTTGTTATAATTTGCATATTGTTGTAAATATTGTCTACGTTAATTTGCATCTTTGTTAGAAATCGCGGCTAGGTTGATTGGCTAGCGGTCCTTGGATAGGTCAGGCCGCTGATAGGTCTGAGCTGCTGGTGTGTGCATATAATTAAATTTAGTTCAATTTCTTTAATCTCTTGTCTTTCCCTATTGTTTATGAAATATCTTTTAAGTAATAAAAGATCTCGTGATTATCAGCCGTTCTTTTTCCCAGAATATATATTTTTCCCAACATATACGAAATTTCATTTGAATACAAAATGTTAATGCTGTTATTTCCAATCTTCATCCAATTCATTGGAGGTAGGTTATTTTCATTCAAAAATTATTATATTATACTTTTTTTAAACAATAAACATGCATTCAATAGAGTTTGATATGTAGAAAATTATATATCGGTTTTCACACTATAGTTCAAGAGAGAATTTTCTTTTATTGACGTGACAACGTTTTAAATTAGGTTGCGGCTGGGAGTCACTTATGAAAAAGTGTAACGCCCGGTAACGTTACGATGAGTCACCGAACGAGAGTGCTGCGCGCGCAGCGCTAGAGAATTAGGCGCATTGAATCGGCGCATGCTTGTCTCTGTCTTTGTCTTTCTCGAACGTTCTTGGCGTTGGAAAAACAAGAAAGCGTCATAATACAAGTTCACACGTGTGGTTAAAGTATCGTCAGCTGTGTCTGTAGTGAAAATGTGGAGTGCTTAGATTCGTCATTTACAACAACTACAACAATAAAGGTAAATAATTGTACACTGATATTTCATTATCGTAAACTATGATTAATTGTTAGATTGACACAAAAGTTGAAAACTGAGTTTATAGGTTATGTCATACTATTGATAAATGTTGATAGTGTTAAGTAAATTATTAGTTTAAAATTAATTAATTAATTAATTATTATTTTACAAATTTTAAATAGTTTCAAATTTATTTAGCAAAAATTTGAACCTTCGATCTGAATAAATGTTTTGATTTTCGAATTGATTATTTAAAATTACAAATATTAAGAAAAAGTGGCAGATATAAGAAAACTTTATTTAAACTGTGTTGAGCAAGAATTTTAACATCTAATTTGAGTAAATGTTTTAATTTTCAACTTCATCATTTACAATTACAAATTTTATTTAATTTCAAATTTATTTAGCAAAAATTTGAACCTTCGATCTGAATAAGTGTTTTGATTTTCAAATACCAACGCGGCTGGTGGAGTGGCGATCTATCGTAAATTATCATCGACATCTACGGCGGAAGTGTTCCAAGTTGCGATTACAGACGTAACTCGTGTCATTAAAACCAAGGGTGACATGTGCATGACTGAAGTTACTTGCTTCGCCGCTAATACTAGCTTCAAGTTTATACTCGGTGCTGTATATATTCATCCAGGAGCTAGTATGCAGGATATTGGAATGTTACTATGGCAAGGAATCGGTCCGTACATTCACAACAGCCAGTACGTGCCACCGTTCGTGCAAGTTGATTCTAGTATACCGATTCTTCTGTGTGGTGATTTTAACAAAAACGTAAAGCCTGACAACTCGTTTCTTAATTTCATGAAAAATACGTATAATCTTGATTGCGTATCAAACGTTTCTAAGTCAACTACGTTAAAAGGAACAACTATCGACTTGACTTTCGCAAGACACATTACAGCAGAAACACTTCCTTTCATTTCATATTTCTCCTATCATCGTCCTATCCTCAACAAAATCACTCAAATAGGAATTAGTTAAGTTTAAGTTTACATGTACAATGTTTTAGTAAACAAAATATATTTCTATAGTTAAAATTTGTGCAATTCTTATTTTCATTCAATTCCTTGTTCCTATTGTGCAATTTAATTATATTCATATCAATAAATATTCTACCGTTGTCACGTAAAATCTTCGCCCGTAAAACCGACTTTACAGGCAACCATTTTATATATATATATATAGATGGAAATTTTGCCGGGAGGAAAATGATCTAAAGAGACAAGGATCGCCTCTCCCGTCAAAATAGACGTCTAAAACAGACGCCATCTATTGACCGTCGCCATTTATATGTCATAATTTGTATAATTAATGCCCAAGAGATATATTTATTTCCGCCATAATTATATTTTAAAATGAAAATACAAATTCATCCATGTATAAATCTGTACCAAATAAATCTGGGAGCCAGCGCGCGCGGGGGAAGGCCACGCCTCCGCCGCGTGGCGCGTGCTCACGAGTGTCGAACAAGTTCTTTTTTGACGCGTACATGCACAACGCTTGCGCCCTTCCATTCGACCACCGCAGCTACGACATATATATATATATATAATTACAAAAATTATATATATATATATATATATATATATAATGATGTTGATAAACTCTTTAAATGGATTCTGATTTATAATTGAATAATATATGCATTTACAATGATTACTTATTTCAAAAGCCTATAAGAATAATGTTGACAAAATCTAGTTTGCAAATGCGCGAATTCTATAGAAATATTGATATAAATAAGTGTGAATATAAAATTTAAAATTACAATCGTATTTTTGTTTTATCTATTCTAATCAAACTCCATATATAAATGCACAAACTTTAGAGATTTTGTGAAGAAATCGCTTATACTAATATAATAATAAAATTAAAAATTTTAAGATATTGGTTCACTCATAATCTTAAAAACTAAGATATTTGATGAGAAGAAAACTATTCAAATAATTAAAAATATCTGAAAGACTTATTTTCAATATAAATTATAATAATCAATTTGAAATTGAGATAATTTTCTAAATTAGAATTTACAATTTACAATAATATCCATACAAATGACATTTGAAAAAAAGAAAGTTGTAACCAGACAAATAGAATAGAACTTCCTTCTAACTAAAAACTCGGCAAAATTCCAATTTTGTAGTTAGGTTAAAAGTTAATGTCCTTTAATTAATTAGAACTTTATTTGTTGGGATGGCGTGAAAACTTAATTAAAACACCGTTATATCAAGGAAGAAAATCCTCCGAGTGGTAGAAAAACTTGGTTGTGGAGCTGTCTGACAGCAGCTTTTCCCGGAACTGACGTTGCCATGACAACCCTCCATCCTATAGACTATGTAAATTAAGGTCGTTTACATTGCCCTGGTAATTCCTATTTATCTGCTGAACTCCTTTGTCAGAGAAAGCGTCTGCTCATTCCAAGGAATTCCAATTTCTATATGCAATCTATGCAATTAGAATTAATTTTATTTTGTGTTTATCGCTTTAATTGAATATATTTTCAATTGCAACATTACTTAGCTCAATGTTCAAATTTATTCTATTAATTTGTACTTGAAATTTAGTTGCAAGGGGATCGATGGAAGGATGGTCTAAACCGTTGGTTTTGGACCGCTACGACCCGGGTTCGATTCTCGCATTGGGCACTTTTTTTCTAATTTAAAAAAATGCCCCGATGGCCCCAGATTCTTGCAAAAGTTCAACCCCACCAGAGAGTGCAAGTAACCAAACGGGGCTCTGGCACATTTGTAAGTACAAGGTAGAACTGCTTTTCACATGTGTAGACATGTGGTGCACTTACAGTAAAAGCAGTCGCCTACTTCTTCCAACCATGATTATCTTGGCCTGTACCACGTGTACTAGAGATAAGCAAAGAAGTATATAAATATATAGTTGCAAACAATATTATAATTGAATTAAATAAATATAACAATATTTGCAGAGTTACCTTTTTCAGAAAATTGGGAGGCAAGTTTTCACGCGGTAGCGCTTCATCAGGCCAATGTCTCTGCAAAGGCGTGCAACACCCTCTGTGAAATATATATTTTACAAGTACTTTGTATATATGTTTGCACACCTTTGCAGAGCCAGTGGCCTGATGAAGCGCTACCGTGTTAGAACTTTCCTCCCAATTTCTGATTAAGAAACTCTGCGAATATTTTTATATTCATTTAATTCCATTAATATTTATAATCAAAATGCTGATTTCTTCTTAAAATATTAGCCAATAGACAATGACAAATAATTGTTTTTTTTTTTCAAATAATGTAAATTTTGGATAGCTTTGTTAAATAAAATCAGTGTGTTTGTAACTACGCCCGTGTGTGGGATTCCTTTATAGAATAACTCTCCCATTGTGATTCAACGAGTGATCGCCTCAACTCAAACCAATTACAGTCCTCAGAAGGTGACGTAGGGATAAACCCTTGGTACTACTTGTAAGCAGAACACCGCCTCCAGCAAAGGTTAAACAATATCTGTTAATCAGATTGAAACTCTCTTTAACGAAGCGTATCTGGGTTGATTATTCAATATTTAGATACTGCTCGATTGAAAAAAAACTCTGACATTAACTTAAATAAAAATGCATTAGTCTTTTTTTTTGCTTATCCCTAGTACACGTGGTACAGGCCATGATAATCATGGTGAGTAGTTAGCGACTGCTTTTACTGTAAGTGCACCACATGTCTACACATGTGAAAAGCAGTTCGACTTTGCACTTACAAATGCCAGAGCCCCGTTTGGTTACTTGCACTCGCTGGTGGGGTTGGACTTTTGCAAGAATCGGGGGCCATTGGAGCATTTTTTTTTCAAACAGAAAAAAGTGTCCAATGCGGGAATCGAACCCGGGTCCTAGTGGTCGAAAACCAAACGGTTTAACCAGCCTTCCACCGACCCCCATGCATTAGTCTAAAATATAGAAAGCAGTTTAACCTTTGCACTTACAAATGTTTTCCGTTTGTTTACTTGCATTCACTAGTACCCATCATGATAATCCTAGAAAACACCTCACATATAATGAATACCTGAAAATAATATTAATAAAGGTATATGAAATTGTTTTATTTCGAGTATTCTTTGAAAATATTTCCAAATTTTCAGAAAAACTAAAAAACTTTGAAATTATTATTGTTAATGATCGTTATTTACCAATGTTTGGACAATTTTAATAGCAAAATTTCTCATTGAACTATGTGTGCATTTTCAATTGCCTTTAAATACCTTTTCCAAAAGGTCAGCTTCATTATAGGTATAAAAGCAAAATAGCCCAATTCAATATTAAAGAGTTTTTTAGATTATACTAACGAAACCGCTTTGAGTGTTCACCACTTATTAGCCAATCCTTCCCAATAATTTAACATTGCAGTAAGAGCAGTAGAAAATTGTTTTATTTTAAAAAGAATCATACGATCAAAAATATTTTCAATTTTTTTATGACAGATGACGCCCTATATAATTCATGATATGAAATTATGTTTCAAGTATTTTAAATTATATTTTGATTGTAAATTTTGAAAATATAATTTTATTCCGAAAATTTTATCAATGGATAAAATTACTAATGATTCTTTACGAAAACAATAATGGAGTTATAAATAGGTAAAATTCTAAAATTAATTTTGTATTTGTAGTAAAAAAGTCGAATATATATTTTATTAATATTCATGTTGAACAAGATATATAATATAATATATTTTTAAAAAGATTTTCATAATATACTTCAGGTTTTTCGCTCAATTTTATGAAAAAGAAAAAAATCTTCTTGTAATTATCATATGAAAAATTCATTGAATCAGGCAAAATCTTATTGAAGAATAATTATTTAGATTTAGAAAATATAATTTCAAGCATATTCTATATATTGATTCAAAAGTGATATTACGAAATAATTTATTTATTTGAGAAACGATGAATGCATTGAAACATATGACTTGATTATGAAAATTTAAAGTTCATAATTTACCTCAAAGAAATATATTAATTCTAAATGATATTTTAAAGTATATTTGAAAAGGTTTTCTGTTCAAGGATACGGAAAAATAATCACACACAAAAACTCTAATAATACTTTTATAAACATCATTCTTTTTATAAGCAAATCACATTCAATTATGAAGATGGTTATATATATAAGAGAGATATCTGATAAAACTTATAAAATCTTTTTCAAGATGAAATTCCCGAGAAAACGGTTGGAACCCTGTCGTAGATATACCCAAGTCACAATTGTAATATTCAATAAGTGAAATTTAGATTATTGCAAAAAGGATAGAATATTAACAATTTTTCTTAATTATTTAGAAACCGAACTGTGTCGTATAATATGTCTTCATAACCCAGCAATCTGATAAAGTGAAAGTAATTCATCCATTTAAGAATGAATTTTAGCTAGGGATTTTTATGTAGGTCAAATAGACTTATAAAATAAATAAAGATTCCAGGGTTAAGTTTATTGTACAACTTTTTATTTTCAAGCTTTCGGACTTGTCAGTCCTTCAACAGTAGTATCACGTTAATAAATGATGATAAATACTATTTTTATATACACATTATTATTTACATATTTTAAATATTTATGATATTGAAAGGGAGAGAAAAATATATTACATTCTTTGTGTGTTAAAACAATTATTTTTAAATATACGTGCATGTTGGATGATTTGTGCTGGTTGAATGATATCTCGAGATTTCAAATTTAATTTAATAAATTCGTGAACTATTGTATTGTATATAGAAGAGTGCATACATCTATGGGTCAGTATTTGTCAATATTGTTTCGTATGTTTCTGATATTTCAATGCATCTGTTTATGCTTTTTTTTTCAGTTTGGTTATCATAGATTCTATTAAATGTCTTTGGTATTTACTATGGATATTGTCATAATGCACTATGGGATGAGATAAGTTAAGTGTATTGCCTGTTTCTTAATAAATATAATATAAATAATAAAATAGACTTTGTATCTGACTCAGTAAGTTCTTCTCTTCAACATTACAGTAAAATACGGCTTAAAATTTTCTAATCTCTTTTGTAGGTGATCGCTATATTTGGAAGTTGAAAGGTTGTCAGTTTTGTGCAAGGTTAGTCATTGATTGCCCTTCTGATATATTACTTAATATCTGAAAGACCCGGGCAACGCCTCGGTTTTACCCGAGTGCGTATATATTTTAAAAATGTTTTTATTCAAATACTATTCGTTACAATTATAAATTGGCGATGTGGATGTCACTCTTGTGAAACGTCCCGCTCCAAACTGTACACGTCCAGCCTGGACTACACCGCCTTGTAGGCCGCTCCGATGTCAGGTTCCTTGACACAGTTGGCATCAGTTGCCGCAGTGAGGCGCTGGTTGCGAATTAAATAGGGACATTTTTTATTAACCTCAAGGATATTCTAGATAGAAGCCTGAAAGGTTGCCTATACACTTTTCCAGATTCAACTCTATATACTGTTAAAATTTCAGTGAGATTAGTTACGTATTGTGGATGAGAATAGACGACAAATATATATATATGTTGTAATATATTATATCCCCATATATAATATAGCTATAGTGTAATACCAAATCGAAATAATAAATTTAGATTGAATGACAGCCGGCACCAGACTGGAGGAAGGTCTTCGTTTACATCGTCGGTCCGTTAAAAACATAGTCGGATTACCATGGGTGCCCCCCTTTGCTCAAATATAGATAAGACCTCCTAGACCGGTGTCCGGCTGCCTTCTATCTCTCCCTTTCTAAGGTGACATCCAACATGTCTCATTCTTTTGTGCAGTACATTCACGTCTAAAACCACGCTGAGCATTGAGGCCACAACGACTGCAACTAACCAACATGCCACACTACAGTCATCCTACAGGATCATTTACATCACAACATACACATACAGTGACCTTTATATACGTACATATATATTTTGAAAATAGAGCAATCCATGCTTAAATCATTTGATAGTAAAAAATCATATATTGGATTGAATAAAAGATTTATTTGCCAATATCTCAGCTGGCTGAACACTAACCTTTATCGAGGCATTACATTTTTGTATACACACTTTGTAATGCCTCGATAAAGGTTGGCGTTAAGCCAGCCGAAATATTGACAAATAACTATTCTATTGAATAAAATATATTCTTTTTTACTATCTAATACATATATATGATTTGGATTATCATATAACATTTTAGGCTTCTATGTCTCTTTATATCTCACTAGACGGGTGACCCGGGTTTCGCACCGGGATTGACCCGTGTGCATATCTACCCGAGTGATATATATTTAGATAATATTTTTTTTATAATTGTTTGTTATTAGCATTATCTATTTGTTTGCATCAGCATCATTTAATCTAATCTTTGATAGAGGGCGCTGTTCGTGAGCTAAGTAGAATAATTTGAATATATAGTTTAAATAATTGATTTATATATTTTTTAAAATAGCCTATCGTCTTCCCCGTATTTCATTACCTATGTATGGAAATTTTGGTTTGAATTAGTGAACTACTGCGAATTTGTATACCGGACATACAAACAAACAAACAAAGATACAAACATTCATTTTTATATATATAGATATGAAAAACGATGTTTTTTGTTAACCAAATATTTGACATCGACTTGTTCAATATAGGGGAAGTTTCCTATATATCTTAGTACATGTTTCTGAAAAGGTTTAATTTTCAGTAATTCTAATATTTAAAATGTTCCTTATGTTTTAGGTTCCTACCGTTACGATCGGTGGACGAATAGTATCAACCTTCGATTTCAGACAGCCACGAATCTAGGATCGTATCCAGCATTTGGAATTTTTTTATGAAAAAAAAAATTGCTCCCATGGCCCATGATTCTTGCAAAATTCCAACCCTGGTTCAAATTCACATAAATAGGTACCGCTCAGCAATAGCAACCTAGTTCATGATAATTGAACAATGAATAATATGTGAAGTTTATTCACATATTAAACAATTTTTAACGCGGGGTTCAATTCCGGTTCATGACTGTCGGGAATCGAGCGTGTTACCCTCTCATCCACCGACTTCTAAATTCTAACCCTACAAGTGAGAAAAAGTAACCAAACGTAGCTCTGGCACATTTAGGTGTGATTGGGATAATAAAAAACTATATTATTTTGATAACAAAAAAAAAAATAATATCCGAAAACAATAAATAATCTCCATAAACCTGAAACCTTTTTTCCAGGAAATTTAAATTAATTTAAATTCCTTGATGTGTTTTAAAATATATATATAAATCACCTTTAGTAAAATAGTTAATGTGAAATATACTTTGAGGCTACTTATAAACCTATTAGAAAGTCGTTGAACTTTGAATATTAGGAGAAAAATCCATAAAATATTTCAGAGAAAAACTCAAAATGTTTTCCGAGAAGACATTAAATAGAGATGAATAGGTTTTATTTTTCTCCACTTATCTATGAAAACACTTGGGCGATGTGTGTCTGATTGATGAAATTTGAACTTGAGAATTCAAAAGTTTGATTTTTCCTTTGATTCCATATAATTCCCAAATGTATTTTTTCTCATGAATATTTTGATATGTGGAAATTAATATTAACTTATTACTATGCATTTATATTTAATTTTTTGCGAGTTAAATGAATCGTGAGATAAAATGTTAAAGAAAAACTAGATTATTCTAATTTGAAATACGAAATTGGGTTTTTATAATCGATAAAATATATAGATTCAATATATTTAAGATGTTTCTCATTAATATGAAATAAAGTAATATGAAAGAAATAAATATTGTTCAGATAAAAAATTTATATTCGAATATTAAAAATGATTAGAAGAATATATAAACTTTAAAATGAAAGCAAGAAGGCCCTTTTGAAATAATATCAATATCTCTTTCTTTTATATTTTCATGAATAATTATCCAGACTGGTGATTTCAATCAATTAATATTCAATTTAATGAAGAAACTGATAGCTTAAATGAGAATTATATATATATACAGCCTATATATAAACTTATTTAATTGTAAAATTAATCGTTGAAACGCAGTATCCAGAATACCAATATAAGAAAAATTATTGTATATCCATTGAATAGTTTTTATTTGGAATTCAATAAATATATTTGATTATTATTTTATTTATTAATAAACAAGGCGTTATATTCAAATATTTGCGCCTAATGCAGAGGAAACAAAACAACAAAATAATTAGAACTTAGAGTTAAATATGTATTATCACATGTATCATTCGACAGAGTTCATATAACTTATATAAACAAAGTGGCTGAGGTAAAAGAGTTAGATCTTTTACAATATTGTAATGAAAAGAAAAACATCATCCCTTATAGAAATCAATTGATAAAATTGATCTAATTAATGAATTTATTTGATATTCAAACTTTATAGAAGACGTATATTCAAATAAGTGAATAGGCTACAATATCAGTTTTAGAAAATTTAGCAAATAACAAACTGTATGCCATTGTTTCGTGTATGGCCTACGTAAGTACAGTATATATTTATGAGAGACATACCCAAACCCATGGTATACAGGTTGGACATTGTGAAAAAATTGTACAAATGTGATATTTATATATATAAATATAATTTTATTTCAATTTAAAGCGCTATGTCCCCCTAGGGACACTTGCGCTGTCATACATGTATGTCTTTACATTTGTCTATACATATATGTTATGAATATTTTGTTGTTGTTGTTAGATAAAGGGTTGATAAGACAAAAGATCGATAAGATAAAGGGTTGAGGTGCAGTCGTGATAAAAAAAAAATTATTATTTTTAGTCAAGTAGCTTTTATTTTCAATTACTTGAGGAAATATTACACATTAGTTATTTTCACATTATATAGAATTTATAAAGTTAATCCTATATTAGTGATTCAAAAGGATATGTTAACTACGCATATTTACAATAAAACTATACAACAAAACTGAAAGTCTTTCTAAAAACGATGATAACAAAAGTAAAATTATCAATGAATAAAATAAAATATATATATTTTTTAAAATATAGAAATATTTGAGGTTTTAGATTATATAATACATATATATAAAATACTTTTAGGCCGAAAATAGGATAGTCATATGATGTTAACAATGAGAAAGAGAAAAAAACGAGAAAAAAGAACTGTGTAGAAAATAAAGAAGTGTCTGGCAATATGTACTGGGATAAGGTACATGAATAAAGAAAGAAAAAAAGACATTTCCTTATCGTTCAACTTAAATTTGCTGATGGCTTGTCACATCTATTAGAATAAATATCAACTATTCGTTTATTTTTAATTATTTATGTTGATAGATAGCGCAAGCCATCAGCAACTTTCAGTTACACGATAAGGAGATGCCTTTATTTTTCTTTCTTAGTTTAGACGTTGTTCTAATTTTGCGAAACTTCTTTTGTAGCTTATTCACATGATTGATTCTAGTTGTTCCGTGTAAGAAGTTCAAATAGATAGTTTTTAATCTGGATTATATTAATGATAGAAAAATAACTTGTTGTTAGGGAGTCTGTTGAAATATATTGTCACAGTAATGAAGGTGACAAGTCGTTTGGATAGAATAAAATAATAGTTTATTAGATAACTTTAAATGAGGAATAAGTTTGAGGGATAAAAAGAATTAGCGGTAAACAGCGTTAACTCTCGAGCGCGCGCGCAGAGAATGTAACGTGCGCGCAGAGAATGTAACGTGCTTGCCAAGCTTTACAGTTACAAGCTATGTACATTTTTGGTTATGACATTACTCCCCTTTTCAAAAATAAGCAGCGACCCGCTGCTTAAAAAAAAAAATTCACTCTGAGATCAGTCCTGTGTTTGTTCTTCTGGGCTTCTGTATGGTTTCATCCGCAGGACGTGGACGATGTCTTTGATATTCCGCTGTCGGGGTCTCCTCTCCAAGGCCTCTACTTCATAAGTTACTTCAGACAGTTGTCTCAAAACTTTATAGGGGCCGAAGTATCTTTTAAGTAGCTTCTCCGACAGTCCTTGTTTACGCACAGGTGTGTACACCCACACAAGGTCTCCCGCGCGGTACTGGACAGGTCTATGGCTTTTGTTGTATCGAGATTTGTCTTTTTCTTGCGCCTTCAAAATGTTCAAACGGGCCAGCTGGCGTGCGTCCTCGGCATTTGTGACCAAAGACTCCACGTAGTCTTCCAGATTGGCTTCCTCTCTATACGTCAGGATGGTGTCCAATGGGGTCTCGACATCGCGTCCGTGTACAAGATAGAAAGGGCTAAACCCAGTGGTTTCCTGTTTGGCGGTGTTATAGGCAAAAGTTACGTAAGGGAGAACTGAGTCCCAGTTTCTTTGGTCTACGTCAACATACATAGACAGCATGTCACCAAGTGTCTTGTTGAGTCTCTCGGTCAGGCCATTTGTTTGGGGGTGGTAGGCAGAAGTAAAGCGATGTGCGGTTCCACAGAGGTTGTTAATCTCCCGGATTGTGTGAGATATAAACGTTCGACCTCGGTCTGAAATCAATTCTCTGGGGGCTCCATGTTTAAGGATCACGTCTTCTACTAAAAATTTTCCAACTTCTTCCGAACTTCCATTTGGTATGGCTTTGGTCATAGCATACCTTGTTAGATAGTCTGTCGCGACCACGGTCCATTTATTGCCATCGTTCGAGGTAGGGAATCTTCCTAACAAATCTATCCCTATTTTCTGAAAAGGTCGTGCAACCGGCGGAATTGGCACAAGTTGTCCTGGTGGACGTTCGGTAGAACCTTTTCGCCGTTGACATTCTCGACAATGAGCCACATATTGTCGCACAGATCTATGCAAGCCGGGCCAGAAATATTTTCTTCTAATGCGGTCGTATGTTTTTGCAAATCCCAGGTGTCCCGCCATTGGTGCATCGTGGGCTTCACTCAAAATGTCAACCCTCATTTGTTTGGGTACTACTAAGAGCCAAGGTTTGCCCATGGGATCGTAGTTTTTGCGGTAGAGGATCCCGTCGATTATTTTGTATCCACTTTCACTTTTGGAATCAATTTCCTTCTTTGCTCTTTTCTTATGTCGGTAATTGAAGACAATTCTGGTATGTTATCTTCGTTGGATTGGGGGAGAGGACTTCTTGAGAGGCAATCCGCATCTTGGTGTCTTTTACCATTCTTATACACAATAGATATGTCGAACTCTTGAAGTCGCAAGGCCCATCTTGCTAGCCTTCCCGATGGATCCTTTACATTAGCTAGCCAACACAGGGAATGATGGTCGGAGACGACGGTGAAGTGTTTTCCAAACAAATATGGTCTGAACTTGTAAATGGCCCAAACTACAGCCAGGCATTCCCTCTCCGTCGTGGAATAATTTCTTTCTGCGGCGTTAAGGGTTCTTGATGCATAGGCGATAGGCTTTTCTTTTCCTTCTACCAGTTGGGTCAACACTGCTCCGACGCCATATCCACTCGCGTCGGTATGTACAAGTGTCTCAGCATCTTCCTTAAAATGGCCAAGCACAGGATCGGTAGTTAGGGCTGATTTTAATATTTGGAAAGATTGTTCTTGTTCGTTAGACCAAAAGAACTTTACGTTATTCCTCAGGAGGTCGTGTAACGGCTTAGCTTTATTTGAAAAATCCTTCACAAATCGCCTGTAATATGAACACAATCCCATGAAGCTTCTTACTTCATGTGCTGTTTTTGGAGTCGGGAAATTTGTAATTGCTTCAATTTTGTCGGGATCAGGGCGAATGCCGCTTTCTGTAACCAGATGTCCTAAAACTTTGATTTCTCTTGACCCAAAACGGCACTTCTCATGATTAATACACAAGCCCGCTTGCTGGATGCATCTGAGAACTTTCCCTAGGCGTTCAATATGATCTTTAAAGGATGTAGCATAGACAATTATATCGTCTAAATAACAAAGACAAATTGTCCATTTCAATCCTGCTAGTAGCTTGTCCATCATTCTTTCGAATGTTGCCGGTGCGTTGCATAGACCGAAGGGCATCACCCGGAACTCATATAAGCCATCAGGGGTGATGAAAGCTGTTTTCTCCCGATCTTCCTCGTCGATTTCTATCTGCCAGTATCCTGTACGTAGGTCCATGCTGGAAAAGAATTTAGCTCCTGTTAAGCTATCCAAAACATCATCATTTCTAGGTAAAGGATACACATCCTTTTTGGTGACCTTGTTAAGCTTTCGGTAGTCTACGCAAAATCTCCAGGACCCATCTTTCTTTTTAACCAAAACTACTGGAGACGACCAAGGACTTTCGGACGGTTGTACAATTCCCATCTTTATCATTTTATCGACTTCACTTTGTATAGCTCGTCTTTCGACAGGAGACACCCGGTATGGTCGTTGTTTAATAGGACGGCTGTCTGAGGTGTCGATTTTATGTTTCACATTGGAGGTTGTACTGAATGATTTTCTCTCAAAATCAAAAACCTCAGAGTACTTTTCTAGACATTCTACAATCATTGACTTCTGTTCTTTATCTAATCTCTCGTCTACCAGAGATAAGATTTTTTGGCGTCTATCCTCACTCTTAATGTTTGATTGAGTTTTATCGTCTTCAGCTGTGTCAACACTATATATCCCGCTACTTCCAATTTTCCTCAAGTTTCCTACAAGCATACCAGCTGGGATCATTTGATTCTGAGAAGTCCCATTAGTTACCCATACCTCCCCTCTGCCGTGATGGAAGTTAATTATGGATGATGGTATGACCAATTCTTTTTTTAAGATGAGATCTTTGCTTCCTTCTATCATTAGATCTTTTCCGCCTCGAATATCTTCGTTAATAACCGTGATTTTCTTAATTGAGCGAGCTGGAATAAAACAGTCTTCTAATGCATGTGTAGGCAGATCTTCTTCTAGGCCGTCGTTCACACTTTCCTTCAAATGTATTTCACCTTTTCCACAATCAATCACTGCACTTGTGGCTCGAAAGAAATCAAGACCAAGGATTATGTGATGGCTACATTCAGAGAAGACAACAAAAGTAAAATAAATCTCGAGTTCTTCAATTGACACTTTTAAGTTGCAGCGCCCCAGAGTTTCGATATGCTTTCTATTGGCGACTCTCAGTACAGGCCCTTTTTCTGTAAAGAAGGGAATTTTCAAATATCGGCGAAAATTTTCCGAGATTACGGAATAATCGGCTCCAGAATCGACTAAGGCCTCAACATTCTGTCCATTTATGATGATAACAACGTAGTTCCGTTTCATGTTCGCAGTTATAATAGGGGGAGGATTTATACTTTCGTCAGCGGCCTTACCTCCAGTCTCGGTCGCTCTCCTTAGTTTCCCTGGCTTAGGCGGCGAGGAGATTGACTGGATCGGCGAGAGGGCGACGGCGTTGCGTTTCGTCTTGAGGGGGATCTTCCACGGCCAGGATAGGGCGACGGGTTTCGAAAGCGGCGATCTACAAACTCAACTTCTTCGGCATTTTGATTGAACCAGGTGTTGTAATTATTGGAGTAGGTCGGCCTCTTTACCCTGGCTTCCTCGAAAACACGCCTTCTGTCTCGGCAATATCGGGCTACATGTCCCGGGCGACCGCAATGGAAACATATTGGAACGTTTTCGTGTGTCCTCCATTCATCAGTTTTTCTCTGTGGTGGTGTCTGGTTGGGTGCCGGTGTACTTTGGTTCAGGAACTGCTGTCGTGGCGTCTGTTTGAATATTTGGGGTCGGTTAGAGTACTGCTGTCGTGGCATTGGCCTTTGAACGGGCTGCGAAATTGCAGAGAGGTTCCTTTCAACTTCCTCTCGAATAATTAGATCCAGGGAAGATGGTTTGAGAGTGGCTGGCTCGGGATTCAATGCATGGTGGATTTCTTCTCGGACGATACGTCTGATGAGGTCCTCCATAGATTCCGATTCTGCTGGGTTGATGGCGGCAGCATTCGGCAGTCTGTCAAAAACTATCCGCGTATTCACACGCTTCTTTTGAGATAGTTCGATTTTTCGACACCACCTTATAAACTCCTCGGTGGTGGCAATTTCAAAGGTTACAATTGCCCTGTAAATTTCCTCAGAGACCCCCTTGACTAAATGAGCAACTTTTTCATTTTCATTCATGTTGGGATTAATTTGCCGACATAAATAGAGGACGTCTTGAATATACGCCTCACTAGACTCTTCCTTTCCTTGGGCCCTGGCTTTTAGTTTTTCTAAAAGTTGATCTTTTTCGCTTGAGTAATGCCCAAAGGCCTGAGACAACATTGTCTCAAAAAGTTCCCATGAGGTTATTTTTTCCTCTACATTCTCGAACCAGACTTTGGCCGTTCCTAAGAGGAAGAAGTAAACATTTGCTAGGCACATGGAACTGTCCCAGCAGTTGTAGCGAGCTACACGATGGTACTCTTTCAACCATTTCTCCGAGCTTTGGCCCGGTTCCCCCGAAAATATAGAAGGGTTTCTAATATGTTTGAAGTGGTACTCACCCTGTGGGGTCTCTCTTCCTTCGTGTTGCATCTTAGAATACTCCAATGGGTTTAATCCTTGGATTCTACGACTTCTTCTTATAGCTTGGGCAGCGAAGGGATGATCCAGCTTGTCTCCACCAGAATGTCACAGTAATGAAGGTGACAAGTCGTTTGGATAGAATAAAATAATAGTTTATTAGATAACTTTAAATGAGGAATAAGTTTGAGGGATAAAAAGAATTAGCGGTAAACAGCGTTAACTCTCGAGCGCGCGCGCAGAGAATGTAACGTGCGCGCAGAGAATGTAACGTGCTTGCCAAGCTTTACAGTTACAAGCTATGTACATTTTTGGTTATGACAATATATATAATATAGAAACAACAAACTTTTAATATTTCTTTATTTCCATTGTTAGAGTTCAAATTTCTCAGTTGATAAATCAAGCAATCTCCAATTACTCGGCTTGTATAGTTTTGTAAACCCAATCAAATTAAAGACGAAAAGATAAAATGTGTATTATAAGGTTTTCCCAAAGGTTCGTGTCTTTCTTGAATCATTGTTTATTTGATTAATTGGCGAATAATATTATTAAGGCGAATACATAATAATACATAATACAATCATTTTATATATAATACAAATACATTATACATAACGTCGAATAATATTGGTATTTCAATTTTTGCAAGTGTTTAAGAACTTTTGAGGCAACCTTGAATTGACAACAACCAAGTCTATTGGTTTAACACGTAACAAACATCTCTTCTGTGTATGTGTGTGTGTGTGTGTGACAATTGACAATTGAAAATAGTTTATTGTCCTCTAGACAATGTTACATCTCAAAGAGAAAGAGAGAAGAGAGGGGTAAATACAATAGGTTAGCGCTGGCCGCGGTGACGTCTAGTCTTGGGAGTCAATGTAACAACTCAACCAGGAGGGTGAAAAAGAAATATTTACATTTGACAGTTGTCAGGAATCAAGGCATCGCCGCCTAAGACTGGCCAAATCGGAGCTAACATCGGGATGGTTGCCCCGAGCCGGTTCTATGGCCGCGCTGAAGAACTCAGCGAGGACTCCCCTCATCGCAGGTGTCAGTCTCGCCATGAGGGACTCTCTTTCATCGATGAAGAGAATGGCATCCTTGAGGTCATTCGGTTGGATCCCTGATTGATATAAGGGCCTTAGGCAGGTTAAGTGCTTCAGTTTCTTGAGGATTTCAATAACCATACACTCCTCCCTCATGATCGGCGTCATCTCCTCCTCGTCGGGAGCAGGTGGTATCGGCCCGGCAGGCTGAGGCGCAGGCAGTGGGAGTGTTGAAATCACTGCGGCTGGTGAGGATGCAGAGGTCTCCTCTGTGGTGATCATGTCGTCATCTGGTGTATGGGTTGCAGGCCCGAGGGTCCCTTGCGCAGGCAGAGGGCCACACGGTGTAGTGAAGTCCGGCCGGGCGGGAGGCGTCGGCTCAGTCGCCGCCGAGCGAGGGCTCGCGGGGTGCTCGGGTGCAGGGGCCTCTGGTGGAGGGGCAGGAGCCGCCACATGCACAGATGAGGCCGGAGGCGCTGGTGTAGTCGGCCGGGGCGCCTTAGAAGGTGGGGAGACAGCTCGGGCATCTGGTTGAGCGCCGGAGAGCCTGATAGCTGGGCTGGTAGGCGCCGGTGGAGTTGGCGCGGCCGGAGACGGTCCAGGCAGCCCAGGTGCGGTCGATGGTGGAAGGCCGGTGGTAGAGGGCGGTGAGGCTCGTCTGGAGGTGGTGGACTGCCCATGGAGGAGGGGGCAGCTGGCTCTCCTATGTCCCTGTCCGTGGCATCTTGAGCATTTGATGCCATAGGTGATATAAGCCGGCCAGGCCTCACCCATGATTTTGATATCGAAGCGGGTGGGCAGCTTCTCGACGGTTATGCCGTCATGGAGGAGGATAAAGGCCTCCCGGCGGCCGTCTGTAAAGTCGAATTCGCCCACTTTAAGTTGTTTGGGGGCGATGGAGGTCACACGCCCAAAGCGTGCAAGGGCGTCAATCACAACGGCGTCCCGCACGAAGAAGGGCAGGTTCCCAATTGTGATTCTGGTAGAGCTTCTCCTGAAGGGGAAGGTCCTTAGGAGGGTTCCCTCAACCTCGAGGCCTTCCCGGATTAGTTGTTCCGCCATGGATCTGCTGGTGAGGCACACCAGGTACTGGCCGTTCACTTTGGAGAATTGAATGATGTTTTTTGTTCCTCCAACAATACCTCCAATAGCCCTGAGGTATTGGTAAGTCTCGTAGCCAGGGCAGTACTCCAAGAAGAAGCACTGCTCCTCGGTACAGGTCGCCTGGCGAGCCCTGGCCTCCGCGATGTGCGTCCTCGTGGTCCTGATCTCTTGGACTCGAGGAATGAGTGCAGGCGAGGATCTTTGTCGCCTGGCTGCCGTTCCAGCACTGTTGGGCTGTGCGGTCGTGACGCGCGGTGCTGCTGTGTCGCGGCGTTTTCTTTTATTTTGAACGATGGTATAATCGTCTTCAGTTACAGGATTTTGATCCATAGGTAAGGTTTTCCGTTTCTGTTGACCTAGAATTACGCCAGAAGAAGGCAACGCAGTTGCAGAATCGCGCGTAGTGGCGGAATTTGCATGTCTTTCGCCAGTAGGCAAATTTGCATAACTGGCCATTTCTAGCATTTCTTCCGAGTTTTGTAACTGGAAATAGTTTTCCGCAGATAACTCTGCTGAGGTTTGTGGTATCAGGCCGTACCTTGCAGGTAATTCATCGGCGTTGAATGGGCTATCCGCCCATACCAAATTTGTCGCTTCCAGCGACAATTTTCCGCTTTTTAAAGGCGAAAACGGCGGAGCTCGAAAAAGCGCGGCCGCACGCCCGAGTGTGTGTGTGTGTGTGTGTGGTCAAAATTAAATAAACTTTAAAATTAAATCATAGAAATGAGAAATGACAAATTGAAAAATTCTAACATCCATATTCAGAAATATTTATATTCCTAAAATTTATTATAAATATCACAAAAAGTTATATTTTACTAGATAATATAATTTATTATTATATTTAAAATACGAGTATATATATTTTACATACTCGCTTAGGTATAACGAGAGGGGAGACAGATAAACCAAACTTTAATTGACAATTTTAAATGAAAAATTCAAGTTCAATCTCACAACTTAGTAATTTAGGAGAGGGTATTCAAGAAAATAAAATTGTAGCGAAGAAAATTCTAATTGAATATAGAAACCTTTATTTTAGAAAAAGGCAACAATACAATAAACAAAATTATGAAATTTGAGATATACTTTTATTAAAAAGCTACAAGTTTCTTTAAAAACAAAGAAACTTATTGGTGAGTTATTTGGATATTTTTATAATATCATAAACAACATCGATGATTCCTACTATAAATTGGAATAATAATACGTTCTAATGATGGAATGATTCTGTAAATATTACGAGATATCTTTAAATACATATGCGCCATTTTATGTTACTTATTCAGAAATTTGTAAATTTTTTATCGGTTGATGTGGCCTATGATACCATTTCAATTATATGATATGATTTGTATGCTCTGGATATAAATTAAATAATGCAAGAGGTTTTTGGAGAGATGAGTTTGTTCTCATTTCTTATTAACGCAATCTCGAGCTTCAAGCAATATGCCAAATCTATCCTAACATTTTAATGTGTATATGAATAGTTAGAATCTTAACAGCATTTATTCGTTTTTATTCACTGTAGATGAAAAGAAATGCCCGAAAGTAGTAATAGAGTTTTATTCATGTGCGACTACTATTTATTGTTGGCAAGAAAAAAGGTTTGGCTCTTTAAAAACTTTGAAATGTTGTAAATTGCAATTTTCGACTCTTCCGACTCAAAATGATGCCGACCCCTGGAATAGAAGAATCAGACCAGCACAGCTTTATTAAGACCACCGGTCTTATACAGATTTACCACAGGAAGAAAGAAAGCATAGATGGAACTCCTATATTCCAGGCAGCGCAGCACCCAACAACATCCCCCTGGTCCGACGCATGTCCAGTGGCCACACGTTCCTTCGTGCATACGTCAAGGCTAGTGTGGAATCAGCCGCGTTCTAGTCTTCACTTTCTCTCGTCTAAATGGGAATATAATAATCAACGAAAATGTTTAAATTGTAGAATTGTCCAACAACTCCCTTTGTGCCAGAATAAAGACCATTGAAAGACTACCTCAGTTCTATTGGAACAATTAAACTTCTCGTTATAGGTTCAAGTTAGGATGATTTTAAAACCAACCACGTACGTATTTTAGATTGTTGACTCTTTTCAGTGTAATGCAGATTTTAACGCATTGACCAAACAAAATTGTTATAAGGAAGACATATATATTTTATATCTTATTTATGCATATATCTTATATACATTTATTTTATTAAACCATATTTAATCTTATATGGACAATGTAGTAGAGTAGTTGAAATCTTGATATGGTTTTCATGTTCACTTCACTATTTGAGGTGGTTGTGGTGCTTATCTCCATGGTTAAACCAATTTCTGAAGTCCACTCTTCTCGAATTCTGAGATGGTAGTTATAGACCTGGAAAATAGGTCCTCTATTGTCAGTTCTAAGCATGACAAGATATTCTCCGGAGATCACTATTTGTAGAACTATATTCCTTTTTTTATTCCACTTAAGTCCTTACATATACCCATTCTGAAGTATATTTATAATTATTTAAATTTATCATAATTTGGATTTTTGTCTTTTTTCAAAGCGATTAATTTAATACAACAACAAACAACAACAAAAAAGCCTTTATTTAGGGTCACTGACCCTATAAAGGATTCACCAGAGGTATGCATAAGAACAAAGCAGTGAGACAAAGGAAACAACAATATAAACAGAAGAAGATAAAAAAGAGAAAGAGGGAAGCAAGAAAAAACAACACAAAAAGAGTAGCAGTAAGAAAGTGAGGAGTGAGTGTCACTTGGCCTTCTTCTGAGATATGGACTTGTGGAAACCATAAAACGCCGTAGCAATATACTTATTCTGGGTCATAATGTCAATTATTGATGGAAGTGAAGCACAGAGATTAATTTAATACATGTTAATCACTGACTTTATAATTTAATGAGGTGAACAAGCAACCCAGATCTAGGTTTCTTTAAATTATTTTCTTTTTCTTTTTTTCGGACCAAAACATGCCCTCCAACAGGAAAACTAGAAGTGTGATTTCTAATATAGTTAGCTAGATGTCATACTTCTAGTTATTATGTTAAAGGGCATGTTGGCCCGAAAGCTAGAGAAGAAATAATAGTTGAATAAACCTA